>PVJD01000541.1:217284-413499 GCA_004026545.1 Mormoops blainvillei | reverse complement strand
GGCGGGGAAATGTTGACAAAAATAAAAAAAGTGGATGTGGGAAGCTGGGAGTAGTGTGGGAAATTAAGAAGCCAAAGAACTGCTGAGTGCAACCCATGGATATGGACTAAGAGGTGTGAGAATGATGGGATGGGATGCAGGGTAGAGGGGTTGGGGGGGGATGGGACAACTGTCATGGTATACTCAATAAAATATACAAAAAAATAAATTTTTGACATTTATTTTTATACTTGGATGAAAGTCATGATTTTGCCACTTTGAAAATTATACTTTAACATCCCCATTTTACAGATAAAGATAGTGAGGCAGAGGATGACTCGTATTTATCCAAGGAAACACAATGTTAGAAAATGATAAACTAGCAGGGGTGTCCGAACTTTTGGCATCTCTGGGCCATACTGGAAGAAGAAGTGTTGTCTGAGGCCATAAATTAAATACACAAACAGTAATGAAAACAACAACAAAAAAATCTCATAATGTTTTAAGTAAATTTATGATTTTGCATTGGGACACATTCATAGCCACCCTGGGCCGCATGACATCTGTATACTGCAGGTTGGGCACCCCTGCTAGGGGCTTCCATTCAGTGTGAAGATGAATAAATCAGTATAATTTGCAAGTGGAATGGAGAGTGCCAATTAATCTGGCAAGTCAATAATATTGAGGCCAATTAAGAGAACATCTATTTTAGTTAAATTTCTGTATTAGTTGAATTCATAGATGGTATTTGTAATAACATTGTTATAGTAGGCAGCCATCAGTGGGAGCATGGGTCTGGCTGGCACTTCAAAGGGGCAGTCCATGCAGGGGTGCTACGCAAAGAACATGGGTATCCTAGTATCCAGGGGTGCCCCATGGACTCCAACTAGCTCCACCAAATGTGCGTGAGCCATGTCCAGCTTCGGGAGGTAGGCTGAGGGTTGGGGCATCTCCAGGCTTCCTGAGGATAGGTCCTGAAGCAGCCCCACTCCCCACTACCACAGAGAGTCAGGGAGTACCAGGGAGTCTCCTCTATCGGCCAAGATGATTTATGGGGAGGTTCTTGCACCAAGCCAGCCACAAGCTAGAAAGATGAATGGACAAGGCCTGAGCCACTGAAAGCTAGCGAGATAATTGGACAGAAAAAACTCTTCCCTCCTTATCACTATAAGAACTGTGGGCTTGAGCAGAAAAGGGGATGGTCTTTGAGACAGGAGTCCACTACTATTCCAGGTTCCACAGCAACTGAAAAAAACCTCTTTCTTTTTGCATCAGTACCTATCTCACAAGCGGCTCTCATTGTGACAGGAGACTGAACCCGCAATTCATTTATAATATCAGTATGAAAATGTTATTTGCTCCAGATTTAATTACATTTTTGGTAATATACAATTTCTTTGATCTTTTTAGAATTTCTAATTATCTTTTTTTTTTACATTGACTTCTATTAACTTGCCAATTAATGAACAAATATTTTTAAGTACTTATTGGGTGCCAGACAGGCAATAGGGATACCTCAGTAATCAAAATAAGCAACACCCTGACTTTGTGGATCTTATAGTCTAGTGTGGGGAAAGCAGGCAACAATCGTAAGAACTAAGTGCAGCTGTTCAGAAATAAAATTGCTTTAGAGCAGGATAATACAGAATAAGAAATGCACCATAATGGAAAAAATATAATTTTACAAAATGAGAAGGCAGATTCTGAACACAGACCTGAAAGAAATGACAAAGATGGCCACACAGGAGATTAGAGGAAGGGGGTTCCAGGTGGATGGGAAAGCCAGTAAGAGAACCCTAAGGGTGAGCCTAGTATGTTCAAGAAACACCACAGAGGCCACTGTGGCTAGAACAGATTTGGCAAAGGAGAGAACAAGAACTGCTATGTTCAGAAAAATAATTAAAAGCTAGGATGTGGTGGGCCTTTGGTAGACTGAATTCTTCACCCCATTCTGCAACTAGCCCTTTACCATGTGACTTGTCATCCTTCCTGCTGGAGATGGTGTGAATTTCTCTGCTTCCTAAGCCTGGACAATGGAAAGTAGATGGAAGTGAGTACACTGGTTCAAGACTGGGCCCTGGGGACATCACATGTGTCTGCATGCTCTCTTGCATTTCTGTCATCATTATGAGAGTATCTTCCCCTGAGCAGGACCAATTAAACTTGTCACAAGAGTGAGCACATTTATAGTAGTACTAGTTCAGTCCACAACAAGCAGAGAAGCCCACAGACTGATTCCCAGCCCAGGCTGGCCAATCCATAGTCAATCTACAGACCCAAGAGCAAGGCAATGCATACTTATTATTGTAAAGTATCACAAATATGTTTTTCACATAACATTATTGAATACATTTTGTGGTAAACCCAAAGAATTTATTAATGGTTTAGGTAAGGCTGTTAGAGAAGAGAAGATAAAGCTCTGCCTGAGGCAGTAGAAAGACAGATTTGTCATTAACTGAGATGAGAAGACTGCAGGCAGAACAGGCCTTGGTCAGGCACATGAGGGGATTGGCTTTGGCTGTATTAAGAAATCTATTAGGAAGCTGTGCTTCCATTAATGGTGAAATAAATAATTAAACCCAATCTATCATTGAAGACATTTTTAAAAAGCTTGACAAAACATTAAAATGTGCTTAAAGGTATCAGAGGTCAAATGAGATAATGAAGAATTACTGGGCCAAGAGATGGGAAAACATAGGCTGAAGAAAATGAGTCTGACTTGGAAGATGCTTCTCTTATGACCATTTGCTTATTCCAGAAAGGGTAGCTGGGAAGCTTAGAAATTTTGGATCCTTTCAGAGTTAGTGGGACAAGGATAGAATCCAGGACACAATGGAGAATCCTGAAGACAGGATCTATAGTTACTTAAAGAGAAACAACTTTCATAAGTAGTCATCAAGTCTCAACATACTGTTAGGGAGGGAAATGAATATTACTGTCTGATTTTCCCTTCCCTTAATTTTCTAAACACCTTAATTGAGATATATTTTACATGAAATATAATTCACCAATTTAAATGGTACAAGTTATTCATAGAGTTGTGCATCAATTGTAACATATATTTAGAACATATTCATAATCTGAAAATAAAAAGCCATACCCATTACTCCCATTTCCCCCAAGAGGATTTATGTGTTTCTGTTTGCTCTCTTGTACCAAAGCTAGCATACTAGTTCAGAAAGAATAAGAGCCATGTAGAAAAAACACAAAACCAACCTGCAGCTACAATCATGTAACTGAGCTCTGCCCAGATCAGCCAACTCCTAGCCCACTCACAGGCACAGGAGATAATAGCTATTGTTACAGACTACTAAGATTGTACAGAGTTTCTTAGGCAGCAATATTGAACTGATGCAGGCAAGCCACAAATAGAAAATATTTTCAAAACACATATTAGAAAAAGAACTCACAGCTCAATAATAAAATTTTAAAACCCCAATTTATTATAATGTGTTGAAGATTGTTTTGGATTGAAAATTTGGTGTTACTTTTTAGCTTCATGACCTTGAATGTCCAGATCTCTCTTCAGGTTGGGGAAGTTCTCAGCTGTTTTTTCTTTCAATAAGCATTCCTCTCCTCTCTTTCTCTCTTGTTTTTCTGGTACCCAGTGATGTAGACGTTTCTCTCAATGGTGTCCCATAAGTATTGGGGTCTTTCTTCATTCTTTTCATTCTTTTTCTTTTTCTCCTTGGACTGGGTAAATTCAGATGATCTGCCTTTGAGCTCACTGATTTTTTGATCTGTCAGGTCCAGTCTGCTGTTGAAGCTCTATATTAAATTTTTTCTTTAGTCATTGTATGCTTCGGCTCCAAAATTCTGTCTGGGTCTCTTTTATGTTTCCTTTTTGTTGGATTTCTTGTTTTGTTCTTTTATTGTTTTCCCAGTTTTATTAAATAATTTATCTGTATCCCCTTATAGCTCTTTAGAACAATTATTTTGAATTATTTGTCAAGTAATTCAGATATCTCCATTTTGTGGGGGGTCAGTTACTGGAAGTCTACTGTGCTCTTTTGGTTGTGCTGTTTTCCTGATTCTTCTTGATCCTTATAGGTTTGTATAAATGTATTCATATTTGAAGAAGCAGTCTCCTCTTTCATGTTTATGGGCTGAGTTTGTAAGAAAAGACCTTTACCTAATGATGGGACACACTAGAGTGTGCTGTGATCCCAGGTTTAATAATGCAGAGTGCCATGTGCAGGATCATGCGGTGGTTCTGGGTCCAGGGAACATGATGCCTTATAAGCTCAAGCTGCTGGAGTCCATAATGATAGCTGAATTGTTCTTGGCAAGTGTTGCAGGGGGGTTGCATGGCTTCAGGGCTGTTGCAATTTTCAGGGTTGCCTCCAGGTCCAGGGTTAGGTACCAGGGCAGGCAGTGGTGATGGATGGAACTGGTGGTGTTTACACAGTTGCCTGTGGCAGTTCTTGTACAGTGGCAGGGGCCAGTTACAGATACACATGTAATGGTGGGGACCAGGACTGACGACAAGTGCTGGGGCTAATTATAGATGTACTAGCAGCTGCAGAGGCCCTGCCTACAGGGTGTCATCATGGGTGAATGGTAGTGAAGGCCAGTGATGCATATTGGGCTGGGAGCATGTACATACCAGCTAGGGAACTAGCTGCAGGTTACACCCAGTGGCAGGAGAAAGGGCAAGATCAAGACCTACAAAGAGCTGCAGGGTCTCTTGCTATTGGTGTGCATTCCTTTTGCTTCGGGGTCTCACCATGAATGCATGGTAGTGGAAGGCAGCTACAGGCTTTGGGATGATGTTGTGTATGTGCACAGCTGAAGGAGTTAGTGCTGAGCACATGCATAATGGTGGTGGTAAACAAGGGGGTCTAGGTTATCATTTTGCACTCACTCAGCTACAAAGGCCTGGGCTGGTTGCCAGCGTATATCTGAGGGCCCAGTGGGGGAAGGAGGGGAGATACTCAGGTGGCTAGTGTTTGCAAGTGCAAATGACCTGTGGGGCAAAAACCAGTTAAGTCTGCACAGGTTCATGGTAGCTATGCTGACTGTTTTTTCAGTGGTTAGTGTTGCTGGGATCTTCTAAAGAGCAGGTCATTGGGAACTGTAGTCATCCCTGCTGCATGGTTGATGTTGGCAGCCCGCATGCTTCTCCCTTGTTCCTAGCCATCTCCATACATCTCAGCTTTGCCATTTTCTCCAAGTGAATTGATATATGTACAAATCAATTCACTAAAGCATTGTTTGACTAGTAGGAGACTGGATAAAAAATGTATTAAAAATATCCAGTAGATCTAGTTAAAAACTAACCCTAGATGTATCAGCATGGAAATGTGTTCAAGATACATACTTACATGGAAAAAGTATAGTGGAGAATTTTGTGTAAATATGTACCTTTTGAGAAAGAAAAGGGAAAATACACCTGTAAGCATTTTCTTGAATAAGTATCTTGAAAAATTTGCAAAAACAATTCATGCTGGGTGTTCATGAGGAGGAAACTAGGTGTTTGGGACACAGTTGGGAAATGTTCACTGAATACTAGTTTATTCATTGTGAATTTTGAACCATGTGATATATTGATTTCAAAAATTAAATACAAACAGATAAAAAGTAGAAATCAATTACAAGAAGAAAAAGCACTCAAAGACATGAAAGTTAAATAGCATGTTACTAAATAATGAATGGGTTAACAACAAAATCAAGGAAGAAATAAAAAAATTCCTCGAGAGAAATGAAAATGAAAGCACAATTACCCATATATCTATTGGAACAGGCAAAGCAGTTCAAAGAGGGAAATTTATACCAATACAGTGCTATCTCAAGAAACAAGGAAAAGCTCAAATAAACAATCTAAACTTACACCTAAAAGAACTAGAAAAAGAAAAACAAACACAGCCTAAAGTGAGTAAAAGGAAGGAAATAATACAAATACAAATAACAGCTATCCTTCTTAAACTATTTCAAAAAATTGAAGAAGAGAGAAAGCTCCCAAGCTCATTGTGGGAGACCATCATTGTCCTGATTCCAAAACCATACAAAAACATTACAAAAAAATTATAGGACAATATCCCTCATGAACTGAGATTTAAAATTTCTTAACAAAACATTAGCCAGCTCAATTCAGTGATACATTAAAAAGATCATGCACTATGAACAAGTAGGATTTGTTCCTGGGATACCAACTTGGTTTAATAGTTCCAAATCAATTAACACGATACACTAAATAAACAAAATTAAAGATAGAAATCATATGATCATATCAATAGATTCAGAAAAACATTTGATGAAATCCAACACCTAGTTAAACAAAAACTCTCACCAAATTGTAAATAGAGGGAACATACACCAATATAACAAATATTATATATGAGAAAACTACATCTAACTTCATATCAGCGGCGAAGAACCAGAAGTGTTTTTTTTTACACTAAGAACAGGACAAAGATATCTAGTTTCACCACTTTAATAGCATAGTATTGGAAGTATTAGCCACAGAAATCAGACAAGAAAAATAAAGACAACCAAATGGAAAAGAAAAAAATAAACCATCATTATATGCAAATGACATTATACTATATAGAAAGAACCATAAAGACTTCCACAAAAACTTTTATAACTGATAAATAGATTCAGTAAAATAGCAAGATGCAAAGTGAATATTCAGAAATCAGTTTCATTTTTATACATCAATAATGAACTATCAGAAAGAGAAATTAAGAAACAGTTCTATTTACTATTGAATAAAAAAACCCAAATAAATTTAATCAAGAAGGTAAAAGACTTGTATTTGAAAAACTGTAAGATATTGAAGAAAGAAATTAAAAATGATACAAATAAATGGAAGGATATACTGTGCTCTGCTTATGGATAGAAAGAATTAACATTGTTAAAATAGCCCTGCTACTCAAAACAATCTACAGACTCAATGCAATCTCCATCAAAATACCAATGACCTTTTTCACAGAACTAGAACAAATAATCTTAAAGTTTATATGAAACCACAATAAACTTTGAAAGACCAAAGCAATCTTGAGAAAGAAGAACAAAGTTAGAAGTATCAAAGTTAGAGGTTACATGGCATCAAACTATACTACACTGTTATAAAAATCAAACAGCAGGGTACTGGCATAAATAGATACATAGATCAATGGAAGTTAATAAAGAACTCATAAATAAGCCCGTATTTATGTAGTCAAGTAATATATGACAAAAGAGGCAAAAATATACAGGGTAGGGGAAAAATAGTTCTATAGTTGTGGGTATACAAAACACATAGGTTATTCATGTATTATTATTTATTAATTATTGTATTATTTTCCATATGAACAATTGTAAACCAACTGTTTTTCTGACACTATATAATGAGATAAAGATACTCCCTTCAATAAATGCTGTTGGGAAACTGGACAGACATATGCAAAATAATGAAACTCGATCACTTTCTTACACCATTGCAAGAGTGAACTCAAAAAGGATTAAAGACTTAAATGTAAGACCCAAACCCATAAAATTTCTAGAAGAAAGTATAGGCAGTAAACTCTTTGACATCACCTTTATTAATATTTTTTTAAGATATACCTTTTTGGGTGAAGGGAACAAAAGGAAAACAAACAAATTGGACTACACCAAACTAAAGAGTTTTTGCAGAGTGAAGAAAACAAAAAGACAACTTAATGGGAAAAGATATTTGCCAATGATACATCTGTTAAGGGGTAAATATCCAAAATGTATATAGAATTCATACAACTTAACATGAAAAGCAAACAAACTGATTTCAAAATGATCAGAGGACCTGAATAGACATATTTCCAAAGAGGACATACAGATAGACTGTAAACCTGAAAAAATGCTTAACTTCACTAATCATCAGGGAAATGCAAATTAAAACCACAATGAGATATCACCTCACACCTGGCACAGTGGTTATCATCAATAAATCAATGAACAACAAGTACTGGCAAGGATACGGAGAAAAGGGAGCCCTCATGTACTCTTGGTGGGATTGTAAATTGGTGCAGCTGCTATGGAAAACAGTATGGAGATTTCTCAAAAAAATTAAAAATAGAACTACCATATAACCCAGAACATCCACTTCTGGGTGTTTATCTGATGGAATCCAAAACACTAATTTGAAAGAATATATGTACCCCTATGTTATTGCAACATTTTTTCCAAGAGCAACCTAGATGTCTATTTACAAGGGATTGAACAAGAGAGAAGTGGTAGGTGTATACAAGGAAATATTACTCAGCCATAAAAAAGAATGAAATCTTACCATTTGCAACAACATGGATGAACTTAAAGGGTATTACACTAAGTAGGATAAGTCAAAGACAAATACCATATAATTTCATTTCTATGTGAAATTTAAAACCATAATAAACCAACAAAGCAGGAACAGGCTCATGAATACAGAGAATCAACTGATCATTGCCAGATGGGAGGGGCTTGGGGGGATGGGTAAATAAGGGGAAGAGATTAAGATGTACCAATTGCCAGTTATGAAAACAGTCATGGGAAAGTAAAGTACAGCACAGGGAATATAGTGAATAACATTGCAATAATTATGTATGGTGTCAGATGTGTACTAGACTTATTGGGATGATGGCTTTGAAAGTTATACAAATCATATGTCTAATCATTATATTGTACCCCTGAAAGTAACATAATATTGTATGTCAACTATAATTAAAAAAATAAAAATATATAAAAAGTAAAAAATAAAATAAATACAAACAGATGTAATATTCTTAAAAATGTACCTTTCCTCACCCCTCTCTAATTAAATAATATAAAATAAAATAGACTACCAGCTTGTAACCCATCACAATAGTGCCTGCATAGTGTGGGTTCCATTTTCACTTCCTGTTGTACTTGTGTGCATTCCATTTTATGTCTCCATCTCCTTTGTTGGGTCCAGAGGGGAGAACTATATTTTATCTTCGTTTGCATTTGCCCAATGTAAGAAGTGAAGTACCTACCAGGCCTATTGGGTACTTGACCTGGTGCTGAGACTACTGGTAAAGAGAAAATCCTGTGCATCATCACCTACTTCCACTCCTCATTTGTTTTCTTTCACTGGCATGCAGGAGGTTTTATTTTTATACTTGAGAAGGGGAAAGAGGATTCCGTTTGCAAGTTAAGGAGGGTAGATGAGGACAGTGTGCTTCTCACCCATGTTGAGTCTCTTTGCAGGGGTGGGAGGGGCTTAGGTGCTGAGAGAACAGTAGAAGTACATTTTTGTGAGGCTTTGGGAATGAGTCACCTCCATGGACTGAGGTGATAAACGATGGGATGAGTTCGGGGAAGCTACTCTTCCATCTTGGTGGAGCCCAACCCTGACCTGATGCCCCTAAGGAGTCAGTAGGGTCTGAGTGTTGATAGATAGAGCCAAGATGAAAAATAAGAGGATGCTGCATGAAGAAGTAACAGATGATACAAAGATGTGGGTCCCAGGTGCCATTTGGGGGCTTCTAAAGTAAACTATTGCCAGATGAATTCTCAGTGAGAGTGGGGATGTGTGTGGGAGGGTGTTTGGGTGTCACATAGGAGAAGACTTAGGGCCATTGAAGTTTGGGCATAGATATGAATCTGACCCAGTCATATCCAGAGGGATCAGAGAGCCTTTGGGTTATCAGCTCACATTCATTCAGATGATTATTAACTGGAATATAATTCCAGCTCTCTCTACCATTGAGAGATATTTTAAAAGTGAAAGCATCCTCTCTGTTTGAAAAGATGTTTTTCTTAGATTAGAGAGTCTTGTCAGATCCACCAATTTTTCAGCTCGCAGTGGGTAACCCTGAATTATCTGCAGTGTTCTGACTCTCCAGTTTCTTGCTGCTGCTGTGTGTGCTCACACTGGCAGGGGTGTCCAGCCCATAGCCCCTTGACTGCCTGTGGCCCAGGATGGTTATGAATGTGGTCCAACACAAAATTGTAAATTTACTTAAAATGTTATGAGGGTTTATTTTGTTTGTTTGTTTTCATTAGCATTTTTGTATTTCGTGTGTGGCCCAAGGCAATTCTTCTTCTTCCAGTGTGGCCCAGGGACTCCAAAAGTTTGAACACTCCTGGCCCACAGCTTCCCTCTTCCTGGAATCTACACTCCACCCCCAGCACATAATCACCTACCCTCCAAACTGGAAAATTCTTATTCATATTTGAAGACTACAGCTAATTTCTTTTAAAAACATTTCTTGCCCTTCCCTGTGCACAAAGAGGTTTTGTTCCTTCTCTGTGCTCTCCAAATATGTTATAACTACTTCTGTATTGGGTTGTACTATAAATTCTGGTTCATAAGACTCTCGAGTATGGAGTTTTGGAGGGTCAGGGTCACATCTTACTGAGTTGTATTCTTTGCACTGAGTGCAAATTCAGGTAAGTATAGCATTTTATTGAGTGTGTACAGAATTGATGGCTTTTAATTCCATTGTGTATAAGGTTAATGGTGTTGGTCCCCAAGGGACAGTACCAGACTTCTCTCCCTCTCCCTGCTTTACCGTTCCCCCCACATCAGCCCTGCAAGGTGGTTTCTGGAAAAGGGCTGGTGGGGACATTGTTTGGCCTTGGTCCTGGGCTTTGATTTCTTTCTTTCTTTCTTTCTTTCTTTCTTTCTTTCTTTCTTTCTTTCTTTCTTTCTTTCTTTCTTTCTTTCTTTCTTTCTTTCTTTCTTTCTTTCTTTCTTTCTCTTTCATTTCTTTTTTGTCCTTCCTTCCTTCCTTCCTTCCTTCCTTCCTTCCTTCCTTCCTTCCTTCCTTCCTTCCTTTCTTCTTTCCCTCCCCCTCCCCTTCTTCTTCTCCCCCTTTATCTATACTCTCTCCCTTCCCCTTTCTTCACCTTTCTCCCACAGTCTGAACACCAATTGTGTGTTTTCTTTCCCACACAAAGCAATGCTCTGATACTAGCTGGGTGTCCAACAATTCAACCCTGTTTTGACACTGTCTACCTGGGACAGTATTAGCTCCCACAGGTTAAATAAGGGCTAAGTTCTACAGGACTTTCTCCCACCACTACCACATTTTAAATACCAAGTGCAAGTTCAAGTTGTTAGTTGTACTTCTGACCAACCTACTATAGAGCATTGTTACTGGCACTCTGGGTTCTTTCAATCATCCAGGATACAAACCAAGAGATATCACCCCAAACTAGTACCCAAAACTAGCACACATGGAAGCCAGCACAACAAAGGGAAAGGAAATGGGCTGCTTCCTGAACACACGGAGAAATTTAAAGAGGCTTGGGTAGGAAAAGTGACATTTAAGTAGGTAGACTCTGGGGCTTTCTGGCACTTTCACAGGATCATGTTTCTTCCTGACTTGCATATCCTATTAGCATATTCAATCTCTACACAGGGTGTGTTTCTTAGCATTTACATTAGGGAAAGTTACTGAAAGGACAGTCTTTCTTACTAGTGTGCATGTGTGAGCTAAGGAAAAAACACTAATCCTCTTGAAGTAAATCTTATAGATAGCAGTGTCCTTCAGCCTAGTTGCTAATTGAGTGTTTGTTCTAAGGAGGAGAAAAGCTGAACCCAGAGAGAAGGAGCCTGCCTATCTCAAGAGGTGGCCAGGATTCCTTCTTTGGGTCTGAGTAATTTGCTAGAGGGGCTCATAGAACTGAGAGAAATAATTCATTTACTAGATCACTGATTTATTGTGAAAAGAAGTAACTCAGGGACAGCCAGGTAGAACAGATGTACAGAGCAAGGTACAGGGAAAGGGCATGGAGTTTCCATGATCTATGTGGGTGACCACTATTACCACAGTCTCTAAGTGTTCACTAGTCCAGAAGCTCTCTGAACCCTACTCACCTCCCTTTTTATGGAGGCTTCATTACATAGTCATGTTTGATTAAATTATTGGTCATTGCTGATTAAACTCAATCTCCAGCCCCTCTCCCCTCCCTAAAGGTTGGTAGTAACATGAAACTGAAAGTTCCTACCATCTAATCACATGGTTAGTGCCCCATCTTTAGAGCACCTTTGGGCTTTGCAAAAGCCACCCCATTAACACAACTACTCTATTTAATGGATCCAAGACAGTAGTGGAGAAGGTGGAAGCTACACTCACCTCCTCCCAGTACCAAACCAAAATTACCACTAACATGTAGAAAAATCATTCTGAATAATTAACGGAAGACTACCTGAACAGAAGTCTTATAACCAAGGATCTACAGAAGAAGCCACATCATGACTGGTAGGAAGGGTGGAGATGTGGAAAGGGTGAGCCCCACACCAATGTGGAGGGTGTTGAGAATCCAAAGGAATATCTCAACTGCAAAGGTCCTTCTTTTGGAGTGAGGAGTCTCAATCTCATGCTAGGCTCCCCAGCCCAGAACATCAGATACAGGAAAAGAATCTGATATAACACCTAAATGAAATTCAGTGGGGATTATGTCTGCCAGAAAGAAACAGGAGACCACTGGAAACCCAGACACCACCTTAAAAGCTGATGCACAAAATCTCATTCTCGGCTACTTACCTGGAACTCCATCAGAGGGAAGGTGACTCAGAAAATAAGTCATACTAGAGAAGAACTGGGGAAAAACTAGATTGTGTATCCCTAAGGAAAGAACTGGAGGTTCAGCTACCAAAGTCCTTGTGCTGACTCTATCTTACACAACCCACAGATACCATCTTTCCTGAGTTGAGCACTCTCATCCATATAGCACCAGTGTGGGGAATTGCACTAACCTCATCCTTCCAACTCCTGGTGGCTATGCCCTGGCAAGCTTGTACCCTAAATAAAAGACTGCTGGATACATCAAGCTTGAGCTTGTAGTGCACTCTTTCTTGAGGAACAGTTGAAGAGACCCTGGTAGTCTTAAGAATGATCAGAAAATAAGGTAGAGACAGTTGTGTGGCTCTAAAATAGGGATTATCCCCGCCTACTGTATGCCTGACCTGCGCTACACCCCAGTAGGAGATTCATCAGCTCCACGCTCCCAACTCCCAGTGGTCCTACACTGCCAAACTCACACACTGGAGAAGACTGCAGGTTGTGGTCAGCCTGGGCCTAATCTACAGACTTTTTATGGAAGGCTTTCCAGGAAGTCCAGGCAGTGTCAGAGGGTGGCAGAATGGCTCACGGAAATATGGATTTCAGAGTGACTTGAGCTTTTTGCTGAACTACCACTGAGCTTAAAGCTGTTGGGAGCTGACATTGGTACACAGCTTGGCCCCTCCCATACATACTCAGTCCCAGAGGAGGTGCAGCCACAAACTGCAGATTGCTATGCAGTTTCATACAGGAAATCCAAGACCTTTACAGGCAGTGTCTGAGTTAATCTGCACCAGAGTCCCTCCTGGAAAGTCCAACACAACCAGTGGCAGGCTTCAGACCACACCAGAGCACACAATCCAAGTGGCCACACAAGTGGCACACACAAAGGGAGATCCCAGTAGTCACCAGACCCTGCTGGGCCAATTATACATCCAGGATCAGTCCCCACACAGCAGCTTAGACACTATGGTCAGGGTTGATCCTCAGAGACAGCCAGTGTGAGTGAGGGTCAACCCCATTCATGGATGGGTTGACAGCAATCAATACTCAACTACAAGAGGAATGTTCATGTAACTCACACAAGGAACATTCCTGGAGCACCTAGCTTAGGTGATCGGAGAGATTACACCACTGATTTCCCACAGGACACCTACTACATAAGGCCATAATACCAAGATTGGGACATCTAGCAGAGCAAGCCAATACACAGAAGAAAATACAAAGAGGCAGCCAAATTGGGAGACAAATAAACATGCTCCATATGAAAGAACAAGAGAAATCCCCAATAAAAAAGAACTAAATAAAATGGAGGCAACCAAACTATCAGATACAGCAGTCAAAACAATAGTCATAAGGTTGCTCAATTAAATTAAGAGAAAAATGAATAAACTCATTGAGAACTAAACAAAGAGATAGTAAGCACATAAAAGGACATTTAGCAATCATAAGAAAAAAACAGTCGATGAATGAATTAACAATGAGATCAAAGAAAAACTCAAAAGATACTTAAAAATTAAAAAATGAAATTGAGAACACAGCAAAAGCAGTAGTAAGAAGAAAATTCATAGCAATACAGGCTTACCTTAAGAAACAAGAAAGATCTCAAATTAACAATCTAATCTTTCACCTAAAGGAAAAAAAAGAACAGCAAAACAAAGTATGTAGAAGAAATAAAGTAACTAAGCTCAGAGTAGAAATAAATGAAATGGAATCTACAAAAACAATACAAAAGATCGATTAAACTGAGAGCTGATTTTTTTAAAAGATAAACAATATTGATAAACTTTTAACCAGGCTCATCAAGAAAAAAGGAGAGGACCCAAGTAAATAAAATTAGAAAAGAAAGAGGAGACGTAACAACTAATATCATAGAAATACAAAAGATTATAAAAATATACTACAACCAATGATGTGCCAACAAAATAGACAATCTGGAAAAATGAATACATTCCAAGAAACAAGGTTTCAAGACTGAATCACGAAGAATCAGAAAACCTGAACAGACCATTTATATTCAAAGAAATTGAAGCAGTAATAATAATAAAAATAAACCTCCCAAAAAAGCAAAAGTACAGTATCATATGACTCCACAGGTGAATTTTACCAAACATTCTAAGAACTAACACCTATCCTTCTCAAACTATTCCAAAAAAATGCAAGAAAAATAAAGACTACCAGTCTCATTTTATGAAAGCAGCATTATCCTGACTCCAAAACCAGAGAGAGACACTATGAAGAAGGAAAATTATAGGCCAATATCCCTGATGAACATAGGAGCAAAATCTCAAAAAAGTATTAGCAAACTAAATTCAGAAATACATTAAAAGGATTATATACCATGCTCAAGTGGAATTTATTCCTGAGACAAAGGGGTGGTTCAACATTTGCAAATCAATTGAAGTGGTACACCACATAAACAAAATGAAAGATAAAAATTATATGACCATAGCAATAAATGCAGAAAAAGTATTTGACAAAATCCAGCACCCATTTATGATAAAACATCATACTCAAGGGGGGAAAACTAAAATTATTTTCTTTAAAATCAGGAATAAGACAGGGACGTCTACTCTCACCATTCTTACTCAACACAGTACTCTAAGACTTAGCCACAGTAATCAGGCATGAAGAAGCAATAAAATGTACCCAAATTGGAAAGGTAAAACTGACCTCATTTGCAGTAATATGCTACTGTATACAGAGAATCCTAAAGATTCCACCAAAAAACTACTAGAACTAATAAATTAATTTAATAAAAAGACAGGATACAAAATAAATATTCAGAAATTGGTTGCATTTTTGTATACCAGTAATGAACTATCAGAAAGTGAAACTAAGAAAGCAATACCATTTTACAACTGCATCAAAAATTAAAATACCTAGGAATGAGTTTAATTAATGAGCAAAAAGATCTGTACTCCTAAAATTGTAACACATTGAAGAATTCAAAGAAGCTAATAAATGGAAATGTATACCATGCTCATGGATAGGAAGAATCATCATTAAAATGTCCATACTACTCTAAGCAATGTATAGATCCAATGAAATTTCTATCAAAATACCAATGATGTAATTTATAGAACTAGAGCAAATAATCTAAGAGTTTGTATGGAAACACGAAAGACCCTGCATAGTGACAGAAATCTTGAAAAAGAAGAACAATGTGGAAGGTAGCATACTACCTGATACCAAACTATACTATAGACTATATTATAAGTCTATGATATTCAAAACAACATCATAGTGGCATAAAAACACACCCATAGATTAATGGAACAAAATACAGAACCCAGAAATAAACATGCATTTATGTGGTAAATTAATCTATGACAAAGGAAGCAAGGACATGCAATAGGGTAAAGACAGTCTATTCAATAAATAGTGTTCAAAAAATTTGACAGACACATTTAAAAAAATTAAAATAGACTACCTTCTTATACCATATATAAAAACAAACTCAAAATGAATTTAAAACTTAAGTGTAAGATGTGAAACCACAAAACTCTTAGAAGAAAATATAGACAGTAAAATTTTGAACACTTCTTGTAGCAATATTTTGTTGTGATGTATCTCCTTGGGCAAGGGAAAAGCAGAAAGAATAAACAAATGGGACTTCATCAAACAAAAAAGATTTTGTACAGCAAGGGAAGCCATCATTAAAATAAAAAGACAACCTACTGAATAAGAGGAAGATATTTGCCAATGATATATATGATAATGGGTTAATATTTAAAATTTGTATAAAACTCAACACCAGAAAAACAAACAACCCCATTAAAAAGTGGGCAAAAAGACCTGAGTAAAGATTCTCCAAAGAGGACATACAAGATGCCTGTAGACATATGAGAAGATGCTCAGTGTCACTGATCATTAGAGAAATGCAAATGAAAACCACAATGAGGTACCACCTCACACCTATCAGAATGACCTTCATCAATAAATCAATAACCAACAAGGGTTGATGAGGATGTGGAGAAACGAGAACACTCGTAGACTATTGGTGAGAATGAAGATTGGAATAACTCCTATGTAAAACAGTGTGGAGTTTCCTCAAAAAAATTAAAAATGGAACTGCCTTATGACCCAGGGATTCCACTTCTGGGAATATATCTATAGTAACACAAAATACTAATTTAAAAGAATATAAGCCCCCTTCCACACACACACACACTGTGTTCATTGCAGCATTATTCACAATAGTCAAGATAATGGAAGCAACTTAATGCCCATTAATAGATGAGAGGATCAAAAGATGGTGGTACATATATAGAATGGAATACTACTCAGCTTTAAAAAGAATGAAATCTTAACTTTTGCAACAGCATGATTGGACCTAGAAGGTATTATACTAAGTGAAGTAAGTCAGGCATAGAAAGACAAGTACCATATGATTTCACTTACATGTGGAATCTAAGGAACAAAATAAACCAACAAAACAAAAACAGGCTCATAGATACAGAGAACAGACTGACTGTTGACAGAGGGAAAGGGGGTTGGAGGGTTGAGTTAAAAAGGTGAGGGAATTAAGAAGTACAAACTGGTAGTTACACAGAGATGTAAATTACAGCATAGGGAATGTAGTCAATAATATTGTAATAACTATGTATGGACTTGATGGGTTCTTGAAATACTGGAGGGACCACTCTGTAAAGTACACAATTGTCTAACCACTGTGCTATACATCTGAAATTAATACAGAATAATTCTGAGTATAAACTATAACAAAACAATTTAAAAAATTTTGCAGTTACTTTCAATTCATGAAGTTTTAATATTTTTAGTCAGTTGATTGTTGACCACTTTAATCTCTTATCAATATTGAAACAATCTTTAATGAGAGACAGGAAACAGAAAAGTGAATACTCCCTTTTTTGTTTTGTCTATCAATATTTTTCCAGTTACCATAATAAAAACAGATATGACAAAGCAAGGAGAATGGAGCCACCAACAGCCAAGGCCACAGACATACACACACCATAGTTATAAGCAGAACCATAGGGACATTATGAACCAGAACAGGCAGGCTGTGGCTCCTTGGTCTGAGAGTAACTTTAATAACAATGTTTCACACTTCTCCTTTGCCTTTTACTTTATAACCTCCTTATTATATGTGGTAATCTGGATCCCCATAACTGACCATAACATCCACCTTCCTGCTGGGAGTATTAGCTAATAATATTCAAGGTTGTCCCCTCCTCTGGAGGTGATGGGTGCCCCTGGCTTGAGAAATCACACCTCTTCCTCCCTACTATTAGAGTGTCTGATCCACAAAGATTCTCCCTTTTGCTTCCGTTCTTCTTGCTTTAATCTCACTTTTCAATCCAATATTCTCCTGAATTACTCAATGATGGTTAAATCACCGTGGGAAAGTTGTTTGTAGTACAGGTCCCCAGGTCCCACCCAGTATTTCTGGATCAACATCTCCCCTGACAGCAACCAGCCTTGCCCCAGTCAGTGCATGTTCACCTGGCATCTACTCTCTTGGGTATTGGAGTGTTCACTTCTAACACTCCCAGTTGGGTGCTTGGGTTAAAATATTTAAACTCCCTATGCTTCTGTTTTTCCTTTCTATGAAATGAATACCACTCATCTAACAATATGGTTGTGAGAGTTAAAATAAGTCACCATGGGAGTATGATATCTGGACTGAAAGTTTATCAGGAAAGATTTGTCTACTTATGAGAGAGACCAGGCTGCAGTGGTTAAAATAAGATGAATTTATTTCATCCTTGGGCATAGAAGGTAGACTAACCAGGAATGGAAAGGCAGATCTGTGATGTCATCAGCAACCGTGGCTCTCCCCAACTCTCCCATCTGATATTCCCAAGGTCATCTCATAATCTAGAATGGCCTCTGGAGATCCAACTTTCATGTTCATATTCTAAGCAGGAAGGAGAAGGAAAGAAAGAAATGATGCCTCCTCCTTGTTAAGGAAGCTCCCAGAATTCACACATCAGTCAGAGGGCAGACCTAATTCACATAGATATATCTAGCTGTAAAGAAGCTGAGAGATGTCTTCTACTCTAAGAGGCAACATCCTGGAGTAAAACAATTGTTCTGTTACTGAGGAAGAACTATAGATATGGGGGGCTACCTCAGTGTTCATCACAGAAAAGAAGATTTGAAGTTATCCTTCTGAATTCAAGTCCCAGCTCCACCAGCTATTAGCTTTGGCAAGAGACTCAGCCTCTCTTTCCCTCAGTTTTCTTGTCTGTAAAGTGGTAAGGTTACTATTATATACACTATATGGTTATTATAATAAAATATATTTCAATATAAAGCAGCATCTGATATACAGTAAATGCTCAGTAAATGTAAGATAACATTATTTCCCATTTCCTCATCTATTCTGTGCCATACCCTTTGTGATACCTGAGAATTCAAAGAAGAAAATGTGGCTGGCACAAGACTGTCTCCCCCATTTGATTCCAATGCCACGATCCTCTCTGCTGGTCCTAAGTGCTGTCCACTTGTGGTACTTCAGTGATTTGTGCTGTAGTGTTGGGACATGATTCCAGAGCCCACTGTTCTTTCCTAAGTCATTCGAAGGACCTCAGCTTTTCTAGCTGATGAATACCTAAACCACTAAGTACATTCTAACTAAGCATGATAACCTGACTCAGAGGGAATCAGGAGTTGGCAAGGTTAAGTGTGAAGATCTGGGTTGTGGAGCACACCCCTTCCAAGAGGAAGGGGTCCTGAACCACGGGGGTACCAGACTTGCTTTGACTGCTTTGCTATCCTGCTTGTGGCAGATTCTAGAGGACAATTAGGACAGGAAAGAGGTATTGAGGGTTAGCTGGTTCATGGGCATTTTTCTCCTGAAGGTCAGTTGTTTGTGCTGATGAGTAACAAATATGCAGGGGTTGCATTCTAACCAGGAGCATTCCAAGCTCTGTAATTCTGTCCCCTAGAACCCTACTCATCCTGGTTACAGTCTGGTCTACTGGGAGAAGCCCTCACACCTTCAGGCTACAGATAGTTGCCTCTGCACACAGTTGGAACAGAGGGAGACGATCAGAGTTGATTTGGCTGGGTCCCGCCTGGGAAAATACTCTCATTTTCTTTCCTTGTTTAATGGTAAACTTCTGAACACAGCAGAGGTTTTTCATGAGGAGGTTCCTTGCATTTGGAGTTTGAAGTTCAGTGTTTAGGAGAAGCTAGACCCCAGCTGGTCATGAGACATTTGACATACCTCACCCCTTCTTGCTCAGTTTTTCATCTCTGTAAAGAGATTAAGTAACAATATATTCTGTCATTTGGCCTTGCTCTTTTCTTTTCAGGGAAAAATATGAGAGAAATTTTGTGGGAAAGGATATTTCAGGAAAATAGCACTGTGACTTTTCTTGGTTTAGCTACTTATACCAACAAGTGAGCCCTGTATATTTCTTGCTTCTATGACAACAATCTCCAGTTCGGCAGAGCTAACAAAGGAAACCTTCTCTTGTTTTTTTCAGACTTCCAGTCCTGCCGTCAAGGCACAGAAGAGATGCACCATTCACCAGAAACCCCTGTGTTGCCCATGAAGATAACTAAGGACTTAGCAACATATAATTTGTTTTGAGTGTGAATTTGGTGGCAAATTGTGTTTGTGTCTGTATCTTTTTGGATGAGGATGTTGTGGTATGGGGAAGATAATAAATGATGTGATCTTTATCTTTAAAAAGTTTAGAATATTGTTGAAAAGATTAGGCAAGCATTCCTAGGGAGCACTAAGGGAAGGAAGGGATCCACTGTGGCTATTTGACTAACATGAAACAGTTTTCTTAAATCTGTGCATTTACCTGGTGTTAATCTTAAAGGTCAAAGTGAGAGGCAACAGCACTTAATTTGAAGTCCAAAGAAGAGGTATTTGGGAAGCACTGATTCAGGCAGAAAGCCAAATAGTGATCTGATTAGGAGACAAAGGTTAGGGATATTTATGAGAAAGGGAAGGGGAACAATTGCATCAACAGAAGGAAGGCATTTCAATTGGTGCAGATAAACTAATATAGCCTGGTTAATTCTAAAGTGATAATATTCAGTTATAGTATCTGTTTTCTTATTATGTTTGCAAACAGTTATTTGGGATATAGTTCTGCTTTAGGCCCAGCCCAAAGGTTATTTTGCCCATTTTTAACATTTCAAAGGTTTGAGGAGAAAGACATACAAGAAAGGCAGTTCCTCTGGGATGGTAGCTCCTAGGGCTGCTAGAAGGCAGGCGTTGGGCAAGGTCAGGAGAGACCGTCTTCTCACATCCAGCTCCTGTTTTTAGTCTCCATTTCACAGATGAAGATATTGGGGCTAATAAGGTGACCAGTGTTTCAAAAGATGTGGTTAGCAGAACACCGGGTTCAGAGCTCTTTCCACTTAGCCTGTGATAACCTAATCTGAAGTTCGGAGCTCCAAGTCTCAGCCCAGATCCAGGCCTAAAATTTATCTTCTAAAACTCCATCTACTCCTTTCAGCTTGGCGTCAGTAGAAGAGGACCTGAAGAAGTGAGGCTGTCGCAGACCCATCTTACAAAAGGCTTTGGGCTTGGGGGGCAGTATGGAGACCAGCAGATCAGACTGATGATTGATGGCCTGGAGGGCTGATTTCCCCCTTGCTGCTAAAAATAATTTAGAGAAACAAAAAGAATGCAAAGCAGCAAGATCAAAGTAAATTAAAACAAGTGAAGAAATAAGGCAAAGAGGAGATAAGGAGAGAATGATGAATCTGGAAGTGAGGTAGTTACATAAAATAAAAACTGTAATTTCCTGTGCATTTGGAGAAGGGACCACACATTTGACTTTATGGGCTGTGAGCAGGGACAGGAAACTAGTCCCGTGATCTGTGGTATCCTGGGGGAAAAGGATCAAGGATTAGTCTCTTTGTTATGGAAGAGCTAGATTGAGAGGATTTCTGTTTCTTGAAACTAAAGTATCGCCAATAAAGTCTTGATTGTTCACTTCTCCAGCTTCTCTCCCCTTCCAACTGGCCTCCACACAGGAAGGCAGAGAGGTGCCCCAGCCTCTTCCCCATCCCTGGAGGCATTTTGCTGTGTGACTTCTGAGGGGGTGGAGCACGAACTGGGCATGGCCACTGGGGCTGCTGCTGCCTTTGGCTGGCAGTGTCAGGGAGCTGAATCAGAGAAGATATCAGATCACAAACAGCTGCCTGTTTTTTCCAAGCCTGGACAGCTGGCGGGCTCCAAGGGAACCACAGCACCCTGGGGAGGCCATTCCCGGCAGGGCCGCAGGGCCGGGAGGGCCAGCGTGCATGCGTGTGCGGTACTGCATGTGAGCCTCCCAGGCTTTGCTCTCTAATTTTCTCATCTGGGAGGGCCCAGAGCTAGGGCCACTGGCTCTGCAACGCCTGTACTTGGGCAGTTAGTTGTGCCTGCAACCACAGTGCAGGAGGGGAGGCTGCGCCAAGGGCAAGGAGAGTGAATCGGGGAGGGCCCCCGCCAGAAGCTAAGGACAACAAATTAGGAGCAATGCAAGCTCTGCACCTGCAAAACAGGTGAACTGCTTTGTTTCAAGGGTTTTGTGATGAGAAAATGATGACTTTTCTTCCTGCCTTTAATTCCATCAAGCAATGCTAAGATTTAAACTAGAGGGAAAAGAGAATGAGTCCTCTCCTCCCTCTTACCTTTTCTTACTTTCTACTCACCACCCTTAGCAGCCTGGGCTAGAAGGCTGGGTGCATAGAGTGCCCCTGGGAAGGTGCAGTATGGAGACAGGCAGATCAGACTGATGATTGATGGCCTGGAGGGCTGATTTCCCCCTTGCTGCTAAAAATAATTTAGAGAAACAAAAAGAATGCAAAGCAGCAAGATCAAAGTAAATTAAAACAAGTGAAGAAATAAGGCAAAGAGGAGATAAGGAGAGCATGATGAATCTGGAAGTGAGGTAGTTGCACAAAATAAAAACTGCTTTTTTGTTTTGTTTTGTTTTGTTTTGTTTTGTAAAGACCAGGTTTTGATTTTGTAAAGACCAGAGCTGTTTTTGCCCTGTCTCTAGGAAGCCAATCACTCATTTCCTAAGGGGCTATAGCTACTCAGTTGTCCTGAGGCAGCTTCCTCTGGGCCATTGCCAAAAGTACTTTGCCTTGACACTGCCCAGCCCTGGTCTTTAACAAGCAGAAGAGTCATCTTTTGTGGAGGCCACATTCATTCAGCATCCTCCCCAAGCCTCTTAGGAGGTCAGGAGGGAGCTTGTAGATTTTGGGAGTATAAGGCAGATTGTTAGGGGTGAAGCTTCCTGCTCTGTGGTAGGCCCAGGACAGCAGGGAGGCATAGAGCCAGAAGTGGCTGGGTCAGGAATAATCATCCCCCTCTGAAACTTGAAGATGGAAGGGCCAGGCTGGGCCATTAACATATCCCTGCTATAGGAAAGAACTTGGTTGTGCTTAAGGCCAGTTTAGGACCACTCTTGGTAAAACACAGGTGTGTTTATTTTTGTGCAACATGTATGCCCCAGATTAATAAATCTTCAAGCAAAAGTGCTACCAAAAAGTGGACCTGGCTCTGAGTGAGCCAGTAGTTTGTGGGTTCTTGAGTTCGCACAGGAAAGATTTCACAACATGAGTCTAGGTTATTATGAGAGTATGTTTATTAAAGCTGGGGACAATGAAAGAAGGAAGGGTCGACAAGAAGCTACAGGAGAGATCCTAGGCGGGGCTGCTTTGGCTCTCTGAGAAGTCAGAGAAAAGAGAACGCTGGAGGTAGATTCAAGATGTTAGGCTGGGAGGATATGCTACTGTCTCCATTACTCCTCTGGTTGCAAGTTTCCTGGGGACACTTGGAATTTAGGAGATGCATGTCTGAGAGGGAAGAAGAAGGGAAAGTAAAAGGTACAGGCATGTTCCCAGGAGGAAGAGCATGGAATGGGCAACTCTTCTTGAAGTTTTTAAAGGCTGGGAGTTTAGGGGAGATCTTAGGAGAGATCTCAATAGAATATTCATCAGTTTTTCTAGGTGTGCTGTTTTAGGGTCATTGTCTCTACTCATTGGTCAGCATCAGGGCAGGGAGTCAGACATTGCAGCTGGTCCTGGTGTCACCCACTTGTTTTTGCTGCTTTTCTGGGCCTGCAGCTGAAACACAGCTGAGGCCTGGATGTCATCTCCAGGGAAGGGATCTTCTGTATCTGGCTGCAAATTGCTTGGACAGTTTGTTCAGCTGTCTGTCTCAGTTTCCCCATTCCACTTGCCAAGGAATTTTCCTAGTTTCTTACTATCCTGCCTCAAAAGCAAAAACCAAAGATGAAGGTTTGGGAGAAGAGTTTATTTCCATTTAACAGGTTAGAATTCAGGACTTGGGATGAAGTCACAGCCATGCTTATTCTATAACCAAAGGAGATTGGGCCCTCCACCACAGCCCAGTGTGTATAAGAGCACTTTCTAACTGTTGCAATGGTAGCTGGGTGCTTCTTGAAGCAGAAGTTTAGAAAAGAGAAGTGGGGGCAAAGGGATATTTGGATATCTCTTTCTTAGATTTACATAGAAATCTCTAATTTAAGAAACTCAAATTTCATTTGCTATCTTTATTCCCCAGACTGACCCTTCTTCCCTGTGGCCTCTTTCCCTTTTCCCTAAACTTTTAATTCTAGTCCAGTCACCAGGTATGATGAGTCTACTATTCTCAGTATCACCTACTATGCCCACTCACCTGCACCTCTAATTTCTAAGTCCTGGTTGGTGTCCTCCCCCAGTCATAATCACCTTTAGTTATAGCTATCTGTAAGTGTGACTCTGGAAAAAGTGTTTCCATGTTCCCTTTGGTCTCTATGGTGAAGTCAAATTTTAACAAGCCTTAGCAACTCACAAAAGGGCAGGTGGCCCTGTTTGCTCCAGTCAATCTCTGCTTCTTAACCTGTGGCCCTCGGGCCATCAGTTTACTGGGCTGCCTTCAGCTTCTCAACTCCTTTCTCTGACTCTTTGCACACATAGTTCCTTCTGTCCAAACAATCTTCTTCCTTCTTACTTGACTAATTCAAATTTATTCTCCAGCTCTCAATTTAAATATCTAACTTCCTCTAAGAGACCTTTCTTAACCCCCTATCAATCGTTGACCACCTTCCCTGTTCCTTTGGAACCCTCACCCCCTGCTATCTCTGGTAATCACATGGTTTCTTGGCAGTCATTACTAAATTCTGAGAGAACAGAGTCCATGCTTACATTGTTCTGTGGGCTATCTAGACTCTACCACAGAACTATGTATTTATAAACACATAGGAGGTGTTTATAAATATGTCATGAAAAATAAGGGAGTGGATTACATGCAGTGTCTATAAATCTTTCAGTGACCATATGCCATGAAAAAAGCAAGAGTTCTGGTGCTTGAATTCTAGGTTCTGTAGTGGTGCGACATGGTAGTCAGGCTTCTCCAGAGAGATAGAACTCCCTGGAGGGGGAGAGGAAGAAGAAGAGGGAAACACTGAGATGTACTTTAAGAAATTGTCTTACATGATTGTAGATACTGGCATGACCGAATTCTGTAGGGCAGGCTTGCAGGCTGGAGACTCAGGGAAGAGCTGATGTTGTGGCACCTGTCTGAAGACAGTCTGGAGGCAGAATTTCTTTTTCTTCTGGGACTTTAGTCTGTTTTCTTGTCAGACCTTTGACTGGTTGGATGAGGCCTATCCACATTCTGGGGTTAATCTGCTTTACTCAGAGTCTACTGATTTACGTGTTAATCACATCTAACAAATACTTTCACAGCAACATCTAGGCTGTGTTGGACCAAATATCTAGGTAACATGACCTAACCAAGTAGACACATAAATGAACCATTGCACAAGTGATTTAGGTGTCTCCAGGCTCTGTTTACTTCATATTGATAGGGATAATGTAGCACCTACCTTGCAGGGTTGTGGTGAGAATTAGAGGAGGCCTTGTCTGATATGTAACCATGACATAGCATGCTTCAATAGTCTTGCCTTCTTGTCTTACTCTTATTCCAGCCACACTCTGATCCCAAAGAGGGCCATATGGCAGCAGAGATTCTAAGTGCTGGGCATTTTCTGCTCCTTCCTCATCTCCAGTGGAAGGGATGCCCATGAGGAGGAGGACACTCTTTTTATCCTGTTTCTCCAGGCTGGCCATATGTGACTCCTTCATTCCACTTGCATACCCTGGGGAAAAGGGAGTTTCAAATTGCTGAGGTCAAGTTACATTTGGATGCCCGAGTGGAGGGAGCGGTGAAACATAGATTGGAACGGGATTTCTGTGATCCTAGTAGATTTTTTCACCACCTCTGGAATCCTCAAGGCCAGAAGAGAACACTTTATTTTGATCAAGGGCCCCTGAGCAACTTCTCTTTATTCATGGACATCACTAGTGTATGCGCACATATGCCTTTGTGTGTTTAGCTTTTGTTCTCATTTCCTTGAGATAAGAATAATTTTGTGTGATAAAAATGCTTAAATGCAAGACCCATAGACCTCCGTCTATTTTAAGTAAAATTGACTTTTTTTGGGGTGGGGGTAGAGAAAATATTGTCCATTATGTATGTGTGTGGCCTAAACATAACCCTCAAAGAATCTTAAAGGTTATCCATCATGGTTTTTAAAACGGAAATATATTATTCTTATCTTATTATTAAGTAATACTTTGTGGATTTATTTTATAACCTATAATCTTATGCCAGAAGGGGCTATTTAGGTTTATTTTTATTAGTAGCCTGAAACAAAAACAAAATATTCAGAACTGTGCTTACTATTTTAAATTTTATTCTCATTTCTTATTACTTTTCCTTTTGACTTGAAAAGGAATTTTGTGCTACAGATCAGCATTTGGCGGCAGGTCCATAGTGCTTTCTCAGGCCAGTGGGGAATGCCTGTGAGAATTCTGGGCCAACAGGCGGACATATATTTCTTCCTTAATCCAGTGTGCGTGGGTGAAGTATCAGGCAAAGGTATAAATAAAATGTTCAGACTCCACATATGGTATTTTGGGTTTAAAAATCCCCCATAAACTTTTTCCATTCCTATCAGCAGTTTTATTCATTATGGGATATCCAGCAACTCTCCTTTTGGGATTATTTGAGAAGGAGCAAAAGCTTTTTGTGGAAAGAGCGTGTTTGCTATAAGGTTTATGCAAAGATTTAGTGCCAGTTGGAGAGTAAGCCCTATATTGCCTTTCTGAAATTTTTGGTGGAGTTTCTCCTATCTTTGGCTTTCATGTTATCAGGTACATGGATCCTTCAGTAATGTAGCCCTAATGACGGAAAAATGCTTTCCCCTTTCCTTCTGGTGTACTCGGATCATGTCCATGGGCCAGTGAATGTGTTTTCTCCTTTCTGAAAAGCATTCAGCAGTGTTTTTACTAATTTCAGAGCCCAGAGCAGGAGATCAGGCCAAAAAGCTATAACTTCTAGATTTTAAAACTGCATCATACTCAGTTTGCCCCTGAACTGAAGTTACACCTATCTTTCTGCCTGTGTACAAGACTGGACTTGGGCCAGGTGGTGGAAAAAGTATATCGCAGATCAAAAAGGGTCAATAGATGTATGTGTCCTGGGAGGCAGAGTACCTAGATGCACCCTCCTGGCCTTATTCATAAAAACAAAAACAAAGACCCCATACTTGCTAAGTAACTGCAGAAACAGCTGTCATAGTAGTTGAGGTTAGCAAAGGCCGGTGAAGGAAACTTCAGAGCTGTGTCACACACACTCCTCTCTGCTTGACAGTGAACTCTGCCTGGCATATCATAACTGAGTGTTGAATGGCTGGATAAATCTAGATGGGCAAGCACAGGTCGTGCCGCACTCTTTTCTCTGTCATTTTCCATCTTTAATTATTACCAAATCATCCTTGATTCTACCTGCTATTCGCCATTCACAACTGTCCTTTTCCTACAACTGTGCTGCCCCTGCTTAAATCATTCACTATTACTTCAGATGTGTGTGCTCAGCTACTGTCAGATCACATTCAACGTCCTCAGAGAAGGATCCACCTTGTAACAAATAAACTAATAAGCTTCAGCTTTGGGCTGCTTATTTGCACAACCTCCTTCCAAGAGCTGGAGGACCTCTACCAACGCTCACATAGTCATATATAGTTTTAAAATCTATTAAGATGTATTTAGCCATAACTGGCTAAGGCTCTTTTCTCTTTCCATTCCAACTTCCCCAACTTCTACTTTTGGGGTATTAGTTTAGTCACAAGTATTTCTGGGTTCCAGCTAAAGGGAAGTTGAGTTGGGAGTACATTTGGTTTAGGTTTAGTAGGGGATATTTTGTGGTGGGCAGTAATTTCCAAATGCAGTTAAGTTACTGTTAGCTGCCATCCTGGTGCAGGAGTGACGTCTAGTCACACTCCTTTGGCACACTGCACTGACGCACCCAGCTCTGTGACACAACATAGATATTAGTATTTCCTATGACATTTGACATAGGAAATATCTATTTGTGCAGAGTCAAGGAGAAGCCAAGTTTAACATGTATGAAGTAGGAAGCAGTCTGTGCAAAATTCTTCCAAACATCTGATATAGGAAATTGTAAGCAGAAGACTTTGTTTGCAATAACAACTGGTAAAAATATAAGGACTTAGGTCTCAGGAATCTAGTATGTCATGCTATGTATACCAACAGAGTCATTGGAATTTTCATTTTAACCTGTATTTGTGGCATTTTGTTTTTTAAAGTTTGTATTTGTTTTACATTTTGTATTTTGTTGTGGTTTTCTTCTCATTTTAAATAAACATTTACATTTTTACCCAATTACATATAGTTTTAGTTTTTCCCTCTTTTGCTTAGCAAGGATTTCCAGTAGTCTGGATAAACCGCTGACCATTCTCTACAATGTAAGTCAGGCTGGTCTTCTTAAAGCCAAAGTCTGCTCAGGTAATGGCTCCCTAACTTGAACCCTTTGATACCTCCATCACTTCAACTGCACACTATGCCATTTTCATCTGCCCTCCTGCCTCTCCCATACTGGCACCCGAGACCCTGCACACTTTCTTATGGCTCCTGGAACTTGCTGCTTCATGTGCTCCTCATATCCTTTGACAATATAGTTCTCTCTAATCACAGTGTCTACTTCAGTATTTTTGTCTATTTGTTTACTGGGTAAACTATTTGTCCTTCATAGTGCAGCAAGGCAGAAAATCATGGAGGTGAGCTGGACACCTGCCAGGACTACAGCTGGGTAGGATGACCTGAAGGGTTTCTAAGTGTACACAACTGGCTTCAGTGGCCTGGCCTTGAAAAGAGTGATGGACCAAGGGCACAATGGCCATATGGGAAGTGAACCATATGTCCCTGGTGGCTGGCTCCTTGCTTGGTACAGACTAAATAGTGCTGAACCCATGGCATTAAGGAATCCCACAAAGCCTCCCACAGTTACCTATGACTTGAAGGGCTGAACAAGAAGGATAGATTCCAGACTGTTGCATTCCTCCCTTTTGTGGTCCTCTGGTTTCCCTTTGGTCTGAATCCCATGGTATTCTCTTGCTGCAGTGGCTGTCTGGTCTGGATACGGGCCTCATTCTGTTCCTCTCCCTGCCACTCTCACTCTCACACCTACACGTCCTGACATTTCTGCTTTGTTCCTTCTTCCAAGGCCAGAGCCATGAAAATAACTTGGAGTCATTTGTTTTTCCTTTATTCTTCATTTATGAAGGTTGTCTCACTATTTTGCCAATTTTTAATTAGTCTGCCAAGTAGACGTCATCTTATATTTGTGACTAAAGGGTCCAAAGCACATGTGACAAAATGGAGCAGGAAGTGTAGTTGTAGATATTCTTGGATTTCATGTCACAGTATTATTAGCAGCAACATTTACAATAATAAAGCAAAGGCTGTTGATTGTTTAACACACTGACTGACAGCCTTTTCAGGCAAGCATTAATTCATTATTTAGCATGTACTTTAATTAGTCACAGAACTATTAAACTAAAATAAGTTAGAGATTTATTAGCATTTACAGATTATTTTCTCCTCTTTATTTCCTTTTTTACCATCTGTCCGTGTGAGTTTAGGGATTTACATGCAAGGAAGGTTGTGCCAAATTAACTCCCCACCCCCAACCTCTTCCAATACACACTATGTATCCAGAAAAGCTACGAGGAGACTGGGAAATTTCCAGGCCAAAGAAAGCAAACATTAAATCTATCATTCTTTAAGCAAGCCCTCAGACAATTTTTCAAAGCTCTTTTGTTTTACGATTAGCTTTTTAGGGAATGATGAAAGCATTTTCCTTTGCATCCACAAATTTGTGCACTTTATTTCTTCTTCTAGGTATTCAAGTGGCCAGTGTGAAGCCCCACCCTCTTACCACTTGCCTCTTCTAAATCCTAAGAAATGAAAATCTGTATAGATAAACCTGTTCTTCTAATTTGCTGTCTCCAGTGATACTATATTTAGATAAGCAAGGCAAGAAGTCCTAAGGACAGAGTCCTCAAAGAAAGTGGAATTATGCTATTGTTCTGTCAACTTGACAATGAGGAATGAATTAGCTAGAGATGCTATCCCACATTCTTCCACTCCTCCATCTCACCTTTCCTCTCCAGGTTTGGAGCTTTA
This sequence comes from Mormoops blainvillei, assembly GCA_004026545.1. Taxonomy (NCBI): domain Eukaryota; kingdom Metazoa; phylum Chordata; class Mammalia; order Chiroptera; family Mormoopidae; genus Mormoops; species Mormoops blainvillei. The sequence goes on along the minus strand of PVJD01000541.1, from coordinate 383,563 downwards.
CAAATGAAATCAGTTTGGAAGTTGAGCCACTTGTCAGGGTTGAGAAGTCTCCTGGACTCCTTGGCTTACTTGAAGGGCCTACCAGGTGATGGAGGCTTTGGAGCCAGTGGAACTTACATGAGATAGTTAATGGTTTCCCAAATACAATTTCACCCAGCTGAATTTCATACCAAATGTCAAATGCCAGAGAATTATAATAACTCAGACAGTCATCAAGAGTAAAATGCTTTCAAGGGCATTTACTGTTATTCAAACAAAAATTCAGCCCAATTTTTAGCTCCACAAAATTCTGATTGTGCTTTCATCTCTTGTAAGTAATAAGGATTACCATATGATCAAAAATGCAAGCTGGATGTGTAAGATAAATGACAACCTATCACGCCTTCTGGGGAATACAGAAAGGAGTCTATTTTATTAAAAAATAGTTATAACTCTTAGATGTGCTCAACAGGCCTATTTTACCCCCACGGGTAAGTAGCCTTTTTTGTTCTTTCTGGCTCATGATTAATAGTTTCTTATCTATATCTCCCTTGTACAACCTCTACTGGCAGAATAGAAGAAAAGTAAGAGCATGTTTGATATATTAATTATAGGATTATGACATTATAAAAGGTAACCCAAATACAATGGCCTCAACGATTCTGAAATCTTTGCTCAAAACGAATCATAGAAAGATAGTCACAGCAAAATGTTCAAGAAGTGACCATTTTTATTTGTTTCTTATTTATCCATTGCTCCTTTGAAAAGAGCTGGTGTTATTCTTTTACTTTCTTCTATTTATCTACTCTTTGAATTTATATATCAAGTGCCTCTTCTCTGTGAGAAAAAGGGAAAGGGCACACAAAAATGGCATGGATATTATGATGCTAAGATGTGTGTGGTGCTTTTAAAAAGCAGCAATTATGCTAAACAAATAAAGATATGTGTTGGCATGTGGTTCTAGTGGGTCCTGGTAAACCTGAATTAGTTGTCTTGTCATGGTCCTGCACTCTGAGGCACTGAGAGCCAATAACTAACCAGAGATGAGGTTGCAAAAAGAAGCAGAAAGGATATCATTAGCCTGAGAATTTTTTGCTATCTTACCTGTGAGGGGAAAAGGCCTGATGAAGAGGCATAAGGAAGTTTTTCCTACTTCCAAATTTTTCCTGGCTTGGACTTTAAGCCACTTTCTCTTGCAGGTGGAACAGGCTCTTCTTGTTTTTCTTTCTCTTGGGTTAAACACCTGCAAATGTTTTAAATCAAATCCACTGATTTCATCTACCCAGTAAACCTTGTTGATTATGACAAATTGTCTCTTTTTTTTATTTGAAAGAAGTTTCAAATAAAGCATGTTTAAATATTTTATATCTGATAGTCATTTATCTAAGTTTATTTTTATTGAAATATGAATAAAACAAATAAAAATAAAAACTCAAAGAATCCAAGATGGTGGAGGAGTAAGTGGAAGCTACACTAACCTCCTTCCAGGACCAATCAAGAATTACAACTATACTATAGAGAAAACACCCAGAATAACCAACTGAACACTAGCTGGAGAGAAGCCGTATAACCATGGACAGAGAGAAGAAACCACTTCACCACAGCATGACTGGTGGAGAATGCGGAGAAGACATGAGAGGTCTGGCCTCGCTCCCACGGGATGCAATTGAAGTGCTAGAGGGGTATTTCAGTGGCCAGGGGGTTCCCCCTGAGAAGTGTAGGTCTAAATCCAAAGCTGGTCTCCCCAGCCTACAGAGCCAGAGCCAGAGCCAGAAAGGAACCCAGATAACATCCAGCTCTTAAAAGCATCAGGGTTTCTGTCTGCCAGGGAGAGATGGTCGAAGAATCAGAGAGCCTCTAAAAGGGCCAAAAAACAAAATTTTGTTTGCAGCCACTTATACTGGACACCAGCAAAGGGAAGGCAGAGCGGACAAGAGACACTTGAGGAGACTCTGGGTTTGGTGGCTCTGGGAAGAAAACTGAAGGAACAGCCACCAAGATCTCTGTGCTGAGGCATTCCCCATGTGTTAGGAGCCATTACTCTAAGGACGAGCACTCCTCTTTGAATGGCATCAGCCTGAGAGGAAGCAATACTCACACCCACAGGAATTAGTCTACCCCACCCTGTGGTGCCTTAGCCAGGCTGCCCATGACTGATTGATTAGATTAACAGCAGGTTAATAGCTGCCTACTTTAAGAACTGAGGTAGAAAATACAAAGCAGCCAAAATGGGAAGATAAAGAAACAGATCCCAAATGAAAGAACAAGTGAATTTTCCAGAAGAGCTAGATGAAATGGAAGCAAGCAATTTGTCAGATAGAAAGTTTAGAGTAATGATTATAATGGTACTCAGCAGAATGAAAAAAGACATAGAAACCATAAAAAAGGATCAGTCAGAGATAAAGAATGCAATATCTGAGAAAAATAATACACTGGAAGGAATAAGCAATAGGTTAGTAGAAGCAAAAGATCAAATCAGTATTTTGGAAGACAAGGTAGAAAAAAACCAATCAGGCCAAGAAGAAAAAAGAAAAAGAATTTTTAAAAAATGAAGACATTTTAAGAAACCTTTGGGACAACATGAAGCATAAAAATATCCACATCATGAGTACACCACAAGAAGACGAGAGTGAGCAAAGGATCAAGAACCTGTTTGAAGAAATAATGACCAAAAACTTCCCTAATCTTGTGAAGGAAAAATTCTCATAAGTCCAGGAACTCAGAGAGTCCCAAAAATGTTGGACCCAATGAGGACTATGCTGAGACACGTCATAATTAAAATGACAAAGCTCAAAGACAAGGAGAGAATCCTAGTAACTGCAGAAGAAAAGCAGAGAGTTTACTTACAAACGAGCACCAATTAGGCTGACTTCTGATTACTCAACATGAACATTTCAGGCCAGATGGGAGCGGCATGAAATACTCAAGGTGATGAAAAGCAAGGACCTACAACTAAGGCTACTTCATCCAACAAGGTTATCATTTAAAATAAGAGAAATAAGGAGCTTCCCAGACAAGAAAAAAGCTAAAGGAGTTTGTTAACACCAAACCAGTACTGCAACAAATGTTAAAGGGCTTGCTTGAAGAAGAAGAAGAAAAGAGAGAGAGAGAAAAAAAGAAAAAACAGAAGCTAACAGTCTAACAATAAAATGACACTATGTATATAAATAATCACCTTAAATATAAATGGCTTAAATGCTCCAACAAAATGACAGAGGGTAGCTGAATGGAAAAGAAAACAAGACTCATATATATACTGCCCCTAAGAGATCCATTTCAGTTTAAAACATACACACAGACTAAAAGAGTTGGAAAAACTAAACCCCTTTTCCAAAAGTTTTGGAAAAAGTTAAAAGTTGGAAAAAAGATATTTCATGTTAATAGAAAAGAAAAGAAAGCTGGAGTAGCAATACTTATATCCAGCAAAATAGACTTTAAAGCCAAGGTTATGGTAAGGGATAAAGAAGGACACTATGTAATGATAAAGGGAACAAGCTAACAAGAGGATATAACCCTAGTAAACCCTGACAAACCCAACATAGGAGAACCTAAATATGTAAGGCAAATCTTGGTGGGCATAAAGGGAGAGAATGACAGAAATATAGTCATAGTTGGGGGTTTTAACCCCTCAAATGACTTCAATGGATAGATCTTCTAGGCAGAAAACCAACAAGGAGACAGACAGCAGCTTTAAACAGCACACTAGAACAAGTGGAATTTAATTTATATCTTCAGGGTATTCCACCCCAAAGGAGAAGAATATGCAAACTTTTCAAGTGCACATGCCACATTTTCTAGGATAGGCCACATTAGGACACAAAATAAGTCTTAATAAATTTAAGAAGATTGAAATCATATCAAGAATCATCTCTGACTATAATGCTATGAATCTAGAAATCAATCACAAGAACACTGAAAAACGCACAAAAACACAGAAGCTAAATAATACGTTATTAAACAATGAATGGGTTAACAATAAGATGAAGGAAGAAATCAAAAGATACCTTGAAACAAATGAAAATGAGGACAAAACAATCCAAAGTCTGTGGGGCAATGGGAAAACAGCTTTAAAAGGGAAATTCATAGTGTTACAGGCCTATCTTTAAAAAAAAAAAACTGGAAAAAGCTTAAATAAGTGATCTAACCTCACACTTACAGGCACTTGAAAAAGAAAAACAAACAAAGCTCAAAGTGAGTAGAGGGAAGGAAATAATAAATTTTAGAGCAGAAATAAATGATAGAATCTAAAAAACGATACAAAAGATGAATGAATCCAAGGGCTGGTTCATTGAAAAGATAAATGAGATTGACAAACCTTTAATCAGATTCATCAAGAAAAAAGAGAAAGGATTCAAATAAATAAATCAGAAATGAAAGAGGAGAGGTAACTGACAGCAAAGAAATACAAGGGATTGTAAAAAAATATTATGAGCAATTGTATGCCAACAAACTGGACAACATGGATGAAATGGATAAATTCCTAGAAACATATAATCTTCCAAATATAAATCAGGAAGAATCAAAGAATCTGAGTAGACCAATTACACCTAATGAAATTGGAGTAGTAAGAAAAAAAAAAACCTCCCAACAAACAAAAGCCCTGGACCAGATGGCTTCACAGGTGAATTCTACCAAACATTCTGAGAAGAACTAACACCTCTCCTTCTCAAACTATTTCATAATATTCAAGAAGAGGAAAGGCTCCCAAACTCATGAGGCCAGCATTATCCTAATTCCAAAACCAGATTAAGACACTACAAAGAAAAAAGTATTATAGGCCAATATCCTTGATGAACATAGATGCCAAAATCCTCAACAGAATATTAGCAAACCAAGTACAGCAATGTATCAACTAGATCATATATCCTGATCAAGCAGGATTTATTCTGGGAATGCAAGGTTGGTATATTTGCAAATCAATAAATGTGATTCACCACATAAACAAAAGAAAGGATAATAACCACATTATCATATCAATAGATGCAGAAAAGCTTTTGATAAATCCAGCACCCATTTATGATAAAAATTCTCAGCAAAGTGGGATTACAGGAAACATACCTAAACATCATAAAGGCTATATATGACAAACCCACTGCAAGCATCATACTCAGTGGGCAAAAAGTACAATCATTCCCTTTAAGATCAGGAACAAGACAGGGATGTCTGCTTTCATTTCTGTTATTCAATGTAGTACTGGAAGTCTAGCCACAGCAATCAGGCAAGAAGAAATAAAAGGCATCCAAATTGGAAAGGAAGAAATAAAACTGTCTTATTTGCAGATGACATGTCACTGTACATAGAGAACCCCAAAGATACCACTAAGATCTAAACTGCTAGATCTGATAAATGAATTCAGCAAAGTAACAGGATACAAAACTAATATCAAGAAATCAGTTGCATTTCTATATGCCTATAACGAACTAACAGAAAGGGAAATTAAGAAAACTGTTGCATTCACAATTGCTTCAAGATAATAAAATACCTAAGAAAAAACCTAATCAAGGATGTAAAAGACATGTACTTGGATAATTATAACACACTGAAGAAAAAAATTGAAGAAGATACAAATAAATGGAAACACATACCATGTTCATGGATAGGAAGAATTAACAACATTAAAATGTCCATACTACCCAAAGCAATCTACAGATTTAATTCAATTCCTATCAAGATTCCATTGATGTATTTCCCAGAACTAGAACAAATATTTCAAAAATGTATATGGAACCACAAAAGGTCCTGCATAGCACCAGTAATCCTGAGAAAGAAAAACAAAGTTAGAGGAATCGCATTACCTAATATCACACTATACTACAAGTCCATAATAATCAAAACAGCCTGGTACTGGCATAAAAACACACATAGATCAATGGAACAGAACAAAAAGCCCAGAAATAAACCCACTTGTTTATAGTCAATTAATTTTCATCAGAGGAAGCAAGCACATAAAATGGGCTAAAGATAGTTTATTCAGTAAATGGTGTTGGGAAAATTGAACAGATACACGCAGAAAAATGAAACTAGACCATTTTCTTATACTATACATGATCTGCCACAGGGCCTACATCTCTGATGTATACTGATTTGCTTTCTTTAATCCTATTAATTTTCAATTATCAGATCTTGTATTTTAAGGGCAGAGAATTCAGTCCCTCTTGCTAAAACTGTTTAAAGACCCAGGAGCTTTCTTCAGCAATCTGAATTTAACATCTGCTTATCCATGAGTCATGCTATATCTCTTCCTAGTTATTCTATGCATGAAATTTGAGAGCTTTTATAAAGGATGCTCTGCTGGAATGCAAAACTTCTCTGAGGACTACTTACAACTGCCGCTCTGGTGGAGACTTTGTAAGCCTCTACTACTTCAGGAAGAATAAGAAGTGTTTCCCTACATGCTGATGCCCACTATGCTAATGTGTTGTAGGATTTAATGGTATTCACTATGAAAACTTGCTGCAACAACTGCTGCATAGTGTTCCAATGTGTAAACATATCACAGTTTTTGATTCAGTTATTTACTGGATGGAACTGGAGAATGTTATTCTAAGTGAAATAAGCCAGCTGGTGAAAGACAAATACCATATGATCTCACCTATAAGAGGAATCTAATGAGCAATATAAATGAGCCAAAAAAAAATAGAACCACAGGCATAGAAACATGGAAGAGACTGAAAGTGACCAGAGGGGAAGGGGAGGAGGATACTGGTGGAAAGAAGGGGAAGGGACTAGACAAAAGAAAATGTATGAATGACCTATGGACATGAACAATAGTGTGGGAATTGACTGTGGAAGTGGGGGGTGGGATGGGTGGAGGAGGGCAAAGTGGGAAAAATTGGAACAATTATAATAGAATAACAATAAAAATGATTTAAAAAGAGAAGATGGTCAAAATGGATAAAAAATTTAAATGTTAGACCAGAAACCATAAAAATCCCAGAAGAAAACAGGCAGCAAAATCTTGATGCTCATTGGTGACATTGCTTGTAGAAATTTTTTATTGGATATATCTCCCCAGGCAAGGCAAACAAAAGAAAAAAATAAATAAATTGGACTACTTTAGACTAAAATGTTTTTGCACAGCAAAGGAAATCATCAACAAAATAAAAAGACAACCCACAGAATGGAAAAACATATTCACTGATACATCTGTTTAGGGGTTAATATCCAAAATTTATAAAGCACTTAAAGAACTCAACACCAAAAAAACAAACAACCCAATTAAAAAATGGGCAAAGGACCTGAATAGACACTATTTCAAAGAGGACATACGAATGGCCCATAGACATATGAAAAGATGTTCAATGTCACTAATCATCAGAGAAATGCAAATTAAAAACCACAATGAGATACCATTTCACACCTGTCAGAATGACCGTCATCAATAAACCAATGAACAACAAGTACTTGTGAGGATGTGGAAAAAGGGAAATCCTTTTGCACTGTTGGTGGGAATGCAGACTGGTGCAGCCACTGTGGAAAGCAGTATGGAGATATCTCAAAAAGTTAAAAATGGACCTGCCTTTTGACCCAGGGATGCCACTTCTGAGGCTATGTCCAAAGGAACCCAAAACACTAATTTGAAAGAACATAAACACCCCTATATTCATTACAGCGTTATTTACAATTGCCAAGGCATGGAAGCAGCCCAAGTGTCCATCAATAGATGAGCAGATAAAAGAACTATTGGACATTTATGCATTGGAATTCTACTTGGCCATAAAAATGGAGAAAATTTTACCTTTTGCAACAGTATGGATGGACTTGGAGAACATTGCGCTAAGTGAAAGCAGCCAGTCAGAGAAAAAAAATACTATATGATTTCACTCATATGTGGAATCCAATGAACAAACTGAACTAACAAGCAAAACAGAGACAGACTTGTAGATGGAGGTCAGATGACAGCTAGTGTTGGGGGGGAATTGGGGGTGGAGGGATTGAGCAAAAAGGAAAAAGGAAAAAGGACTCATGGACATGGACAACAGAGTGGTAAACGCTGAGGGGAGGAGGGTATAAGGGGACTAAATGGTAATGGAAAAAATACAATAAAGATTAAATAAAAAATAAAAAAAATAAAATTATAGAAGTGATCAATCATTTCCAATCTGGGGAATTAATCAAAAAAGACAAGACAAAACAAAACTCTCTGACACTTTGCAGGAGAATTCTCCCAATCATTCATCTTATAATCAGTTACTGCATATACACAGAAACCTGCACACTAGGCCCAACTCTAGGCCAGTGCCTCTTTCAAAGAACAAACCAACTCTTGCTCACACCTGGCAGGCAGGAGGGCTGTGCGCTGGGGGAGTTGGGGACTTCTATTCTCCCAACACTTCTACAGTCTGCTACCTTTGATCCACATTTCTATTTCTCCTCGGAGCCTTCTCTGATACCTTTCCCAGCTCTGCTCCACCCTTTCCACCTCTCTGCTCTCCATTCTCCCTTCTAAGTTTACAACTGTGTTCCAGAATCTTTCCACTGTGGGCCCAAGCCCCCCTCACCCCCCGCCCCATGTCTACCACCAAGCCCAGTCATCCACAGAGCACGCTGCCAGCTGACCTGGCTACGTGTTGGGTGTGGCACAACACTACGTATGATTTCCCAAAGAGCTGACTTTTGGCAAGCCTCAAATTGGTTTTTGCCAATCACTTTTTTTCTGTCTAAATTTTCAATTCCTTGTGTCTTTTAAGATGAACTTTAATCTTCATGTTTCTGGTTCATTTGCAATTACAGTAACTCCTGAGAACCTGGTGTTGTAAGATGTTTCTGAGGTTCATGATGTCTTAAGAACATTTTTTCTTGAACCTGGAAGTGGCCTTTGGCTAGCTAGCTCTAAACTAACTTCAGCATGACACCACAGTTTCAGTTCAAGGTCTAGATTAGCCAAAAGGTGTATTATCACCCCAATTAAACAATCCTCGGAGTGGACTTGGTCATTGCATACCCACAGGAAGGTATTTAAGTAGGACTGTTTGTGCCTAGAGGGCCGTCTCACAGTGTCTCGGCAGTGACAGGGTAGGCTGGGTGTAAGGTGCGGAGGGAAGGCTGGAGAACATGACTTTAAAGCTTTAACCCTTTGTGCAATAGCCAGCAGAACTAGATTGTGGAGAATGTGCATAAAGCAGTTCTCTGGGGACAGAAGTCACTGTAAGTGGAGCCACCTGTTGAAACGATGTATAGACAATTAAAGTGTCTAAAGGGGCTGGTGCTTCCACTTTAGGTCATTTTAAGAGAAGTAAGCATAGTTTTAACAGCTCTTGCTGCACTTCAGAGGGAAAACTGTACACAGAAAGGAGGGTAATTAGGCTTTGAGAAGTGTACACTCACTGGAAGGCTGCAGACAAGGAATCACTACAGGAGGAAGAGTTTGGGTAACAAATGTCCTTTTGAGTGTTGTCAGCATATTGCCTCTAATGGTGCTAACGCAGTGCACAACCATGGCATCTCAAACAACCAGGGCCAACACTTCAACTTCACAGAATTTGAGTGGAAACTGGAGCTTGGCTGTGTCTGCCCCAACAGGCCTGTTAAGCAACCAGCATATATCAGTCCTAGCTGGGGTCCATTCGGATTGGACAATGACCATGATGTCTCAGTAGGTAATCATATTTTAACATTTTTTCTTGATTTAAACTTTGTAATCTCATCTTATATACAAGCTTATAATAACACAGTTGAGGTTCCAAAACAGTGACAAGCAGAGGGTTTTTTAGATTAGTTTCAGTACAAGGTATTTTTTCCACTAGACAATGGTATACAGAGGACAGGGAAGGAATTACACTAGGAGAAGTTATGAGGATCCTCCCCCCAACAACAAAAGTAATAGAGAAGAGTTTATTTCTATTGTTGACACTATTACAGATGTCCCTATTTCTCCCTACTTTGCTTACCTCCACCCAGCCCCCACATGACACTCCCCCTTCCCTCTGGCCATCACCACACTGTTCTCTGTGTTTGTGGTTTGTGTATATGTTTTTTGGCTACTCCCTTCACCTTCTTTCATCCAGTCCTCCCTCCCCTTCTCTTGTACAGTTTTTAAAAAAGTACAAATTGGTAGTTATAAAATAGTTATGGGGAAATAAAGTATAATATAAGGAATATGGTTAATAATATTGTAATAACCATGTATGGCATCAAATGGATACTGGAAATATTGGGGGTGACACTTTGTAAAGTATAAGATTGTCTAAGCACTATGTTGTATATCTGAAATTAATACAAAATATTACTGAATATAAAATGTAATAGAATAAATTATAAAGGAGAAAATGAATTGTATATGGTTAGTGTTAATAAATAAGAAAGATATTTTAAAAATAAATTAATATCATATATACTAAAATTACAAGCTTCAAAATAACATTAATAGAGAAGAGAGATCCAGTTTTACCATGGGTAGGAGAGTCAAACTCCATTTACCCCATCCCTGATTCATAGGGTTGAGATTTGGATCTTCTGTGGAGTAAAGCATGAGCCTTCACCCCAGGGAATGAAGGTTGTTGTGCGTGGTCAACATAATGAAGAGAGGAGATGTTTGGAAAGTTGTGGACTTCCTCCCAAAGGAAGCAGTGGTTAGCCTAGCCCCTGTCCTCATCATCTGTACCTTCTCCTTCCTTATCACGTTTCTAAATCCTGTGCACCCCTCCAAGTCAAGCTTAAGCCCCATCTTTCCATGAAGACTTTTTGGTGCCTTTAGTCCATGAGGCACCCTTGTTCATCTCTCTGCCCTGGACACTCACAGTACATGACATTTTACTGACATTTCCTTGCATTAGTATTCTCTTGTTTATAGGTGTTTGGTCTCCCCCAGTTACATTCTCCAGGACTAGGATTCTATCTGTACCACTTTGTTTTGCTCACAATGCCTATCATAGAACATTCATTAACCAATGTATGGAAGGTTGTGAGGCTCCCAGTTAGATGTTGTTCTTCTATGTGTATCTGTAGATCTTCTTTGGATCTGTTTATTTTAGTACCAGGACTAAATATTCTTATTACTAAAATTGTTTATTATATATTTTTTCCCTTACTTACCCCCAATATTTTATTTGCTATCCTTGCCAATTTGTTTTTCCAGACTAATTTTAGAATTCATTTGTCAACACAAATAGAATGAAAAACACATTCTATTTGTATTTTATTTAAATTGTATTTAGTTTATAGATTATTTGGGGTAACATCGATAAACTGATGCAGATATTACGCTAACAGTTTAACTAATATTAAATAACTCCTTAATTAATATAATTAAATCTCCTAACTCACTTTGCATTATTCTTTTAATATACTGTTAAAATTAAAATGCATACTATTTGATTTAGAATTTTTACGCATAATTGACAAATGGAATTGGCACCTGGCCTTACTCCTTCTCTCTCTCTCTCTCCACACCCCCTCTTTTTTTATATCATTGTCAGACTTTACTATTACCTGGAGAAAATGAATTGAGAATGGTCTCATCTTTTTCTATCCGCTATAACAGTTCAACTAGCCCGGAAATTATCTGTTCCTTGAAACCATCTGGCACTGTTTCCCAACTTTTAAAATGTATTATGCAGTTTTGGTATTTGATTTTTCTACATCTTTATGAATCAATTATTTAAGTAATTAGAAAATCATTTCTTCAACTGAGATTTTCAAAGTTACTAGCATAAAATTGAACAGAATTATCCCCAGAGGAGAGGAATGAGGAACTAACTGGGAAGGGGCATTTTCTGATGTAATGAAAATGTAAATTTGTCAAAACTCATGGAAATTTGCACTTAAAATTTGTACATTTTATTATATACACACTATACATTAATAAAGTTGATTTCTTTTAAAGGCCTTTATTACATGTAGTTATTTTTAACGTGTTAGTAATATAAAACATATAGTTGTATTTTTCAATCTTACATTTGTAGTAAGAATGCTTTATCTTCTTTCCTTTTAGTTTCTTCTTTGTTTCTTTCACTTTTTAGGCTTCTATGTGGTTTCTTTTGTTTCTAAGTCTTATTGGGCATGTTTTTAAATAACTTTTATTAGGTAATTAGAATGTATAAACACAGTTTTCAGCTTTACTAGTGTATATATTCAAGTTAAGGAGAAGAAACCCCACCTGATTCCTCTAATTACCAATGTCAAGAATTAAGCAATATCCTCTGTTCTCCCTGGTAAATATAGTAATTTCTTCTCATCCTCCCCATCATAACTCTCCTGTTTTAATGTACAGCTTTCCCAGATGCAATAAATATTTGAATAAATAGTTAGAAAGGAGAATTAATTAGTCATCCTTAGCCACTAACTATATAATGTATATAATCAGAATGCATCATCTTTGGGTGGATAGTGGGTTTCTCCCCAAGCAAATGGTAAGTTCACTGGTGCAGTGTGAACTCCAGTGCTAATACTCAGAGTACTCTATGCATGCTTATGGAGGGAATAGAAATTATTAATGAGAAAAGAACCCTTCCATTTGGTAAGTAGAATGTCTGGGTATTTTTATGAGGAAAATAAAGATACTAATTTGAAAAGATATATGCACTTCTATGTTCATTGCAGCGTTATTTATAATAACCAAGATAATGAAGCAAACTTGGTATCCACTGGTAGATGAATTAATAAAGAAGAGGTGATATAATATATATATATAATATATTATATATGTATAAATGGAATATTATTCATCAATAAAAAAATGAAACATCATTTGTGACAACATGGATGAACATAGAGGGAATTATGCTAACTGAAATCAGTGAGACAGAGAAAGACAAATACTGCCTGATTTCACTTATATGTGGAACCTTAAACAAAACAAAATGGAAACAGACTCATAGATACAGAGAACAAACTAGTAGTTGCCAGAGAGGAAGAGTTCGGGGAATGAACAAAAATGGCAACAGGTGAGTTCTAGGTTTACAGTGTGATCACACTGTAAGATATGTAAATGTAGAATCACTATGCTGTATAGCTGAAACTAATATAATATTGTATGCCAACTATACTTTAATAAAACAATAAAAAATAAAAAAGAAACATTATTATCTTGATCTCAATCTGTTGGTTGTTGTCTACTACTAGCAGTGAATGGAAAATTTTATTCAACCTGACATTGACTAGTGTGTCTGTTTTACAATGTGTGAAAATTAGGAGACACAAAATAACTATTATATTCAATATAAAAGAGGGATTACACACAGTCTCTAATGATGGAACTTAGTACATTTAATGTGCCACTATTCTCTCCCCAAAAATGATAATTTGCAGTGCAATATGTAATAGGGTAGACAACTATCCTGGTTTTCCAGGAACTGAGGGATTTTCCAGGATGAGGGGCTTTCTGTGAGAAAATCAGGGAAGTCTTAGGCAAACCAGGAGAGTCCCAGACAAATTGAGATGAGATGGTTACTCTAAGTATAAAGCTGAACAAATGTAGCATGTTTTATAACACACATAGCAAACAAACTTGCACATAGCAATGAAGAAGTAATGAGACCCAGCAATAACTTGAAATTTAGAAACCCTGGTATGAATTTACTATAGCATAGCCTTCAGAGCAGATAGAATTTACACACTGAGTATTTTTTTTAAAGTGGTGTAAGAGTGTTCTGAAAAATTGTCTAATTCTACCTCACTGGTGACATTTACAGACTTGGAGTCCATGTTGCTCAGTATGCCATAGTGATTATCCATCACCACTCAGGTTGATGAGACTGTATTGGAACCTACAGACTCTCTCCAACTCTTGTCTGCTGCCATCAGAAACACCAAATATTTACCAAAAGTGCCAAGTCATTGCACTCATGGGGTTAGTTCATTTTGAAACAGAACTGGACTTTCTACCAAGAACCAGAAAAACACTGAAAACATAAAACAAGAAAATCTGTGGTGTGTTTGCAAAAACCGAAGACTCTAGCCCTGATCTAAACCAGACTGCTTTCTTCCTGGCTTCCCTCCCTTTTTTCCTTAATTAAGTTAATTGGAAAGGAAAGGATTTCATCAGACCAAAATGGTAATGTTTCTACCCTAATCTCTAGGACAAAACAGAGAATCTGGTCTGGAATTGAATTTGAAATATTAAGAAAAATTACTACCAGCTTAATACTGTCATTGACTGTGTTTATTTTTCTTTCTTTTATGTCTGATGTGAAGGAGAAAATAATGTCATCTTTTGGAAATTTAAGCATGTTTGTATTTTGAGATAATTAGAATTAATGTTGGAGGGCCAAACTAACACCAAACAACCCCTGTGCTTCCCATGTGTGTAAAGCATTTTGTAATGACTTTCACTTAATCTGAGAGCCTGGCAGACTGCCTCAAACCACCTAGATCCAGGCGCCGGATTTTCTTTTTCAAAAAGAAAAATTTATATGTTGAAAGTTAGAAATTAGGGCATGGGGAAAACAGAGCTCTGCAAATTGCTTTATCCATTTGGACCTTTCTTCAATCTCTGTTCCTTCTTTTCCAACTTTCAGGGCAGTGTTTTCTAGCACACACAGTGATGCTTCTTCACTTCACAGCTACTGTAAAGGCAAGGCTTACACAGAAAGGGGCAGAAATGAATTTTCCTTAAGGAGCTGCAAACTCAGGGAACTTGGTGTTGAGCCATCATCTGTGAGATTCATTCAGTGAGAGGTCCAGACACAGTGGTCATTTGTTGTGGGGCAGGCCGCAGTTGACAGGATGTTTGACTTTTCAATAGAATATTTTGCCAACTGTACACACAGTCAATGTGATTTGTGCATCAGAATTTCTTGCTTAAAAATCTTTCAGTAGCCTTTCAACACCCACAGGACATACTCCAAACCCCTGAACCCCTTGGCATGAGGCCAAGACTTTTCTTGCAATGGGTCATTGTTAGCTGTCTAGTTTTGTTTTCTTGGTGCCCATCCCATGTATCACAGGTCACAGATACCAAATGCCTTGCAGTTCCCTGAGCACACTGTACTGTGGTACATATGCTTCTCTGCATTTAGGAAAGTTCTATTTACCTTCATGCATAACCAAACACTTAATATGTACTAGGTGCTCAATAGATCTGCAGAAACCCAATTTCCAAAACTCAACTCCAACATCATTTCCTCTGATTCCTGAAGATGGAATAAGGACTCTATTCTCTGTGCTACCAGAATTCCTTGAATGTGTTTTTGACACAGTGGTTCACAATCAAGCATGATTTTTCTTCCCAGGGCTATTTGACAATTTCTGGCGACAGTTTTGGTAGGTACACTGGTGGGATGCTATTGGCACCCACTGGGTGAAGGTCAGGGATGTTGCTAAACTTTTCATACTAAACAGGAAGGAAATATCTGGCCCCAAACATCAATAGTGTTGAGGCTGCGAAACTCATAGTTTGGAAAAGTTATCTTGGGGACACCTTTCTACTCAATTAGATAGGAAACTCCTTGATATCAGGGGCTACGTTTAATTACATTTGCATACTCCCATCTAGCACAGTGTCTAGCATGTCCTAAGATATTCAATGAATGCTGAATGAAATAAGAAAGGAATGATACACTACAGAAGTGGTAAATAGTGATCATTCTCTAAGGAATCATAAAAAATAAAAATATAGTTGTTTTCACCAAAATGTAAGCTCAAAAAAGTTGTCCAGTTTTGAGGAAATGGCATCTCTCCACTTTTTCCACTCCAAAAGGATTTCTTTTCAGTGCTGTATAACCCTACCAGCAGTACTCTGTTGTAAATTACCTTCTGTCCTGGGAAGAAGTAGTTTCTCCCCAAGGCAGAAGTGGCTTCTGTCTTGGGAGAAAAATCACACTGAGATTAACATTATATTTTCACACCACCTCTTGAAAGCATAGGCTCTTGGTAACTGGTGTCACCTACAGCATTTCTGAATGCCCCATAAATAGGTCCCATTTTGGAGCCTTCTGGAAGTGCTGTTTTGATAACTCCTCCATGAGTATTCACTTGGACTCCAACCATTTGTCAGGGAAACTATTGAAAACACAGTTTGGAAGCCCACCCGCATGATTCAGCACGCTTTTCTTCTTGTTGATGGTAGTAGACTAAAATTGGCCTGATTATGACTTGAGCTGCCCCTCTGACTAAATAAACAGATTACTTAGAATAAGAACTTAAAGCAAAATGGTCTAACTGTGAAGTTTGTGTTCCTCAGAAGCCTTAGCAGGAACATCCTCTTTACATTACAATTCTTCCACAGTTGTGTTTTGTTTGGAAACACTGCAAGCACATCATAATTGGTGTTTGCCATAATGAACATGTGAGGGTTACAATTTTCACTTAAAGATTTTCTTCCCAGGAGTGTCTTCCCAGCAGAATCACCCTAATTTGCTGAACATTTGAGTTGAGGTTATTCTTACCAACTGAGTAAAAGTATAAACAATTCTGTTCAGGGTTCCACAGAACTGTTTACTCCACTTGGGCAAATTCTTTCATTTTTTCATTGAGAGAATTTTGCCCAACAGTCTTACTAAAATGTTAATTTATTACATTGAAGACGATGCATGTAACTTAAAGTAATGTGTGAAGCTTAATAAGTATGTTTCACAATAGCCCTTTGTTTTATTTTAAAATTAACAATTATAGCATATTATGATGTACTAACAATAAGTGGGGACTCAAGGAAGGATAACACTGGAAATTTACATTCTAGCCCAGAGGGTTTGATCAGGACCAGGAGGCATAGATGTAAAATGCCTATGTATGGAACATGGCAATGCATGGCTGCTAGGTGTTATTTAAGTGGTAGAGAAATGAGGAGTTCAGAAAATGAAGAAAATGTAAGTGTAAATTAAAATTCTTAAAGAAGCTCCATCAAGAAGTAGAAGAGATAAATATTTTTTCATACCCTCTTCCAGGCCTCATGTTGCTTTCTCTGTTTTATACCCTCAGGTCTGTATTGTGCTGGATCTGTTTGTTTTGTCTTTGTTCTTTGACATAACCACCTAGTGAAGGGCAGAAGCCATGGCTAGTTGTTGGATCTCTATAATGAATATTGCAAGGTCTACTACTGAAATTTCAGCAGATACTTGTTCAAGAAAAATGGACAGTTTTTCTGGTGTTACTTTCTTATACACCCTGGGAAAAATGTCCATACAATGACATGGAAAATAAAACTAGATATCATAGAATGTGTTGTATTCCATGGCGTCAAAGAGGAGGCACAGTTGACCACAAAATGGCTGGTGTGACTCAGCAACATCTAGTTCTTTTCTTCACTGAACCAAAGTCCATTTGCTTTTGCCCCTTCTGGGGTTATAGAGGATGAAAATTTGACCTGTGTTCCCACTTAAAATAGTTTATTCAGTTTTATTTTCCAATTGCAATTTCTAAAATGACTAAGTTCAAAATAATATAAAAGCCACATTAAAAATAAAATCAAAATCCACAAGTCAGAGCCTTCATCTCTTTCTTCACGGCCTAATTCACAACTTCTTTAGAGCCTGGAATTTACTCTAGGGCAACTCTGCAAATATTCTGCATTTAATTGCAGTTTGTAGTTTGAAATCATAATTCATGCTCATGAACTGCATTGAATTTACACATAAATTTTACTTGTCTAATTTACTAATTACTGAGAAGGAGTAATGTGGCGGCATCATAATCTATGAAAAACTTCTCAAGTGCTTCTGCACACGTTTTGCATTTGGCGTAACCTAAAACACATTTTCCCACAAAACATTTTCCCTTAACTCTTAAACCCCTGAATATTTTAATGGAAACACAATACTTTTTATCTGGATTCATTTACACTCTCATTTACTCATCAGCATCGTGTTTTGTAAGAGATATTTAATATTCTCCAAGAACCCTTTTTTCTTCTGCACATTTCAAAGTTTTTCCTGTAGGAAACACTGTGTTCCAAGCCATAAATTGAGTCTGAATCCAGAGAACAGGAGTTGGGGAAGCCATAAATTCCAAATGAGTTCCAAGTGGTGCTGATCATAGCTGACCGTTATCCGTATAATGTTACCAAAATGAGAACTGAGTACCTTGAGCAATGAAAACTTTTTCAGTCTGGTGGCATTGACTTTGAATCAGTGCCCA
The DNA here is from genome assembly GCA_004026545.1 of Mormoops blainvillei. Taxonomy (NCBI): domain Eukaryota; kingdom Metazoa; phylum Chordata; class Mammalia; order Chiroptera; family Mormoopidae; genus Mormoops; species Mormoops blainvillei. The sequence goes on along the minus strand of PVJD01000541.1, from coordinate 365,572 downwards.
TGCTTAGGAAAGAGTAACATGTACCCACATTCTTACTTTGTTGATTCTGGGACAGCTTCTTCTTCAGGAAACCAGTGTCACAACAGATGAGTCCTCTCTGGGAGTAATCGGCTTTGCAGAGTGACTTTCTCCTGCTGAAGATGAAGGAACAGTACCATGAGCAAGCTGCCTGTCACAGTGGCCAAAGGATGCTCCCACCCATGACCACTGAGTAATACCACAGCAGACTTAACCATTCCTGCAACTGACTCAGTCTTGGGTCTAGCATTCCTGCCAAACTACTTTTCATAGAAAATATTTGAAACCAAATCTACTGAGCTCTTTTAAAAATACATTTATTGGAAGGATACCATGGTCTTCCCTGGAATTCAAGGAAAAGTTGAAAATCCAGCTCCTTAAAGACATGTGGACAAAGGGACAGTGTAAGGAGGCTGCTAAGAGCCCAGTACTATGATTTGATCAGACAAATCACAGAACACAAGGTACGACTAAGCAGATGCCCAGATTGTATCTAACAGTACTAACTATTGCAAAGTAATAATTCCCCAAATGACCACCATCCACCTAACTAACCCCAGGTTTGTTCTTTTTATTCTTCTATTCTTCAGAAGAAAGATTTTGGCCTACATATTTTCTTTGGTTTTAAAAATTACCTTATTCTTATAATTAATTATTTGTCTGTAGAATTGGATATATTATTAGAACTTTCAGATTTCACATTAAAAACTTATTATAACTTTCTGTACATAATATGTTCATTGCTTCTCCTGAAACTTTTGGTTCCTAAAATGATGAAACAATTTCTATAACTGACTCATCCTGTTCATGAGAAATAATCCTCAGTATATCACAATATGAGTCCACAAATTCTCTTTCAGTCTAAAAGCTTATAATGATTGGACTTTTTCTCTGTGACAAGCACATCCTAATACCTGAAAAACCTGGCTCAAAATGGATCAAATAGTTTCTGACTTTCAAACATTAAGTTTTCAATCAAACACAGTTCTTGAAGCAATACACTTTCCCACATGTATGTGGGAAGCACATAATTATTAAATAATTAGATAGTCATAAATTTATATTTTTATAAAAATTAATGGCATGTATTTTAAAATTACTGATAGTCTATTTAGAATTATTTAAATGACTGCATTTTAAATATAAAATTTTCCTTGGGATTTCCAGTTGCCCAGTGATGCTGAAGACTCAGATGCAATGTTTCTCATGGGTAAACGCAGAGGTCCTAAAAGCTACCTGATGATTTTAAGGCAAAGCAAGGAAACCCATACATCTGCTTATCAGTGTGCAATGCTTCCCAGCCTCCCCATGTAAAGCTCATGGCTTGCAGTCTCAGCACTTGTCAAAATTTTATCCTACATCTAAAAAGCAGATCTATTCAAGGGCTTCAAATAAAATACCACCTTAGTAAAGGCATATTCTCCAGTTTTTCTGTTTATAAGCATGCTTGCCAACACGAGTTCAAAGTGCTCAATTTAGGGAGTCATCATGTCCATGTTCTTAAGGCTGAAAAATCCTTGTAGAGACAAGAGTTACTAATCCATTCTTTTTTCTGTTATTTTACCTGGACAAGAGAAAAACCTATAAATAGAGCTTGCTTTAATCATCTTCCAAACACATGGACCCAAGGTTTTTCTTTAAAGGGAAGAGATCATATGGGCAGTTCAAGGGAATAACTTTACCCGCAAGGGGCAAAACAACGACAACAAGAAGAAACTCTTCAGCAAGCACCTTCTTCTTAGCTGTAAAGAGTTTCAAAATTATGCACTCCTAGGAAAACAAGTTTCAGAAATAAATAAACAATAAATATATACTAAGAGTAAATATATATGTTACTGGTGGAAGGTATTGAGGCAACAGTATATCGAATCTATTCTCCATGTTGTGCCACACATTGCCACAAATTAACAGGGGTCCAAAGGAACAGAATTTAGTCAAATAAGAACTTGACTTTAAAGTTCTTCAAAATGTATTTCTCACCAATTATGGTTTTTTGCATAGAATCTTAACAAATATATGTTTGAAAATGCTCACTATCATAAAGCAATAAGGTTGAAAGGGACCTTAGAGATAGAGCAGCATAACCCTCATTTTATGAAAGAGAGATGAGAACTAGAGAAGTGAGTTTCTCAAAAGGGCATAATCTGTGTGTAGCAGATTTCAGACCAGAATTGGGTTTTATGACTTCCAATAGTCTTTCCCAGTTTATTGAGTATTAAAGTATAAATCCTGATTTGAGCATTTATAAAAATAATTTACAAGTCCAATATTAGGTACTGTCTGTGTGCTCTGTGTACTGAGACTTCATGGGGGTTATGAAGATGAGTAAAATAATTTCTGCTCTAAATTATATGTGACCTAAATAAATAACATGACTATCAGAATCCATCAACTATGGAATGTGTGAGTATAAGATACAATTTTATATAAAATGCTGCAAATGAATTTTAATAGAGTTTATATTTATTTTTATTTGAATACAAAGAATAATGAAATAATTTCATGACTAACCTTGGAAAAAGGAAACCATTTGTTCAGTCTCAGTTTCTTTACCTGTATCATGAAGAAAACAATACCTACCTTTTTATGACTGATGTGGGAATTCTGTAAGATAACATGGACAAGGCATCTAGAACTGTGTCAGGAACATAGTATCTACTCAGTGAATGTTGGTTTCCTTGAGGAGTAACATACCTTGAGGTATATTAAAATCCTTCTAATCTCTATAACTTGACTATATCAAATCTTTTTTGAATGAAACATGACATAACCTCATTGATACACAAAGGGTCCAGGAATGAATACTAGAGATGTGGTCAAATGGCCACATGGCTTCAGCTCTCCCACCCTTTCTGTGCTGGCATATATGAGTGGGGTTTTCTGTTTGTTGGATAACAAAGAGCCCAACATTCACCTCTCTGTATCACTTATTCCTTCAAATACGCACTTGAATGGTATACCCCCAAATTCACAACCATCTGCAGCTTGTAAATGAAACCATGTTTGAAAATAGATTCTTCACAGTTGTAATCAAGTTAAGATGAGTTTGTACTTCATCAGGGTGGGCTCTAAATCCTGTATGACTATTGTCCTCATAAGAAGAGAAAACACCGGCACAGAATACTCAGAGGGCAGATGTGACATGTGAAGATGGACACAGAGATTGGAGTTATTCTTCCTCAAACCAAGGAATAAACCCTTCCAAGTCCTTGATTTCAGACTTTAGTTTCTAGATCAGTGAGAGGATACATTTTCAATATTTTAAGCCACCCAGTTTGTGGTAATTTGTTTTAGCAGCCCCAGGAAAGCAATACAGTAAGGTAAATTCCCCCTTAATCTGCAGGGGATATATTTTGAGACCCTCAGTGAATGCCTAAAACTGCAGATAGTACTGAACCCTATATATTCTATGTTTTGTTTTATACATACATATCTGATAAAGTTTAATTTATACAATAGCACAGTAAAAGATTAACAACCCTAACTAACAGTAAAACAGAACAACTATAACAATATACTGTAATAAAAGTTTTGTGAATGTGGTCTCTTTCTCCAAATATCTTATTATACTGTACTCACTCTTCTTGTGATGATGTGAGATGATAAAATGACTTACTAAGTTGAGAACTTCTTCCTTTAACTTATAGGAAGCATTTCACAGCTTCTCTTTGGCATATCTGAATTGCCAGCATCATTACTCCTGTGCTTTGGGGCCAATGTTAAGTACTATGAGGGTTACTGGAACACAAGCACTGCAATACTGCAATAGCTCATCTGATAACTGAGATGGCTACTGGGTGACAATGATTGGGGAATGTATACAGATTGGATATGCTAGACAAAAGGATGGGACACAACAGGATTGCATGCAATTTTATCATGCTACTCAAAATAGTATGCCACTTAAATCTCATAAATTATTTATTTCTGGAATTTTCCATTTAATGTGTCAAACCATAGCTCACTGCAGCCATCTGAAAGCATGGAAAAGAAAACCACAAATCAGGTGGGACTACTGCATATCTGTTCATACAAATGTCATGGCATTTGTCACTGATTATGTAAGCCATCCTCTACACTGTATCAATTAGACTACAGTTTCCTTAGTAATTCTCATTTTGGCCTAGATATAGGAACTGGATTTTTGTAATACACACCATTCTTGTTATTTCCTTCAGAAAAAGAAAGTGGAAAAATGGGATCACCTCTAGTGTCCTTTCCACAGAGTCAAGGCCTATTTTCTCCCACTAAACCTCACCACTTTCTCTGAGGTCAGATAGGTTGTCAGTCCAAATGAAGCAGAGAACTTCAAAATCCAGAAGGCCTTGGAGAAAAATCATTAGTGAGCAGCCCCTGACACGTGGGAATTTCTGGCACAAATATTTATGGTTAATTGACTTTGTGGATAGTAAAATGGGTTTTAGAATTTGAACTTCCCGATTTGAGCTTTCCCACTGACCCTGTTTTATAGTTATTGCATGTAGAACATGATATGTGAAATGGGTTTCTATTCATAGGAACACTGGAAGAAGAAGAGTTGTCTTGGGCTGCAAATTAAATACATTGTGACACATATTTAATCTCATGATGTTTTAAATAAATTTACGATTTCGTGCTTGGCTGCATTCATAGCCTTTGTGGGAGGCCTGTGACCCATGGGCCGCAGCTTGGATAGCCTTGTTCCACAGGCTTTTTAGTATATGTTGGACTAAGCAATATGTTCAGATATAGGTAAGGGTGTACCTTCATTCATACATTGTTACATTTTAATAGAAAAGGTCATATATTAAAACATAAATAAACTTCTTTATACATAAATATATAAATACTAATTAGTATATTTCATTGGACTCTTCCATTATAATTTTTACTCTAGATTATTATAATAATTTTCAAGTTGTGATTCTATATCTTTTTCATTCAAACTCTCCTTTCAATAAACAGATCTGTTCCATCCCTGAGCTGGAATGGAAGATAGAAAAATGAAGAAGGCAAGACTTCTATCTTTGACAACTCATATGTCTATAATAGACACACACACACAATTTTAAGATAAAATGTAAATGTAAAGGATTATGGTTACAAATAAAGAGATAAGTTAATTTTTCTTGAGAGGGTCAGATTAGCCTTCAGGGACATATGAGTGGTGATTAGAAAGAGAGCAGTATGAGAAAGAGAGGGGGAGGGCAGAGAAAACAAAACTGAAGTTCTTAAATTCATGTCCTGTCTTAGAATCATTGTGTTCAGATCACATCAATCTACCTGCAGCACTGCCCTAACAATGTCATGACCTTCTTTTAAAATATCACTGTCTGCATTGACTCCCCTCTTATTACTTCTGTAGTGAAGCCCTAATGCCTCAGCTGGAATTTAAGCCCTCCCACAATCATATCTCAATCTTATTGCTGTTACTTCTCTACCCCATTCTCTCACTCTCTGCTCCCCCTGCATAGTATTTACAAGGACTTTGCCTAATTGGATCCAGACTTTCCAAATACTACTCCCTCACCCTTCTCATCCCCATTGCCAATGTTTCAAAACTCAGTTTGGCATCACCTTTTTAAGGAAGTCTTTCTTCTTACCCTCAGTTAGAGGTATTCTTAAGGCTTCCAAGCTGCCAAAGCACTTCCTCTATTCTTCTATCATGATGTGAGTTATAAATCATGTTATATTTCCCACATATTTGCTGCCTTCACAACTGTACCCATTCTTGCAGCCCCTTTCTGGTATCCAGTGACCTCAGGCAGAGACAATAACTTCCTCAGGTCCACAAAATGGGAAAGGGAATGGCACGCTACTTCTGCGTAGAAGCTTTAAGAGACTACATGTGGTACTGTCATGAAGCCAATATGTCCCAGAAAGGGTTTCTCTTTCCGTTGCCTTCAGGAATGTGGGCAGCAAGAAGTAAAAATGTAGTTCACTCATGAAAGACTTTTCTGCACAGGAATCACTAAAAGTCATTAAGGACCTGTGATTGTATTAACAAAACATAGTTTATTGTAATATGATTTCCAACAGGTTCCATGTTCTGTCTTAAATTATCAATGTTTGTATTTGTTTCTTTTCTTCCCAATTAGAGTCTGAGCTCCCTGGAGAGTCTGTGTGTAGTTCATCTTTAAATTTATTTAAAGCCATCTTTAAATTTACTCTCATTGCATAACTAGTATTCATCAGTTGCTTATTAAACATGTATTGGCTCATTTAATAAATGAGTGAATAATTGGGGGAAGTGTATGCATAAAACCATGGCATCAGCATGCAGGGTGGTGGGAGCAGGCAGGCTGTGAGGAGGGGAGGGGAAGAGTCAGGTCATTTTCTAGCTCTAGGTAGGCCTGACCCTCTATTGATTATCCAGGGGGATATTTTTTTTTCATCAAGTGATTTAATGTACAACCTTCAAGATAAAGAGCAGAATTTATTTAGAGAGGATAGACTATGGAAAGTATATAACCAAAAAGTGAGACTGACAAATTGACAAGTCAGGATAAAAATATATTAATATTATAATGTGATATGATAACATAACAAATAAGGTGAGGGTTTTGGGGAGTAGCCTAATCTCTGTTCCTCTTTGAGGAAACTGGGAAGTTACAGGAAGTGGATGTGCAAGAATGTTTATTAGGTCCCCTTGGAGCAATATACTGGTGCTTTTTCAAACTTAATGTGCTATCTAAAATGCGGATTCTCATCAGGTAGGTTAATGTGGAGGCCTTGAGATCACACATTTGTAACAAGCTGTTACATAACAGCTTTTAGCCTTGGATCACCTTTCAAGCAACCAATAGTTAAAGACTTTGGAATTGAGTAAATCACAGGGAAAAGCAAAGTCAGTCCCAATGTTTAATGAGAGTGGGGAACACAATTAACCTTTATAACATTGGAGAAAATCTGTGTCCCTATACTTTTCTAGACGTCAGAAAGGAAATACTTCTAATGTTATGCACAGTGGACATCATAGCCAAGAATTTAAAAGCACCAAACCTGGAGACAGAGCGTTGGGTTTGAATTTTAGCTCCTCAATCTACTGGTTCAGTGACCTTGAGCAATTTCTTAATCCTACTGAGCATCCATTTCCTAGTTTGTAAAAACAATAGTAATATCAGAAAGTATCTAGGCACTGGAAAGAAATGAGTCTTCCTATAACTTCACAGCAGGATCAAGATGTTAAAAGAGGACATTTCCGTTACCAGTTTTGACTTGAGTGTGAATACAAGAGATATTAAATACCAAAATGAATACCAAGGAGATCGTAACTTGCAAATTTTACAGAAATTTTATGTGTGTATGTATGTATGCATATTTTATTATGTTATTACAGTTGTCCCATTTCTTCTACCATTCCCTCCCTCTGCCCAGTATCCCCTTCCTTCCAGCAATACCTTAATTCATGTCCATGGGTCAGGCACATAAGTTCTTTGGCTTCCCCTTTTCCTATAGTAATTCTTAAAACCGCCCTGTGTATTTTGTACCTACCAATTTTGCTTTTTAATTCTTGCACCTTTTCCCAATTCTTTCCTTTTCTATTCCAGCTGATAAGCTTCCAAATGACCTCCATACCTCTGATTCTATTTCTGTTCTGCTTGTTTGCTCATTGTTTTTTTTTAGATTCAGTTGTTAGTTGTGAATTTGTTACCCTTTTACATTCATTGTTTTGATCTTTTTCTTAAATAAGTCCCTTTGACATTTCATGTAATAATGACTTAGAGATGGTGAACTCCTTCAGCTTTATCTTGTCTGGGAAGCACTTTATCTGCCCTTTAATTCTAAATGATAGCTTTGCTGGGCAGAGTAATCTGGGTTGTAGGTCCTTGCTTTTCATCACTTTGAATACTTCTTGCCAGCCCTTTCTTGCCTGCAAAGTTTCTTTTGAGAAATCAGCTGACAGTCTTATGGGAACTCCTTCATAGGTAACCCTCTGCTTTTCTCTTGCTGTGCTTAAGATTCTCTCTTTATCTTTAACCTTTGGCATATTAATTATGATGTGTCTTGGTGTGGCCCTCTTTGGGTCCAACTTGTTTAGGACTATCTGTGTTTCCTGGACTTTTGGTGGAAATATGTCTATTCCCTTCACCAAATTGGGGAAGTTTTCTTTCATTATTTTTTCAAATAAGTTTTCAATTTATTGCTTTTCTTCTTCTGGAATCACTGTGAGTTGGATGTTGGTATGTTTGGAGATGTCCCAGAAGCTTCAGATAATATCCTCGTTTTTTTTTTTTTAATTCTTCTTTCTTCTTGCTTTTCTGGTTGAATGCTTCCTCCTCTTCACTGTTGGTTCCCTATATAATTTTCTTTATTTCACTTATATAACCTTCATTTCTTACTTTATTTTGTTGCCATACTCAGTGAATTCTTTGAGCACCCTGATCACCAGTGTTTTGAACCTGATAGATTAGTTATCTCTGTTTTGTTTAGTTCTTTTTCTGGGGTTTTGTTCTGTTCTTTCATTTGGGGCATATTTCTTTGTCTCCTCAGTTTGGCAGCCTCCCTGTGTTTGTTTCTGTGTATTAGGTAGAGCTGCTTTGACTCTCTAACTTACTAGTATCACCTATTATAAAAAAGGCACCTGCAAATTATGTGGGGCAGAGCCTTAGGTAATTGTCAGGGTGGGGCAACCCACTTCATCACTTTGTGGCTCTGTGTAGGGGGAGGGTTCAGAGAGAGGATCGTGCTGTTGCATAACTTCTCGAGGTTTGCCCCATTTCCAGTCATTTCACCCTCTCTCCATATGAGACAGGCACCCCACCAGCTGTTGTTCTAGTGTTGAATCCCAGCATGCGCATATTTGTGTACATTCTAAGACTATGTAGGCCCTTTAAGCAGGGTTTCCTGAAAACCTGGCAATTTCTTTTACTACCACAACCCCCACTGGTTTTACAGCAAGAAGTTACTGGGATTTATCTTCAATGCACTGGAACCCTGTGGGATCTGTGGTCTGGCCTGAGGCTGAGATCACTCACTCTCAAGGTATCCCAAAGTATATTTATACTCCCAGTTTTTATGCACCACATGCAAATGTGTGACTGCCCATTCCTGTTCTGCTCCTGCTGCCTTTCTATGCCTCATGGTGTCTCCTTGCTTTTCCACCCATCTCTATGTTTCTGCCCCTCCTACCCATCTTGATGAATGTGGTTTACTTAAATCCTTGGTTGTTGGAATTCTATACAGTTCAATTTTCTGAAAGTTTTGGTTGTTATTTGTTTTGAGATTTAGTTGTAACTCTTTCTGTAGTTGTGCGAGAAGGTGACATATGTCTACTTACACCTCCATGTTTACTGGGAGTCTACATAAATTTTTTGTAACCTAAATTTTGACTCTCTTTACTGACTTCCGATAAAACAAGGGTTGAGAACATAGAAGGATTCAAAAAAAAGAGTTATTTGCAAAAGCTGACATAGTTGCCATGGGCAACCCCTCTTAGACAATATGAGGAGTAAACATGGGGTGCAACACTTGTCATCAACATAAGCCCTGGGAGAGGCTTCCATAGATCAGTCTGAGAACATGCAATGTGTTCACTGCATTTGGGAGACACAGAAGATGAGTTTGGTAAATAAAACACTAAGCTTGTCATGACAGGATATAAGCTGCTGTGATGAAGCTAGCCTGTGCTCCCAGCACTTGTTGGGTCAAGGGATACCCATTTGTTTCTCATAGAGAAGAATGGGGAGAGAGAGACTGATGCTAGGAATATGATTATCCTGGTTTATGTCTGGAGAAAGTGAAGAAATCCAACACTAATAAGCTAAAGAGATTCCTTGGGGTTTTCCATTTGGAATAGAATGTATCTTTTAGGATTAATGTAATAGCACAAGTCAAGTCCTTGGTGATGGATACTTCAGAGAACAAAGAAAATGTCAACAAGAGAATGAGTAAGCCTTATGCATCTACCAGCCCCAGTGGTGCAAATTCAGCCCTTATCACTACCTGTCACAATAGAACTATCATCTCCTATTTTCTCTCCATCCTCTGCTTGTTCTAGCCTGATTAGAAAACATCTGGTAAGTGATAGACAGAGGGAAGAAAAGTGTCAGTAAGAAAAAGAAAAAAATACTTATTGCCTTCTTTAAGACTGAAGCTCTCAAGATGAGGAAAAGGAGATCTGACATTAAAGTTTCATGTTTTGATTAAATCTTGGTCTGAACATTTTGACTTCAGTTTCAAGGCTTTTAAAAATATTATTTAAGATCTCTGACCTGTATATTACCTATGGGTAAGCAAGAATTTGTTTGGTTTATTGACACTTTCATATAAGGACAATGAAGGGTAACTTCCTTGAATAATTATAATGAGATAGTGGGGCATAAATGCAATCATAATATTAAGTTGTACTTTGATTATATCTCAGTTGCATTTGTTTGAATACCAATAAAATCTATTTGGACAACAGAAGCAAAGGCCCACTTATGACAACAGCAAGGTCTGCCACATGGAAAAAGGCCCTTGTGGGAGGAAGTGGGAAACTATAAAGCCTATTGAGATTTAGTTGTAATTCTTTTTGTGGTTGTGCAACTGGTTTCAGCCACTTCAGGTGCCCATGGAAGCAGGCATCTTGAGGATGAAAGAGTCTTTAGATTTATGGAGAGTGAGATTAGAAACAAAAAAGCACATTGTTTTCATCCAAAACAGGAATCTTGGAGTGCTATTGTTATCAAACAGCCACATGGGGTTCTGCTGACCATGGTCTGTAAATTCTGGAGGCAGAGGTTTGGTGAAAAAGGAAAGGAGCTTTTTATTTAAAGCCTAAACATTTGGAAAAATAAAGGACTTTTGCCTCAAAGACAAATGATCCTTCCACCCCTTGCCAGATCAGTTCCAAGCTATACCTGGAATTTCTTCTCCCACTTAAAAATACCATCCATTGGGATATGCAGGTGGCTGTAGTATGATTATCCAGATGGCTTAGCTGGTTTGTGGTCATAGTTTGGCTCCAGGAATCATTTAAAATCCATGTGGACTGGAGCCCTACTCACTGCACTCAGCCCTTTCCTCTGACCACTGCCCACCAGCCCAACACCTGCACCTTGTCACTATGGCTGTCGGCTCACTGATGCCTCTGTGCACCTGGCTGAGCAGGGTCATGCCGTGCAGTACCAGTCATCAACACTGCCACTATTTCTCATGCAGGTAAGGTGCGGGGCCTGTTGCTTGGCCATGTGATCTCCAGGGCCCACTGGCAAAGGAACACTCAGGCTCCCAACCCCCAATAGTGCTAGTGAGGGGAAGGAAAAAGGGACAAGTTTCCACATACCCTCCATTTAAATGTTCCACAAATCCCATATGAGGCAGAAGTGTCCAAATTCCCAGCCAGTCTAGGCTGGCGTTAACTGTGCTCGTTAGTCTGTACAGTATCTCTGCCCCTCCCTCTGCTATCATGAACTGGAAGAAGGTAGGAGGGTTTCTAACTGTGCATAGGTAGGGTGACATGTGCTGGTTTGTTTACCTTCACCCTGGGGTATAGAACATGCCAGCTGCAGCTTCAATCTGCTGCCCTGGGATTTCCTATGACCCTCCCTCACTATGGGGAATGCAACCTTTTGTGCCACCCCAGAGATTCCTCCCCTATGCCCAGTGACCTGGCCAGATGATCTCCCTCCATTACTATCCCTCCTTTAACACTTCTGGACCTTTATAATCTTACACAGGTAAATGGGAAAATGTCTTGTTTTTCCATAGCTCCTCTCTGCTGGCCAAAGATGTAGTCCTACCTATGCCCTGGTCCAGAGATTCCTAACAAAAATGGGTCTGAACTGGGGGAAGTCTTCATGTGAGGGAGAAGGATCTTTCAAAGTCCAGGTCAGTTGGCTGTCCCTGGAGAGTGGTATGCATGATGTCCAAAGGTAGCATTGCTGGACCAGTTAGTATCCTTGCCACATTCTGGAAGAGATAATATGGCAAGAGGGTTAGAAGGCACAGTCATATCCATAAAAACTAAGTGACAAAAGTAGGGACTAGCTCTACAGTGTCCCTGATTAAGAAGGGAGAAGGAGCTGCTTCCTTGGAGGAAGGTGTGTAAGGCATGTCACACCTGTCTGAAACCCTTTTGTTCACTATACTTAACTCAGGCTGAAGGGAATATTCTAAAATTCCCCCCTTTAACACTTTTGGACCTTTTCCATCTAAACCATTAGGGTAGATAAAGAAAGCATTATAAAGCAAAGTCAACAGATTGCCCCATACTTCACCAAATCAACCATTTAGACCATCCAAACTGTTGAGTCTCAGGAGGTGCTGATGCAGATGAGCTTCTCAAGTGAGACCTATACTGTGTAAACAGTCACCCAGGTAATGAGGTTGTAGGCACACACTCTACGAAAACAGAAGGAAGAACACACAGGTTAATACACACAGCGAATTATAAACCAGTATCTGAGTCTGCAGGACTGTCTTTTGAGATAATGTACACTTGTAAGGCCTTTACTGGAATGATATTAAACAGTGAAATTCTGACAAATTTTTGCTTGCCCATAAACGGAACATCCTGTGATGTCATCAGGTGCTGAGGTAAAACCTGCATGGTATATACAGAAGCCAGTTTAACTTCCAAGTGAAAATAAAACTTCAAAGGCAGTTAGTTGCACTAGAGTCTCATATCAACAATTCGGCAATACAATTTCCCTAGAAACATGATTTGTCTCCATAACATCACCCTCATTGTCCTCAAAGAGAACACCAGTTTAAAATCTTTTTTTTTTCCTGATTATTTTTACAAACACAACAAGAACCACAATTAATCACATATGCTCTTTAAATCTACTTTGCTGAAACTTACACAGAGAACCTTTAGATTGAGCTTTATTCAGCCCTTCAGGGCACAGAAGCCAATCCATACACCTACCATACAGCTTTGCCTGTGGTACCTATATTCCTCAAGTCCTAAGGTTCCCAATGTGTCTTAAAGTTTCCTCCTTGACATCTTTTAGGTATGCAACCTTTGTTCTTCCCTGGAAATACTGCCATGAACCACAGGACCAAACAAGGTACCAGGTCATTTCTCCAGTGAGCTTTTGTTAGCTTTGAAAGATAATCTCTTGTTTTCCAAGGCTTTCTGGTAAAAACCAGAGTCCAGGCATGCCTTCTTCAGTCACCACATTCCAGTAAAAGTCTTGGTTAATAAGACCACCATTGGAAACTAGTCTTACTGGTTTTATGAAAAGAAACTTTATGCTAACACCCACTCACTAAGAATGCCAAATTCTGGAAGGATCTGGTAGGGAGAACAATACAAAGTAAAAAGAAGATCCTGTCCTTCCAATATCCACCAAAATAGCATCTCCATGCTCTATGCCTTCTATTTCTTATTTTCCCACTTAATGTGAAGTTTTAACAAACTTTTAGAAACCTCAATTCCCTTTCAAAACAGAATCTGAAGCAAAGACAGGGTTTCTGAAAGCAGGGACTGAAGTAGTCTTAGAATACCATCTGATATACCAACTGGTATTCTAAATTACCTTTTCTAGATCCAAACGGCCCAAACCCTAAATAGCAGAGACAGAGGGTTCCCAGTGTACACAAAACAGCAAAGATCAAATCAAGTCCTTATAAGACCAGAAAGCAAGCAAGCATAGAATAGCTGAGAACTGAGGCTTCTTTCCTTTCAAATCTAAAATTTTTACAACGTTCTATAGCCTTCACAACTCTTCTACAACTTTCACAGGCCTTCTTACTCACTCGGAAATAACTATAACTTATTTTCAATGCTTGTCCTTTTTAACAATGGGAAGGGCCATACTCTTACTAAGTATCAGGTAGCTAAATGTCCCTAGATTTGCAAACATTCCCCATAACTTCTTGAAACACAGGTTCTTTGATCTCATTCCTTGCTAAATCCTTTCTGTGGAATAGGGCTTTGGGTGGTATCTTCCATTCACCCCATCAGAATAAACCTGCTGAGTATGCCATCATCTGGGAAATGCTAAAAGGAAACTAAGGACTTGGCTTTGGGTGCCACTGTCCCTTTCCAAAGGAGAGACTCTAAATCTCCTTCAGGAGTACGGGTTCAGTTTTCCCTTCCATCATCAACCACAAGCACGGGGTCTGAGTCCTCCTCAAGCAGTGCTTATTTTATCTGTCTTTCAAGTCTTTAGTTAGACTTGGTCTCCTGGCCAGAATGGGTGTATGGACTCATCAGGATGACAGATGGCTGTGCAATGTGCAAACTTGTGCAAAATGGTTAGTGTTTGCCATAAATGTTGCACTCATTGCTTAATTTTTGACTCACTATGATGTAAACCTGAAACTAATATAATATTGAATTTAAACTATAATTTTTTAATAAAAGAAAAGAAATTCTTCCCATGCCACAACATGGATGCATCTTGAAGAAAGTGTGCTAAGTGAAATAAGTCAGTTTCAAAAGAAAACTATTGTGTAATCCTACTAATATGATGTGTCTAGGGTAGTTAAATTCATAGAAATAGAAAATAGAATGGTGTTTTCAAAGGGCTGGAGAGAGGGAGAAACAGGGAATTAATGTTTAACAGATTTTTGATTTGGAATGACAAGAAAATTCTGGAGAAGGATGTTGGTGATGGTTGTACAATGGTAAAAATCTGCTTAATGCTACATAACTATGCACTTAAAATAATAATTTTCATGTTAGCATATTTTACCAAAGTAGAAAATTAAAAGGGGATGCTTTTCTATACAGAGATAAAGGAGACAAGAAAAATGGCATCTAGGCACATGCACAGATTCTGCATAAAGTCAGTGGTGTAAAAAATACTAGAAATGTTTAGTTTAAAACTAAAGTTATAATCAATAACACTATAAAACTTTACTGACATGCCAAAGAAGTAGGAGGAACAAGTGAAAATATGTCCATGTCCTGGGATTAAAGAGGAGAGTATTGTATATGTCAGTTCTTTTATTTTCTTTCCTGTATTAACTTTTGTTTTTAATAAAATTCTATTTCAAATGTCAGCAAAAAGAACCCAACATTCATCTAGAAATAAACAAATAAATAAAAGAGCCTCAAGAAACTGTTGGGAAAAAAAAGAAATTGTTGTGGATTTATTCATTTTACTAGTTATAATCTTCTCTATGTTTTAAAACTATAATAATGAAAATAGTGTGATTCTAAGGCATAATGTGATAATTGGAAGAATGAATAGAAACATGAAAGATAACAACATGGAAAAATATTCTTAATATAGAGTTAAATTTATTCAAAAATCTATATATAAAGGAATGAAAGAAAGCATAAAATATTAACATAAATTATATATAGTTTGTGGATTGCTCATGAGTTTCATATACTTCTGCATATGTATAGTTTGTAAATTTTCAGCAATGATCAATATGATTTTGAAAGTCAAGAAAAGGCATCATTTTCAAAAAAGAAAAGTGAAGAAAGACAAAGAATCCTGCCAGGGCCAGGAGAACATGAGTCTGCTTTTTGGGAAAGGACCTTCCATTAGCCTGTCCTACTCGAACATCTTTCTGCTCCTTTCTCTACACTGTTACTCTCACAGTCAACTCTATGTGTGGGCAGAAACAGAATAAAAATGCTGTTCTTGAGGAAATTCTATGAGATACTATCGAGGAGATATGAAGTAGTTTTAAATGAGGACTGGAGAATTTGTCAACAAACTGGAGGGAATCCAGAGAAGAACCCAGGAATGACTGAAGACCTAGGGTTGAAGGCTGGACTTGTAAGTAGAGATGAAAAGAAAATGTGTTTAACTTGGCTGGACTCTAAGTAGAGACTTAAAAACATCATTGGAGCACAATCAAAATGCCATTAGCAATTGCCAAGCAGATCCCCATCCTAAGTGGCCCATAAAGGTCAAAACAACCTCTGAAAATTTCCAGTGCTTTTAGTTCAACCTGAGGTTAGAGACCATATCTTCCACACAGCACAGATTGCTTTTGCATGTATGCCTTGTCTTCAATGTGCATTAAATATAGAAATAATGTGGAGAGGAAGTGAGTCTTTTAGGGCAGCTCAAAAGGATCCCTGTGACAGAAGATGCTGAGAGGGTTAAAATGGGTCAGGGATTTTCCACAGGTTTGCATGGCCCAGTGCTCTAATAAAATGCTTTAATCTTCCTGTAGTTTACTTTCCTGTTTGTTTGTGTTTAGTTGGGGAATCAGAAGGACACAGAAAAAGTGATGGCAAAAGAGAGAAACAGATACACAGAAAAAGGGAGGTCAAGAGAAATCCTGAGAGAGACTCAGGGAGGCACCAAGAGGGAGAGAGGAGATGATAAGCAACCATAAAATTAGAAATTAGATTAGAATAAAACAGAGCAGAGAGAATAGAACAGGTAGTTAGAAGGCAGGGGAAGGACTGAAAGCACCCAGTGGTCTGGTCTGGGATAAGGAGCAGGTGGAGATCTTGACTCACTAGTACTTGTCAGACCATTTAAAAGAGAACAGAGATCTGGGGCAAGACAGCACTATTTACTTTTAGTATGGAATTGTATTTCAGCAACAGAAAGGAAACAAGTAAAAGGGAATTTGGAGCTTGGGAACTCTGCACAGACTCTTGAGAATGTCTTTATGAAAGACCTCAGATAATGCAATGAACATAGGGGTACATGTATATATTTATGTTAAGTGAAACAAGCCAGAGAAAGACAAATACCATGTGACTTATATTTGGAATATAAATAAAGCAAAACAAACACACAAAACAAAACAGAAACAGACTAATGGAAACAGAGAACAAACTGATAGTTGTCTGAGTAGAGATGTGGGGGTGGGGTGTGAAAAAGGTGAAGGAAAATAAGAGGTATAAACTTCCAATTATAATAAGTAAGCCACAGGATGCAGTGTACAGCATAGGGAATATAATCAGCAATATTGCAGTAACTTTGTCCAATGGCATATGGTTACTAGACTTATGGTGCTCATATTGTCAGATCACTATGTTGTATACCTGAAACTGACATAATATTGTTATATCATCTATACTTTAATAATAAAAAAAGAAATGCAAAAACCAAAACCTGTGGCAGAGCTGGGACTGCTATTTCTCATTCCTGTGGATGAACCTTTGCAACGGAGTAAAACATTGTCAGGCTTCATAGATCAAATTTTGGAAATTCTTGCTCTGGTGCTTCACTCAGAGGCACTTTAACTCTGCTACAAAGGCAAATATTAAGGAGGCTTTGTAAATTTAGATGAAAATTCCTCAGCCTTGCCTCACACTTAAAGATAGTGTAACTCTTCAAGTCTGATGGGTTCATGATCTGGATTTCTCCAGCTTTCCACAAAGGCATACACTCATAGTTTGTCTTGCTTCATTTTTGTCCTCATTATTGTTTAAGAACATGCCATTAAGTAAATATTTTTACTTATCTTTCCATGGTTTGATTACAAAATTATTTTAAAAATCTCTTGAGAAAGAAGTTGAAAGTTCCCAAACTTACTTTGATTTTACCTTAAATAGTAATATTTACATTAAATTAGGAAATAATGCATGTCAAGATGACAGAGATGAACTGCATAAGAAAACAATGTGTCATGTCACAGAAAAATACAGAGTTGTGATGTTGATTCGAAGCATGGTATACCTATTCTCTTTACTGGAGATTGCCATATCTGAAGATCAGCTGAATTATTTGCTTGTTCTTGGGGGTAAATTCTTACAGATTAAAACATTATCCTTTTTAAATATGATACATTTATACATAATTTTCAATTAGATAGATATACCTATACTAGAGGTGTGCACACAGTTCAAGGGGTGATAAGCTCAAAACACTGAGCACTACTCCTGTGGACTGCAGCGAATGAAAGGGTTTCCTTGAGCACAGCATTTTGAAAGAGGAAAGTTGAAGAGAGGCCAAGGCTAGACCACTCATGTGTGTGCATCAGAATCACCTTGGGAACATCTAAAAATAATTCAAATTCTTGGGATTGACACTAGGACCATTAAGTAAGGACTCCATAGTGAGATCTAGGAATCTGTATTTTTGAAAGAATTTTTTAAAGTCTAGACTAGCATTGTGAATATAAGGCTGGAGCCTCTAGTTGTGAAATATTTTAGGTGTGATTACCAATTTAGCATAAATAGCTATCTCAGAGTTAATCATGTATTTTAGGGTCAACTAAATTAACTTCTTCTACACTGAGTTAGATGATTTTTTCCTGACATTTGGATCACTAATTCTATCTGATAACTCTGGAATTGATGCAGTTTATAATTTACACAGTAGATTCAGTTTAGAGGTCTGCTTGAAAAAATATTCCACATTAATTCTACTGGTGTTTTCCACCAGTTCAAGTTTATTAGGGTGAGTTAATATGCAAATATGCTTCATTTTTCAAATGAACATTATTCTAAACATTTATAAAACATGGCACTTCAGCAGCTTTCTTGAGGCCACATGTTAGTCAAGTTCCATCGCAGTTGCTTATTGCATAAAAACATATTTTCTAACTTTTCCTCAGTGCATTTATTTTAGGGTATTCTTAGATGTTCTGTGACAGGGCAGGGATATGGAAGAAATTAAGAAAAGGAGTAGGGGTGGCAAAAATTTCTAAATAATGTTCCTTGTCTGTGAGCCCAACTGTGGGTTAGTATTCAGACTAGTGGTTGGAAGCAGAAGAAACATGGCAATTGACTCATTGTCACTAACTCTGAGTAAGGCTCTTGACCTTTATTGTGTCTTGGTGAATAAACCCACATGGAAAGAAGCAGTGAGAAAAAGTAACATGGTCAAAACTGCCATGAGGTCTCTTAGGTAAATACATGATGATATTGTAGTTGAAGTTCTTGTGAACTTCTGTGGCTTCCTTAGTCTGGGGAATTATTATATTTGCAACAGACAGCCCTGTCATTGTTGCTTTGTGGTGAGGAGGATCAAGTCTTTGATGTGTAACTTCAGAATCACTGTGGGAGCTAAGAAAAGAATAGTCATTCTCACCCACCCACCAGATCCAATTTTCTCTAGAACAGGCAGCAGAGGAGCTTCCATGTGGGTATTTTTTTTTTTAAAAAACATCAATTTTATTGCACCCATTTGAAGAATTTTGACAAACGTATACAGCCATGTAACCACCACCACAATCAAGATATAGATTCTTCATTTCCAAAATTTTCTTTGTGTCCCTTCTCCAGAAATCTCACTCTGCTCCCAGTCCCAGGCAAACTCTGATCTACTTTCCATCATCAAAATTTAGATTTGCATTTTCTAGAGTTTTGTATAGATGCAACCACGTAGAATGTATCCTTTTATGTCTGACTTTAATACTCAGCTTAATGATTTTGAAATTCACCAAAGTATGTGGAGAGGTAAAAAATGGTGAAGTAGGAGGAAGCTGTACTTGCATCCTCCCATGACCACATCAATATTACAACTAAATTATAGAAAAAAACAACCTGTATAACCATCTGAAGATTAACCAAATAGCAGTCCTATAACTCAGGATTTACAGAAGAAGCTCTACTGACATTGGTAGGAGGGGCAGAGATGCAAATTTGGCTGGCCCAACACCCATGTGCAAGCATTTGAGAGTCTGGAGAGATACTCAGTTGAAGAAGTTCTCCCCAAAAATGAAGATTTCAACCTGACGCCAGATTCCCCAGCCCAGAGCACCATTGTTGGAAGAAGAGCCCACATAACATCTGGCTGTGAAAATCAGAGGGGGTTCTGTCCTCCCTGGGGAAGACAGAAGGGCACTGGAAATTCAGCCATCCTCTTAAAGGGCCAGGACACAAAATCTTGCTTGCAGGTACTCATCCTGAGCTGTGGAGGAGGAACAACAGTTTGGAGGGTGCCAGAGTCATACAGGGAGAGACGGAGTTATGTGACTTTTGGGAGAGAGCTAGAGGAAGAGCTACCAATGTGCCTGTGTTGAGTTCCTCTTCTGCACCACTCATGGATGCCATCTTTCCTGGGTCCAGCACTCCCCACACACAGCATTAGCCTGGAGAGATACACTATCCCTACCCTGACAACTTCCAGAGGATGTGCCCTACCCAGCATGTACACAGTGATCTGAACTCTGCCAATGCCAATCGGATTGGGCCCATATCACAGGCTTTCTTAAAAACTCCTGAGGATTTTCAGGTAAGCTCTGGGGGGGTGCCAGTGACATAGAAAGAATGAGTTGTGCTACTTTAAGGCAAAGGACATTTTTCTTGCACACCCAACTATCACAACCATTCCTATATGGGTCCTCCCTCCACGTAGCATTAGCCTGAGGAACTGCACTAACTTCACACTGGTGACTACCTGAGGACCTACTCTACCCGGCTCTTTCATGGCTGTGGGCTCTGCTGGTGGCTATCAGTTTAGGCCCACTTAACAGTGTTTCTCAAAAAATTCACAAGAAATTCCAGGTGAGCTCAGAGGGTGCTAGAAATACACAGGGAAAGACATAGTTGTGTGGCATTAGGGTTAGGACTATTTTCCCCACATTCCTGATTGGTACCACAGTTTCTGTGTAGGGCTCTCCTCTGCAAGGCATTAGCTTAGGGAGCTATACTAGCCCCATTATGATGAATCCCTTTGGCCCCACTCTACCCAACTCACATACAGCAATAAGAAATTCAGTCGCAACCAATCTGGGCCCACTTGCAGTATTTCTTAAAAAGCTCTTGGAAAGTTCCGGGCAGGCTCGGGGCTTCTGGAGACACACAAGAAAAGACTGAATTGTGTAGCTTTAGGGTAGCCTGCCTTTCTGCATACCCAACAGGCACCATGGTTCCTGTGCTCAGCCTTCCTTCCACACAACCAAATTTGAATCTGCTTTAGCCTAATGAGCTCTGCTGGCTCCACGCCAATGATTCTCTGAGCTCCCTGCCCACCACAAAGGTCTGCAGGCCCCAGGCAGGTGATTGTTGTCCTTGGTATACCTTGAGACTCTTGCCAAATGGCCTCATACCCAGCACTGGAACTGCGTTTGAATCTGTATTAACCTGGTAAACATCAGTTGCCCTTACCTGGTGAATCTTTGAGAACCAACCTCATGCAACTGACATACTATCCTACGTTCTTTCAGTGATTGTCTGATGGGCAACCAGAAGATGCTGGTAGGTCTCAGAATGCCTTAGGCCTTTTGCTGCACTGCCCAAGGCCTGATACTGGTGGCAGCTGGCCATACAATGCATCTTGGTCACTCCCACATACACCCATTCCCAGCACAGTCAACTACCAAACAAGGATCAATTTGCAGATACCAACAGGTAGCCAAGGGCCGGTCACAAGCAGTATCTGATATTGAAGTGCACATGAATCCCTCCCAAGAGGCCCCAGAACCAGTGTTGACTGGTTTGAGAGCACAATAGAGCATGACTCAGTTAACTCCAGAAGGGAGGTCTTGGCAGGCACCAAGCCCTTCTGGGGAAAATTCTGCTTCATGAGGTGAGGCCCTGAACAACAGCTCATACTCTGGGGTTATGGCCAATCCTCAGCTAGCCAGCCTCAGGGTCAACTTACCCTTGGAAGTGCCAACAGCAGTCAAGGCTCAAATACGAAGAATAGCTTATGTAACCCACTCAAGGGACACTCCTGGAATGCTTGGTTCAGGTAATCAGGGAAACTGTCTCACTGGGTTCCACAGGGCATCTATTACATAAGGCCACCCTACCAAGACTGGGAGGCATAGCCAATCTACCTAATACACAGAAACAAACACAGAAAGGTATCCTAATGGTTTTCAAAACAATGGATATAAGAATGCTCAAGAAACTTAGTGAGCACTTCAACAGCATACAAAAGATATGAAAACCATAAAAAATGTAGTCAGAATTGAAAAATACAACTGAAATGAAGAATTCATTAAAAATAATCAACAGAAGATTAGATGAAACAGAAGATCAAATCAACAATTTAGAAGACAAGGTAGCATAAAACATGCAATTTGAGTAGAAAAAATAGCTGGACAAATGAGGGTAAATTAAGAAACATTTGGGAAACATCAAGCATAAAAACACCTGCATCAGAGCAGTACCAGAAGGAGAAGAGCGAGAACAAGGAATTGAGAACCTATTTGAAGAAATAATGACTGACAAATTCCATAATTTGGTGAAGGAAAAGGCACAAAAGTCCAGGAAGCACAGAGTCCCAAACAAGATAAACCCAAAGAGGCTCACACCAAAACACATCATAATTAAAATAGCAAGCTTTAAAGACAAAGAGAGACTCTTAAAAGCAGCACGAGATAGATAGTTAGCTACACTGGAGCTTCCATAAAACTGTCGGCTGATTTCCCTACAGAAATTTTTCATGCCAGAAGAGTGTGGCAAGAAATATTCAAAATAATAAAAAGCAAGAATCTATGACCAAGACTACTCTACCCAGCAATGAGGTCATTTAAAACTGAAGGAGAGAGAAAGAGCTTTCCAGACAAGAAAAAGTTAAAAGGGTTAATCACCACCAAAACAGTATTACAAAATATTAAAAGGACTTCTATAAAAGAAGAAAAAAAAGAGTACAAATATAAATAATAAAATGATAATAACTTGGTAATAAAATGGTAATGGTACATACTTATCAATCATCAGATTAAATGTAAATTGATTAAATGCTCCAGTTAAAAGACATTTGTTTAAATTGCATATGGAATATTTTCCAGGATCAGTCACATGTTAGGTCATAAAACAAATCACAATAAATTTAAGAGGATTGAAATCATATCAAGCATCTTGTCTGACCACAATAGTATGAAACTAGAAATCAATTACAAGAAAAAAACTGAAAAAACACATGAACACATGGAGGCTTAATAACATGTTGCTAAACAATGAATGTGTTAACAATTAGAGCAAGGAAAAAAATCAGAAGATACCTTGAGACAAATAAAAATGAAACCACAACAATAATCTATGAGACACAGTGAAAGCAGCCCTAAGAGGGAAATTCATAGCAATACAGTCTTATCTCAAGAAATAAGAAAAGCCTCAAGTAAAAAAAAAAATATAACCTTACTTCTAAAATAAAACTAGGAAAATAACAACAAACAAAGCCTAAAGTGAATAGAGGAACAGAAATAATAAAATCAGAGCAGAAACAAACAAAATAGAGTCTACAAAAAAATACAAAGATCAATGAAACCAAGAGCTGTTTCTTTGAAAAGATAGACGAGATTGATAAACCTTTAACTGGACTCATCAAGAAAAAAGGAGAGACTTTCCAAATAAATAAAATCAGAAATTAAAAAAGAGAAATGACAATTGACACAACAGAAATATGAACAATTATAAGAAAATCCTATGAACAATTATATATCAACAAATTGGACTATCTAGAAGAAATTCCTAGAAACATACCATCTTCCACAAAAGAGTCAAGAAAAAAACAGAAAATCTGAACAGACCTATTATAACCAATGAAATCAACAGAGTAATAAAAAAGCTCAAACCACAGTCCTGGACTGAATGGCTTAGAGGTGGGTTTTACCAAATATTGAAAGTAGAAATAATACCTATTTTTCTCAAATTATTCCAAAAAATTGAAGAGGAGGGAAGACTTCCAAGCTCATTTTACAAGACCAGAATTAATCAGTGCCAAAACCAGTAAAAGACATTACGAAGAACAAAAATTATAGGCCAATATCCCTGATTAGCATAGATGCAAATATCCTCACCAAAATATTACCAAACCAAATTAAGCTATACATTAAAATGGTTTATACACCATGATCAAGTGGGATTTATTTCTGGGATACGAGTTTAGTTCATTATCCACAAATCAGTTGAGGTGATGCGGTACATAAACAATACAAAAGACAAAAATCATATGATCATATCAATAGATGCAGAAAAAGTATTCGACAAAATCCAGCACCCACTTATAGCAACAACTCTCAGCAAAGTGGGAATAGAAGGAACATACCTGGATATAATAAAGGCCATACTAACATCATACTTAATGGGGATAAGCTAAACTTGTTTTCCTTAAGATCAGGGACTTTCAGCATTCATATTTAACAAAGTATTGGTAGTTTTACAAATGGCTGAACAATTCTCTATTCTCACTAGCAAAATATGAAGGTTCTGATTTCTCCATATCTCTTCCAGCACTTGTTGTGATCTGTCTTTTCATTATAGCCATCCTAGAAGGTTTGTAGTGGTATCTCATCATAGATTTACTTTGCATTTCTCCGATGACTAAGGACGTTGAACATCTTTTTCACATGCTTATTGGACATTTGACTAGTCAGCCTATAAGAAGCTTTCAGGAAAAGCTGTCTACCATGTGATGTCTGTGACCCTTTCCCTGTCCTCAGAGGAAGAAAACATTCTTCTAACTGTTGCTGAGAATTACCTAGGGCTTACTTCATGGACTCAGTACATAATGCTGCCACCCTGTCCTCCTTGAGACCTCATTTCTGCTGCATAC
This sequence comes from Mormoops blainvillei, assembly GCA_004026545.1. Classification (NCBI taxonomy): domain Eukaryota; kingdom Metazoa; phylum Chordata; class Mammalia; order Chiroptera; family Mormoopidae; genus Mormoops; species Mormoops blainvillei. The sequence continues at coordinate 341,261 of PVJD01000541.1, read as the reverse complement.
TTTACTCACAAATTAACTTTTCCTTTGCAGATCACTTATGGCCTTTTAGCCACCTCTTTTCTCCTGTAAGGTTTCTTTAGTAGTTTGCCTTGAATTCAACTGATAAAAATATTTGTTTTTTAAAAGCAATTCAGTAAGATATACTCTGGTTGACCCACTCCCCACAGTCCCCATCTTTGAGATGTTTCCTACTTTGATAATATAATCACAGCCTCTTGCAGTAGCAGCTGAGAAGCATCACCCTGATTTCTTCTCTTCGATTGAGGCCTTCATCTCCCCAGCTGCCAGACATGTTGCCTGATGATTGCTCACAGTTAAGTCCATGCCCTGGAATTGCCCTCTCCTGAAAGGAGCTGCACTGTCCTTGAGGGATGTTGTTTGTAGTGCAGGGAATAGAAGGTTGAAACAGGGAATAACTAACTATGGCCCGTTTCTTCAATTTAGAAAATAATATGAAAGGTTATTTCAGTTTTAAGCTTCCTGTGGGAGCAACTTGGCTGATTTTGAAAATGCACTGGAGTTCCCCTTTTCTCTTTACCCCATTCTACTTCCACCAGTATACAAATCTCTGAATCAGAGTGTGTTTTCCTGAGTGAGTTAGCTTCCTATTGCTGCAATAACAAATGATCACAAACTGGGTGGCTCAAATCAATAGAAATTTAGTTTCTCTCAGTTCAGAAGGCCAGAATCTGAAATCTAGGGTTTGGTAGGGTAGGCTCCTTCTGGAAGTTCTGAAGCTGAAACCCTTCCATGCCCCTCTACCACCCCCTGGTGCTTGCCCAGCAATCTGTGGCCACCCTTGGCATGTAGGCACATCACATCAGTCTCTGCCTCTGTCCTCGCATAGCCTTCTCTTCTGTGTTTTTGGAAGGATGCTTGTAATTGGATTAAGGGCCCACCCAGGCAATTAGGATGATCTCCCTCCGACCCTCTTTTATTTGCAAAGACTCTTTTTCCAAATACAGTCACATTCACAGGCTTTGGGAGGACATATCTTTTGGTGAGGTGCCACTGTTCAACCAAGTACACTGGGAAGCTGGCCTAGGACATTTGCTAACAAGAGCCTAGAGAACCCCTGTGGGGCTTGGGAGCTGGATCCACCACCAGCTGGCTATCAGTGAAGCCCCCATCACTGAGGTGAACGGAGTGTTGATCAACAAATTTTCACTGGTCATGAACTAAGATAGGAAGGAAATACACTGTAGCTACCTCTGAGGTTCAAGGAATGTGGTCAGCAAAAGGACTATGGAACCAAATGAATATTGTATTTTGAAAGACTGAGAGTGATTAGTTACTGATTTAAAATGAAATCTGAAAACCATAGGGCCTCACTGGCAGCATAAACAGACATCGTCTGTAGATGGAGGGCAGAAAAACTAAGGATAAGTCCCAATACTTAATGAAAAGAATCACAGATCTCCATAGAAGGCCAGGTTCTTAACTTGGTAAATTGGCTATGCCCAGGGCAGAGCCCTGTTTGGAAAGAGTGTGACCATGAGGCTTGGGATGGCATGTTCAAGTTAATGCATTCCAAATCTTGAATTACCCCAGAATCTCCCGACACTTTGAGCCTACAGAAATGGTCACTTCTTCCTGTAAGAGTCTAGACCTCCATTATCTACATCACTGAAATCATTGAATTTCCATTCCTTACAATTGCTTTTTTTGTATCAGAGACCTGTAGAGATCCCTACATGTGCTCCTACATTTCAAGTTCTTGCTACTCTCCATTCTGACATTTTCAACACTCACAGAAACCTCCCTAATTACATTCTGGCTTCATCTTTTCTAGTACAAGATGTTCTTATAACTAAGTTAATGGTATACTTTCTGAGAGAAGCTGTTACCCTGTTTTTTTCATGATATCACCTCTTAATTGGCTTGATCAGTGTTCTTTTGCTACCTTTCATCAGTTCTCACAAGCAAGAAAAGGACGTACACTCCTTCTTCTTCTATTTAACTGAATAAGGATTCAGGAGATGGGTAGGTCTAGTTTGCCTGAGAGCCAGCCATAGATGGGAAAATGTGATGGAATACTATGGCACCAAAGGTTGAAGTAATCCTTGGTGCCCATAGCAGATGCATTGAACATTGGAGGCACATAGTTCCAAGACTGGAAATAAGGTAGAATACAAGAGCATCTGTTTGAGCTCTTGCAATTCTAATACTGCTGTTGAGGATACTCTCAATATATCTGTTAAGATTTCTGAATCAAAAACTATGTCTGAGAAACAGCTTATTTGTTTATTTTCCTGCAGTATTCTGGGGGAGAGATTTGCAGGTGGTTTAATAAGTGTGCTCAGAGATGTCACACAGATTATAGGTAGTCAATAATGGCAATTTCATGGGTTCCATCTGGGAAGATGGAAGTCCAAGCAGAAAACTTCAGTTGTATTTGATGAAAGTCCTTGAAGTTCATTGCATTTTGAAGGGTAGTGAAAATTCCCACAGCTCACTATCCCTCTCAGCAGAGGGAATCTGTCCACACATCATGAATTTAGTCCTGGTTTTGCTTAGACTAAAGCTGCCATGTTTGGCAATCTTCACCACTCTTCTTCAGCCACTGTAGAAAACAGCATGGAGCTTCCTCAAAAAACTAAAAATGGAACTGCTTTTTGATATAGTGATCTCATTGTTAGGATTATACCCTGAGAATGCTGAAATACCAGTTCAAAAGAACCTATGCACCCCAATGTTCATAGCAGTCTTATTTACAACAGCCAAGCTTTGGAAACAGCCTAAGTGCCCACCAGTAAATGAGTGGCTCAAAAATCTTTGGTGCATTTACACAATGGAATACTACGCAGCAGAAAGAAAGAAGGAACTCCTGTCCGTTGCAATGGCATGGATAGAACTGGAGAGCATTATGCTAAATGAAATAAGCCAGGCAGTGAAAGACAAATACCATATGATCTCACCTGTAAGTGGAACCTAATCAACAAAACAAATGAGCCAAAGAGAACTGGAGATTTGGAAATAAAGAACAAAATGACAGTGACCAAAGGGGAGAGGGGAAGGGCATAAGGTGGGAAAGAAGGAGAAAGGGCAAGCCAAGGCACATGAATAGAAGACTCATAGACATGGACAATGGTAGGGCACAGACTGTGGGAGTCAGGGGGACAGGGCAGGGAAAGCAATGGGGAAAAATGTGGTACAACTGTAACTGAACAATATTAAAAAATTTTTTAAGTAAAATTTAAAAAACAAAAATAGAAAGATCTAATTGCAGAAAAAAATCAACGTTGTCACTCTCTATAGACTAAAAAAAAAAAAAGAATGAAAAAGGAGCATTTTGATTATAGTTGCCTTAGGAAAATTTATTACAGGAAATTCATGGAAAAACATACTTTCCAATTTCAGAATCCTTCAAAATATCAGGTAGATATATAGAACGCTGTTCATAATCTTGCAGGTCCTAAGATCTGGCTAAAAGTGAATTGTGGGAGTAAAGCCTTCTCTTTCTCTCTCTCTCTTTTACTTATTGATTTTTAGAGAAAGAGAAGAAGTGGGGGAGAGAGAGAGACAGATGGATTCATTTTCCCACCATTCATGTATCTATTGGTTGATTTTTGTTTGTGCCTTGACTGGGGATCGAACCCACAATGTTGACATTTCAGGAAAATGCTCTAACCAGCTGATCTTCCCAGCCTGGTAAGCTTAACTAAGGATGATTATTAAATAAGAATCTTAATTGTCCTAGCACAAGTTTTTACTTAATTGGAAAAACATCCTTGGTGTTAATGAAATTTTCTTCTGAAAAATAACAGCTAAAATGAAAAAGGTAATGTTTCACAGACTAAAATAGCTCACAAAGACATCTTTTAGGAAATGTCTTATACAGTTTGTGAAAATAAAAAGAACACCATGATCACCCAATGTTCTTGACATAAATTATAAACTCTTTCCAAGGATTTTGTGTTAGACTAAAAGATCTTTGTTCTCCTTGAAGGAGATCTCTATCAATACAAGGGAACTGAGATTACTGAAAAGTAATGTCTCAACTGTAACAAGTATGAGGCTGGAAATTCTTTTATAAGTACAGTCATTAAAAAGTGTTCTTTGGTGATAGAACTTTTATTAAATTATTTAACTTTTTCTCCTTAAGGTAGTTAAATGCAATAAAAATCTGAAGAAAAAAGGTAGAGAGGAATAGTTATAATTGTTCAATCATTATCTCTCCTCCTCCCTCTTTTGCTTTATATGTATGGATATTCGAATCTCCTTATTTCTGGAAGTTATGTTCTATAAAGTCACTGAAAACACTGAATTGTGAAATATTGGGCCATTGTTTCTAGGACTAATGCAAGATTAGGTTCTGCAGTACTCTGGTCACATTTTTGTCAAGATTAATATATAACCTGGTTATATATATTGTGTTTCTGTTTAAAGATATTTTATTTAATATCTATGATTGATTCATTAACATTGAACTCATGACCAATAACACTATAACTCATGACTGACTGTAGCTTATCTAATACACATATTACTGCAATTTGAAAAAGAAAAGTTCAGAATCTGGTCACATAGATTTTATGAAATATACTGGCCTACATGTGTTCTCAAGGCTCCTTGGATTCTCAGAAATCTCTAGTTCTTTGTAGGTTTGTCAAGTCTTTGAAATTTTTATCTAACACCAATTTATTTACTTGGAAATTATTCAGTGCTCTGATAGAGGTTTATTAAAATCCTACTTTTGAGGAATTATTTGGATTTGGTTAGGCCAAGAACTTAGATTATTCTCCTTTGAGAAAGATTAAAAATGGGAATTTTCCCTTTATAGAAGAATAATTATGAAGACTCAAGCAACATGCTATGATTTTGAGAGGTGTTGATGTAGGTTTGCTAACTTCCCAATTTACATTTAGTGTAATGACCTGATTTCCATGAAGACAGATGACATTTCTTATTTCACTATAGCACGTATGAGTAGTTTAAGGAACTAGAAATCTGGAGATGGGGGATTACAAAAAACCTCTCTCCTTTTGACTCATTTACTTCTGCTTGCTTTCCCCTCCAATTATAATATCCATAAACATTTTTATTTCTCTTAACTCAAAAGGGAATGACAGTTACTCAAAATGAAATAAAATAGAAATGCATAACTGACTTTATGTAATCAAGCATAAGGTAATTTTAGTTAAATTTTCTCTCCTGAAATAGATTTCTAAAATAAACAAGCTCAAATTATGTAGGGTGGTCTGGGTGGTGTAAATCACTTGACCCTTTGTTCTGTTTTCTTCATTGGAACACCAACAATAATGGCAACTTGTTACCATTCTCATGATTTATTGGGAAGATGCTACATTCAGGCTCCTTGACCTACAGAACATTGCTAATGCTCTGAGTTGCTGCAAAGACAGCTTGTACTGAATTGATTTGTTACGGAGTTTCCCTAAAGCTCACACGTTTTTCATGGCAAATACTCAATCCTTAATTCAGTTTTCTCAGTCTTGCACAACACAGGCTACTAAGTCTAGTTTCAAAATTTTGCCTAGTTGTTATGGGAAGTCCTCAGAGGAGTCTTTTGTGATCTAGCTGATAGTTCTCACTTAATTTTTCAGTTTGAGTCCTTTCACTGCCTCTAAAGACATTTCATGCAGGCTTCTGAACACCAGAATACCTGTTTCACTAGAAATGCAGGGAAAGCACCTTTCTTTCACCTCTTGGCCTCCTAAGCTTTAAAGGGTCATTGGAGCTCATATGTAAGTTTTCCCCATTTTATTTATAAATAAAGCCTGAGGAACATCAGTTCCTTCTGCCCCTGCGAATAAAAATCCCACATAGCTCCCTTCCATAGTATATTGATTCCAAGGGCTACCAACTCTACCAGAGTTGCCTGGAAAAGTGTGAATCCTAATGTGGGCACTCAGATTGATACCCTACTCCAGGTTAAAGTTAATGTAGGTCACATAGATAATTTCCCTATTTTACTCTCAATGGCTGCCTAAGGAAGAAGATGTAAGGAACTATGTCTGCCATGTTCTGAGATATTGGGCATTCTCATAGTTTGAAGTGATAAGTAACTTCCAACGCATTAGACACAGAGTTATTTTACATGGATATTCAATCCCCTAAAAAAAAGTCTCCCCACCAAAAAAAATTCAGGACTACATTTGTTGTGAATACAAGGTTTACACATAAGATAATTATGTGTTTGTAATTATAATATTAACAAACTTGAAACCTAGACACTTAGAGAAGACTGTGAAATAAAAGTTGTAAAACTGTAGCTTGATTTCTATATAGATTTTTTTTTTGATGCCATATGTGATTTTTATAGACTTGCCTAAGTCAGACAGTAAATAATAGTGATAATTGCACTGCTTCCAAAATAAGTTGATGTACTGGTGAAAAAGTGGAAATTTTTAGCTTCTCTCTCAGGCTCTGCCAAAGCACTGGCATTCTAATCTTGGTTAGGATGACAGTTGAATTCACCCACAGCAAACTGAGTGGCAGCAATTATCCTGTTAATTACTCAATGCTTTGTTCACTCTTTTCTTCAACCATGAGAACTGGACAAGATAAGCAGAAAAAATAAGTTGAAACTATGTAAGCACTCTTAATGCATCTTGCTTGATCTAACTTTCCAGAAGAGGATATATTCAAAAGAAGAAAAGTAAAGCTATAAAATTAAATGGGATGAATAACCTTATTGTTTTCTATACCAGCACTTCTTAAACTTAACATACACACAGAAGACCTGGGGATCTTGTTAAAATGCAGATTCTGATTTAGTAGGTCTGGGTCCGAGACTTGGTATTTCACCAAGCTGCCAGGTGATACTGATGCTCCTTTCCAAGGACCACATTTTGAATAGTCTGAAGTAAGAGATGTTTGCTTTTTCTTCCTCTCTTTTTCCATTTTACATATGGCTACCATAGCCAACCATTTGGAGTTTGCAATTAAAAGATAATAACAAAAAGTAATTGTAGCTTACTTTTGCCATTATTATCCATTTCGTTAAAGATTTAGTGAGCCTTAGTCTGTTTGGGCAGCTATACCGAGTCCACAGACTAGGTAGCTTATGAAAAACAGTAAGTTATTGTTCACAGTTCTGGAGGCTGGAAACACCAAATCAAAGTAACAACATGGTTGTCATCTGGTGAAGGCCCTTCCCCTGTTCACAGCTGGGACATTATTTGCAAAGTCCTCATGTGGCGGAAGGGGCGTGGTAGCTCTCCCCTATGACGATACTTATCCTGTTCAAGAGGACTCCGCCCTCAGGACCTAAGCACCTCCCAAACTCCATCTCCTAACATCATCTTTGGGAGTTAGGATTTCAACATATGAATTTGGAAGGGACACAAACATTCAGATTATAGCATAAGGGGAACAAGCTACTAGAATGTTAGCCTCTCAAATGTTACAGTGTACAGGAATTACCTGGGGAGCCCACTAAAATAGATTTTGATTCGGTAGGTAGAAGTGGGGCCTGAGATACCGCGTTTCTCTCAGGCTCCCAGCTTACTGAAATTGCTGCTTTAATTTTGAGTAGTGCTACTCACTAGTAGATGAAAGAACTTAAAACTTACTAATCTTTTTTCTGTTTGCTATTGTTGAATTTTCCAGAGCAATTAAGGAAAAGCATGAGGCAGGAATCTTAATTTTATTTAATGCAATACTTGCTGAGGTTATGGAGAAGGAAAGATAAGAAGGAGAAAGTAGGGTGCATAGTATCAGTGTCAGGATTCCCCTTTGATTTAAGCTCTTTCTTACGTGGGTTCATTTTATAACGTTTATGCCTCTCCTATGGCCCCAAAGCCCAGAGGTATCTGGACAAGTTATCATTCCGCTACACATACCAGGTCACTTACAAGGTTGACAACAAATAATTTTTACCCAGGGAATTCCCTTTATGACCAGGACTGTCTCCTTTTCCCCATTTTGAATAAATAGAAGTCAGTGGGATTTCTGTCACCTCTGTCTTCTGTTCAGTTCAAGCTTCCATCTGCACATGTGTGCTCATATCATTTAGAGGCAAATAGAAAGACTGGGGTAAATCAGCTACCAGTGCAGAGCAACTCTTCATTTGCTAGGTGGGCAGCGGACACCTAGTACAGTTTTCCATATGTGCCTAAACATTGTTCCCTCTAAACTCATCTCCAGTGCATCCTTACCCCACATCCTGTTACTCTGAATCTGTCACTGTTGTGTGGGTCCTGGCTTCAGCCTGGGCTTTAACTGTTGGACTGACTATTGAAGACAAGCGATACAGAAAAAGCCCAAGGTCATATTCATGTGCATGCTGTGATGATTCATTCATTTACTTGCTTCTTATTATGTACCTATACAGTTTAGATGGTCTTTTGCTACTATTCTAGTGAAGCACACACACACACAGGGCAGCTTTTCCTATTTCTTCTGAAATCATATTGCACAAGTGCGAAAGCTGAAAAATATCCCACTTCCTTACCAGCTAGTTGAAACTTTCCTGATGAAAGTCTGAAGTAACCACAATAGACAATGAACTAACATTTCAGTTGGGAGGATTTCCTCATTCTCCTGTGTTGTCAATGAGGCCCGAACTTCCCAGCTGATTTCTCCATCTGGTCTTACCATTCCTGGAAACCTGTTTCCAAATAAGTCAATGGGAAGATGTGAAAGAGGAGTCTGTCTGGGCATGGGAGGTGGAAATAGGGGGCCAATGTGGTCTAGTGGCTCTCTCATGGGACCAGGAGTGGGAGTCTGCTGCCTATTTTTGAACTTTCCCAACTAGCTTACTATAGGAGTACAAAGCCCTGAGTTCTCAAAATAAAAATAAAATAAAAATACAGTGAAGTTACAATTCCTCATTAAAAATGTTTTGAGCATAAAAATTTCAAGGATTGGCCACATACATAAAAATCTCAGCTGTCTATAGGTAAAAATATAAGCCAGAATTTTAGTAGAGAGCTTTTCTAAACACACTACAACATATACAGTGTAGAAAACAGCCATGGTAAGATCTAATTTCTTAGGTGTTATAGGGCAGACATCTCTCATTACTCCCTGCTCATTATCAGCATTGATCCAGGAGGGTGGAGTGCATATTAGGAGGTAGATATTGATTTAGTTTTCCAAAACTGGGTGAAAAAAATTCTTAGAATTATAATTCTTGTAAGTCAGGTTATCATGACACATATAATAATGTTGTGCAAAGCCACCTGTCACAATTAGAGGGAGAAGTTAAGATGGTGATAGTGAAGTGGAGGTAGAAAATAGTAAAGGCTTCCTGCACAATATTTTGCTGAGCAGAAATTAATCATGTCAACCTAGAATCCCAGGAATTCAAGGGAACCCAGACTCTAAGATCACACACTCCTAACACAAACTTTACAGACTGGGGGTTCTCTCTGAGACTGTCTAAAGCAGAAACATCACATTGCTTAAGCAATGTCTATTATTACAAGAAAATAATTATTTCCTTTGTAGCATTGACTGCACAGAGATCCAAGTACCTTCTTGTGGTCCCTAGAGAAAATATTGTTGTTATTGTTATTTCAAGTCAGGCTGAGAGTGATGCATTTCTAGCTAGTCAACCAGGGATAGCTCTGGGCCACTGCCATTGTGAGACTTTGTGGGACATTGCAACAGTGGAGCTTGCTCATGTACTCAATACTCATCCCGTGCAGAGCTAGGTAATTCACACATGTTATCTCATTAGTCCTTACAATCTCCCTTTGCAGCAGATATCAGTCTCAAGATTTTACAAATGAACAAACTGAAGATGGGGGAGTTAAGTATCTTAACTGAAGTGAGTTAAGTATTAAATGAATGAGTTCAAATTCAAACCAGATCTCTCAGACACCAAAGCCAATGTTTTCAATGGCTGCAGTAGACCATCTTCAGGGTAACCTGAAATCCAGGAACTTATGGTAGATACTCTATCTAATACAAGTTTATTTTGCCTAAAAAATGTATAAAGATAAAATTATAAAGAGAAAATTGTGTAAAAATATCTAAAGTGTTACCACTATACACAGAACAGCATTGGAAGTCTGTGCTTTTAAGGCACATGAGATGCAGCCTAGTAATTGTGAGCCCTGGCATAGTAAGAATCAAGTTTGGTTCCCAGCTCTGTAGGTTATTGAGTCCCAGTTTTGAGTACTGGGAATGAGTATAACACATACCTCATATGGTTTATTGGGGGTTAAATGAAGACCATCTAATACATGTTGCTCAGTACAGAGTATCTTTCAAATAGTAAACATCTAATAGATTATATGTTTGTGTTTGTGTGTGTGTGCATGTTGAGTAGATACTCAAAAGTATAATTTAGCCTGGATAAAACTAGAAAGGTCGAGTCTTGAATTATTACATCTTTTAAGCCATAAAAGTGTTAAAGTTTCCTATGTAGAGATATAGGAGATATAGCATCTCAATATATTCTATACTTATTAGTCAAAAACTGCTCTCTGCAGTTTCAGGTCTCTCAGATAGTTACGACGGATTCATATGAGTTGAGTTTTATTGGGATAATATATTTTTTAATAAGAAGCAGCTGATCCTTATCATCTAGCAAATTATAAGGTGAGAAATTAAGAGGAAAATAGTGGTTTATAACATTTGTGAAGATCATTGTAGAGCTAGATATAATGCCCCTCTAAATCGGTCATTTGCAAAAGCATTTACTCAAGAATGCTATTTACTTATTTATCTATTTATTTATTTCAGAAAATGAATAAACTCAGCTCTAGTGGCATAAAAGCAAAGTAGTTGCTGAGTAGCTCCCTGAGGACTTTGAACCTGTTTCTGGAGTAAATGAGTAGATTGCGATTACCTCTACTCTGGCCAAGCAAGTGTCTTAACGGACATTACAAGTCACAAAATTGGGCACACTTTATAAATGCTTTTGAGTGACTTGATTTAAAATGCCCTTAAAAGTATGATTGTTAATCCCTAAAGTCACCTGTAATCAGCTGTTGGTGACCCTGAACGTGTCGAAGGCTGGCCAGGGACTCTAGGTGAAGCATAGGAAGGAACAGATTGGTGGCAAGCACTGTTCATTGCATTCTTCATGCCGTACCGTATTCTCCACAGATTTCCCCCATATCATTAGGCATTAGTACCAGCACAATAAATTTAGCCTACCAATTTTTGAGGCATTACTATTTTTAGTTTTTGTTCCTAGAAAAAAAAATGTGTATTTATGCCTTGCAAACAAATTGGCTGGGTGACTTGATCCCTAATGTCATGTGACCTTCCTAGTGAAGATTACTCATAGCTCACCAAAGAAGATATACCATTGGCAAATCAGCACATGAAAAGATGCTTCACATATTATGTCATCAGAAAAATACAAATTAAAACAACAATGAGATATCACTAAACACCTATAAGAATGGCCAAAGTCCGGGACACCGACAATACCAAATGTTGACAAGGATATGGGGCAACTGGAACTCACATTCATTGCTGGTGGAAATGCAAGATGGTATACTCACCTTGGAGGATAGTTCAAAAGTTTCTTACAAAACTAAAAATACTCTTTTTTCCCTATTTTTTAATTTTTTAAATTTTTAAATTGTTGTTCAAGTACAGTTGTCTCCATTTCTCCCACCACCACTTTCCCTCGCCCCAACCACCCCCACATCTCACCCTAATCCTCTTTTGCTTTATCTATGGGTCTTTTATGCATGTTTCTTGATGATCCTTCCCCTTTTTCCCCAGTTATCCCCCTCCCCTGCCTTTCTCGTTACTGTCAGTTTGTTCTTTATTTCCATGTCTCTGGTTCTTCTTTACTTCTTTTTTTTGTTGATTATGTTTCACTTACAGGTGAATGTTATGGTATCTGTCTTTCACTGCCTGGCTTATTTCACTTAGCATAATGCTCTCCAGTTCCATCCATGGTGTTGTGAAGGGTAGGAACTTCTTCTTTCTTTTTACTGCATAGTATTCCACTGTGTAAATGTACCACAATTTTTTGATCCACTCATTTACTGATGGGTACTTAGGCTGTTTCCAGCACTTGGCTATTGTAAGTTGTGCTGTTATGAACATTGGGATGCATAGGTTCTTTTGAATTGATGTTTCAAGATTCTTAGGGTGTAATCCCAGCAGTGGAATTGCTGGGTCAAAAAGCAGTTCCATTTTTAGTTTTTTGAGGAAATTCCGTACTGTTTTCCACAGTGGATGCACTGGTCTTCATTCCCACCAGCAAAATACTAGGGTTCCCTTTTCTCCACACCCTTGCCAACACTTACTGTTTGTTGATTTTAAACATACTTGTAATATATGGTCCAGGAATTGCATTCCTTCATATTTACCCAAAGGAGCTGAAAATTTACAACCATACAAAATCTTCACATGGATGTTTATAGCAGCTTTATTCATAATTGTCCAAACTTGGAAGCAACCAAGATAACCTTTGTAGATGAATGGATAAATTAGTCCATCTAGACAATAGAATATAATTCAACACTAAAAAAGAATGAGCTATTGAGCCATAAAAAGACATGATGGAATCTTAAATGTATATTACTAAGTGAAATAAGCCAACCTGAAAAGGCAGCATAATATGATTCCAACTAGATGATATCCATGAAGAGGCAAAACTATTAAGACAGTAAAAAGATCAGTGTTAATAGTGGTTGGGGACAGGGGAAGGGATGAATAGGTGGAACACAGAGAATTGTTAGAGCACTGAAAATACTTTGTATAATATGATGATAATTGATACATGTTATTATACATTTGTCCAAAACTATAGAATCCACATCCCAAAGAGTGAACCCTAATGCAAACAATGGACTTTGGGTGATTATAATGTTTCAACCTAGGCACATCAATTATAACAAATTTTCTGGTTGGAGATGTGAATAAGGGAGGAGGCTATGCATGTGTGGGGATATGGAGCATATGGGAAATCTCTGTGCCTTCTGGTCAATGTCCTTGTGAACCTAAAACTGCTCTAAAAGAGTAGTCACATAATTTCACTGATATGTCCCCTGGGGCAAGGGATATAAAGGAAATAATAAACATATGGGCCTACATCAAATTAAAAAGCTTCTGCATGGCTAAAGAAAACATCAGCAAAATGAAAAGGAGGCCAACTGTATGGGAAAACATATTTTCCAATGATATATCAGACAAGGGTTTGACTTCCAAAGTATATAAAGAACTCATATGACTCCACTCTAGGAAGATAAGCAATCCAATTAAAAAATGTGCAAAGGTCCTGAACAGACACTTCTCCAAGGAGGGAATGCAGAGGGCCCAGAGACACATCAAATGAAATGCAACATCATTATCCATTAAAGAGATGCAAATTAAAGCCACAATGTGATACCACTTTACACCAGTCAGAATAGCCATCATAAGCAAATCAACAAACAAGTGCTGGTGAGGTTGTAGAGAAAAGGGAACACTAGTGCACTGTCAGTGGGAATGCAGACTGGTACAGCCACTGTGGAAAACAGCATGGAATTACCTCAGAAAACTAACTGGAACTGCCTTTTGACCCAGTAATTCCACTCCTGGGATTAAATACTAAGAATCTTGAAACACCAATTCAAAAGAACCTATGTACCCCAATGTTTATTGCAGCACAATTTACAATAGCCAAGTGCTGGAAACAGCCAAAGTGCCCAACAGTAAATGAGAGGATCAAAAAACTGTAATACACTTACACAATGAAATGCTACACAGCAGAAAGAAAGAGGGAACTCCTCCCCTTCATGACAGCATGGATGGAACTGGAGAGCACTATACTAAGTAAAATAAGCCAGGTGGTGAAAGACAAATACCATATGATCTCACCTATAAATGGAACCTAATCAACAAAACAAACACATGAGCAAAAAGAACCAGAGACATGGAAATAAAGAACAAACTGAAAGTGACCAGAGGGAAGGCAGAAATGGATAATGAGGGAAAGAAGGGGAACTTGTATGAAGAACCCATGGATAGGGACAATGGGGTAGGAACTGTCTTTGGAAGCAGGGGTTGGACAGGGCAGGGGAGAGCAATGAGGGAAAAATGGGGACAACTGTAAGTGAACAGTAATAAAAAATAAATTTATAAAAAGGGGTCTTAAAAAAGATTAGTTACTCAGAAATCTTTAAAAATATCTGTCATCTAATTTACACACAAAACTAAGTCAATCCTCATTCTCATATTTGAATTATGTTCAGAATTTTGGTGGAAGTTACTTGAGCAAATGTTTTGTGTAGTACTTTACTAGAATAAATAATCAATAGAAAAGTTAACAAATTACAGTTTGAAAAGTAAACTAGTATTTTATATGCATAACCCAGAGTCACAGACAACAGAGTGCAGGTGGCCAGAAGGAAGGGGAGGCAAGGGTGATGGGGTGAGGTGGATACAGGGGAACGGGAATGAGGACATCTGTAAGAGTGTAAACAATCAAACTAAAGTAAAAAATAAACTAAACTCGAATAAAATAAAGTAAAGTAAAATAAAATAAAATAAAATAAATAAAATAAAATAAAATAGTGTCTTTTTTAAGTCCAAAGGATTATTCTATGTCATGAGAATAAGGTAACACTGTTTCAAAGTTCACAGATCTAATATTAAGTAATTTTCCTGAAATAACAATAGAAGATTTTGTGAAAGACTTTGAACAGTTGCCTTTATATTTTATTTATTCTTTAAATGTATGTGTACAGTCATGAGGCTTTATTTCAAGGTCCAAAACTAAGTTTCCTTTTGTTACAGGTCAACTGCCAGCCAGACCATTAATTTCTTTTTTTTTTAATCTTTTATTTATTATGCTATTACAGCTTTCCTAATTTTCCCCCTTGCCCCCTCCACCCAGTACCCCCTATTCCCTACAGCATTCACCCCCACTTAGTTCATGTCCATGTGTCATGCATATAAGTTCTTCGGCTACTCCATTACCTATACTGTTCTTAATATCCCCATCTATTCTGTACCTATCAATTTGTACTTTTTAATCCCTGAACTTTTTCCCTTATTCTCCACCTTCCCCCTCTCAACTGATAACCTTCCAAATGATCACCATATCTATGATTCTGTTTATGTTCTTCTTGTTTGCTTATTTGTTTTTTTTATTCAATTGTTGATAGTTGTGAATTTATTGCCTTTTTAATGTTCATAGTTTTGATCTTTTTCTTAAATGAGTTTCTTTAACATTTCACATAATAATGGCTTGGTGATGATGAACCCCTTTACCTTTACCTTGTCTGGGAAATACTTCATTTGCCCTTCCATTCTAAATGATAGCTTTGCTGGGTAGGGTAATCTAGGTTGTAGGTCCTTGCTTTTCATCACTTTGAGTACTTCTTGCCAGTCCCTTCTTGCCTGCAAAGTTTCTTTTGAGATATCAGCTGACAGTCTTATGGGAACCCCTTTGTATGTAACTATCTGTTTTTCTCTTGCTGCACTTAAGATTCTCTATCTTTAACCTTTGGTATTTTAATTATGATGTGTATTGGTGTGGCCCTCTTTGGGTCCAACTTGTTTAGGACTTTCTCTGTTCCCTGGACTTGAATATCTATTTTCTTCACCGAGTTAGGGAAGTTTTCTTTCATTATTTTTTCAAATAAATTTTCAAGTTCTTGCTCTTTCTCTTCTACTTTTGGCACCCCTATGATTCAGATGTTAGTACATTTGAAATTTTCCCAGAGACTCCTTAGACTATCTTGGCTTTTTTTAAATTCTTTTTCCTTCTTGCTGTTATGATTGAATTTTTTTTATTCCTTGTGTTCCAAATCATTGATTTGATTTTCAGTTTCATCCACTCCACTGTTGGTTCCCTATGAATTTTTTTTTTATTTCACTTAGTATAAACTTTCTTTCTGCCTGAGTCTTTTTTACATTCTTGAAATACCCAATGAGTTCCTTGAGCATCTTAATAATCAATGTTTTGACTCTGGATCTGATAGATTGTTTATCTCCATTTTATTTTGTTCCTTTTCTGGAGTTTTATTCTGTCCTTTCACTTGGGTCATATTTCTTCATCTCCTCATTTTGGCAGCCTCCCTGTGTTTGCTTCTATGTGTAATGTAGAGCTGCTTTGACTCCCTGTCTCAGTAGTTTGGACTATTGTAGAAAAACGTACTTGTAAGTAGGATGGAGCAGAGCCTTAGGTAATTGCCAGGGCAGGGCAACCCATATGAAACAGGGTGTCTGACATGGCACTGCCGCTTTATGGCTCTGGGTTGGTGAGAGCTCAGAAAAGAGGCAATGCCTCTGCCTGGCCTCTGGAGTTTTGTCCAGGAGGAAGCTGTCCCCTGGCACTCACCTTGGTGCCTGGCACTTCAATTTCTCCCTGTATGCCCCCAGTGCCCTTCTAACTGCTGCCCTGATGCTGGAGCCCAGAGTGACTGAGTCTGTGTAATTCCTAAGTCTGTTGCAGGTCCTTTAAGGCAAGACTCCTGAGAACACCACTGTTTCTTCTGCCACCTCAACCCCACTGTTTTTTACAGCCAAAAGTTATGGGGACTTATCTTCCTGGCACTGGAACCCTGGGCTTGGTGGTCTGGTGTGGGACTGGGATTCCTCGCTCCTGAGATATCTCTTCCAATTTTTATTTACCACATGTGACTGTGTGGGATCACCTGTTCTGAATTTCTGTGCCTCCATGCCTCTGTGCTTCTCCACATGTCTCTGTGTCTCCACCTCTCCTACCGGTATGGATGAATGTGATTTCTTTCATTGTCAGACTTCCATACAGTTCAATTTTCTGGCAATTCTGGGTGATTTTTTTTTTTGTAGTCTAATTGTAATTTTTTCTGTGTCTTTGTGAGAAGGTAAGCCATGTTTACCTATGCCTCCATCTTGACCAGAAGTCCCAGACCATTAATTTCAAAATGCCATCCTTGAGCTGGCTGCAACAAAATCACTTAGGAATTATTTTAAAGTTTGTATTACAGGATCCTTCCTTGGGGCTTCCTCCCAAGGAAGGGCCCTATAAAGGGGTCAATGTCATTGCCTGACCTCTGGGATTTTGTCTGGGAGGAAGCTATTCCCTGGCATTTGCCTTGATGTCAGGTGGTAAAATTATTTTTAAAGGCCAGAAATTATTATTAGGGTTAGGATAGTAGTTATTCTTGGGAGGAAGGACAGGAATATATAAATCCCTAAAGAATAGTTTATTTTTGAAATATATTAAACTTATTTTTACTATATAAGTTATCTGAATCCTTTTGTTCAAATTATGCTTATAAGAGTCATTCCACATTATTGTGTAGCTGAAACTCAGGCCTTAAACCACATTTTTAACCCATTTTACTTTTGATGAACATTTAGATTTTTCCCCAAATTTGAAATATTATTAGCAATATTATAATTGATTCTTTATCTTGGTGCACATGTGCATTTTTTAAGTTCACATGTATATGCATACATGCACACTCACACATGCATGCATATAGACAATCTTTGCTTTGCAAAGAACCATGTACACTAAAACTAAAACTTGTACATAACTAAACTGTGTCCTCACTTTGAGGGTTCTGTGGTAAATATTACCAATATTATCTCCATTGTCAAGGGACTATGCAAATTGAAGACATAGTTTTAATATGCATAAATTTCAGTTAACTCAGTGTGTTGCAGTCTTTCAAGGCTGGACAGGTTCATGAGATTCAGGCAGACAGAAGAATATTCACAGAGCCATTGGGATGTTTGACATGCCTTTATTCAGGGGTGAGTGATCCATGCATGCTGTAAGCTGCATGTCACACTGCATGACACCTGCATGTCACCTGTCCCCTCTGTGTGTCTATGTGCACAGTGAGAAGCCCCTACTTACTTAAGTACTAGCACACACAAAGTCAGCTTTAGTCAAAAGGTTAAGTAACATAGCATGATCTGTGCATGTGAGCCTACTTCATGTTGTGGGAACTGTTTATCAGACCAAGACTCAAGGCTATGAGAACACACTTTATAGGGTCCATTGAAGGTAGTGAGAAACTGCTTCCCTCTCATTACCCAGACACCTGTGTGAGGGGGTGAGGAAGCCAGACTGCCTCCACTTACCCTACACTCAGTATAGTGCAAAGCGAGTACTGCATGTAAGTACATACTATACCTATGAGTGAAATTACTGGACCACAAGAATTCATATTCTCAATATCTCATATTCACAAAATCAAAGCTGTTTCCCAAAGTGGTTGTACTAATTTGCTTTCTGTCAGCATTGTATCAGAGTGCCCATTTTTCTACATTCTTACTCACACTTGGTATTTCCCTGATTAGTGGTGAAGTTGAACACCTTTTTATGTGTTTTCTCAGCTGTATGTATTTTTGTAGGTGAAATGTCAACTTAGATTTTTTCTACTTTTTGCTGCTATTATTTATTTCTACAAGTGTTTTATGTATATAAATATATCAAAGAACATGTCAGAATATATATACAGGGTCCAGCATAAGTAATGCTTGCTTTAGTGTGGTTGGTAGGGTAATAATATGGGTGTAATAATTTATAGTTTTAACTTGAACATTTCACCTAAAATGTCCTACAGTGTGCTTGAGTGTGATATTGTTATATTACAGAATTACATGTTTATGATTCTGTAATAAAAAATTTTATAATAAAAAGGTACATTATTTGTGCCAGGTCCTGTATATATTCTCTATATATTATGTACATATGGTGTTGTCTCTCTGTGGCTCTGTGTGGGGGAGGGTTCATAAAGGGGTCAATGCCATTGCCTGACCTCTGGAGTTTTGTCTGAGAGGAAACTGTTCCCTGGCATTTGCCTTGATGTCAGACACTAAGATATATATATATGTATCTGTATATATATAAGATATATATGTAATATATACTAATATGATGTATATATATTCAGATATGCCCTTTGCTGATGAATTAAACACATGTTTTTCAAGTTTATGATGTTATTTGATGGACAGAAGCTCTCAATTCTAAATGTAGTTAAATTTAACAATATTTTATTTTGCAGTTAACACTTTCATGATTACATAAGAAAGACTGTTCTACCATTAAGTCTAAAATGTATTTATCTAAATATTTTTTAAATATTTAAAAATGTTATTTTTGATATTTAGGCATTTAAATCATGTGGAGTTGACTTTTGCCTACTGTATTTTGCTATGTGTAATGTATACTTTTTTGCCCAAATTTTTGAGGGGAAAATAAGGATGCACATTATACATGGGTAGTACTAATCCATATATATATAAATGTTTTTAATTCTTTTATTTATGCTTATGTGTTAAAAGGGTAACTCTAGAAAGAAATAACTATATCTGTATGCAAAATAATAGCCTGTAATACAATAATTGTTTTTTTCCTAAATATAAATAAATTAAAAAATTGAATTAAAAAATTAAAATGAAAGTTTTTTTCCCTGAAAGTTTGGTCCAAAAATGTAGGTGCACAAAAATGGAGTATATTTTAGGTAGCATCCTAATTTCCTTTAATTTTTCATCAATTTGCAGACAATTTTCCCATATTCATTTGCGAATAGTCCTTTCCTTATTAAACTGGCATGCCACACCCTGTTATATATCAAAAGTCTATAAGCATCAGTGCATCTGTTTCTGGATGCTCTATTGCATTTCACTGGTTAATTTGTTTATTTCTAGACAAACACTACATTGCTTAATTACTACAGTTTTACCAGGAGTCTTTCATAATTGTTCTCTTCAGAAATGTTTTTATTATTCTTAGTACTTTTTTAAAATTTCCATTTTAATATCAAACTATCAAGTTCATAGTATAAAGTTATAAGAAAGGTATAGATCATTTTGAGATGTTAATTCTTCCAATCCATGAACACAGTATATGCTTCCATTTATTTGTATCTTCCTTAATTTTTTTCTTTTGTGTTGTGTAGTTTTCTAAGTACAGGTCTTTTACCTCCTTGGTAAGGTTTATTCCTAGTACTTTATTTTTTTTTGTTGCTATAGTAAATGGGATTTTTTTCCTGATTTCCGATTCTAATATTTCATTGTTGGTGTACAAAAATGCCTTTGGTTTTGGAACATTGATTTGTATCCCACTGTTTTGCCAAATTCACTTATTAGGTTGAGTCATTTTTTGGTGGAGACTATGGGGTTTTCTATGTACACAATCATATCATCTGCAAACAATGACAGCTTTACTTCCTCTTTCCCTATTTGGATGCCTTTTATTTCTTTTTCTTGTCTGATTGCTGTGGTTAGGACCTCCAATACTATGTTGAATAGAAGTGGTGAAAGCGGACACCCTTGTCTTGTTCCTCATCTTAGTGGGAAAGATTTTAGTTTTTACCTGTTGAGTATGATGTTGGCTGTAGGTTTCTCATATATGGCCTTTATTATGTTGAGGTTTGCCCCCTTTATTCCCATTTTGGTGGGTGTTTTGATATAAATGGGTACTGCTTCAATTCGTCAAATACTTTTTCTGCAACTACTGATGTGATCATATGATTTTTATCTTCCCTTTGTTTATGTAATGTATTACGTGTATTGATTTGTGAATATGGTACCATCCTTGCATCCCTGGAATGAATCCCACTTGATCATGGTGGATGATCTTTTTGATGTGTTGCTGGATGTGGTTTGACAATAGTTTGTTGAGGATTTTAGCATGTATGTTCATCAGCAATATTGGCCTGTAGTTTTCTAGCCTTGTGGTGTCTTTATCTGGTTTTGGAATTAGGATGATGCTGGCTTCATAAAAAGAGTTTGGGCATCCTCTCTCCTTCTGGATTTTTTGGAATAGTCTAAGAAGGATAGGGGTTAACTCCTCTTCAAATGTTTTGTAGAATTCCCCTGGAAAACAATCTGGTCTGGGGCTTTTGTATGCCGGGAGTTTTTTGATTACTGCTTCAATTTCCCCAGCTATTACCAGTCTGTTCAGGCTTTCTGCTTCTTCTTCATTAGGGTTTGGAACATTATATTTTTCCAAGAATTTGTCCATTTCACCCTGGTTTTCAATTTTTTTTTCATATAGTTCTTTGTAGTAATTTCTTATAGTCCTTTGTATTTCTGTGGTATCAGTTGTGATCTGTCCTCTTTCATTTCTGATTATATTTATATGGGTCTTCTCCCAATGCCAATTAAAATAACAATGATATATTTCACACATATAGAACAAACAATTCAAAAATTTACATGGAACCGTAAATGACCCCAAATAGCTGCAGCAATTTTGAGAAAGAACAAAGTAAGAGGGATAACAATACCTGTTATCAAACTATACTACAAGGCTACTGTAATCAAAACAGTCTGGTACTGGCATAAGAACAGACACATAGATTAATGGAACAGAATAGAGAACCCAGAAATAAACCCACATCTCTATGGTCAATTAATATTTGATAAAGGAGGCAAAAGCATAAAATGGAGTAAAAATAGCCTCTTCAACAAATGGAGTTGGGACATCTGGACAGCTACATGCAAAAAGATGAAACTTGACCACCAACTTATACCACACACAAAAATGAACTCAAGCTGGATAAAAGACTTGAATATAAGTCACAAAACTATAGAAGTCTTAGTAGAGAGTATAGGCGTGAAAAACTCAGATATTCCATGCGGCAATATTTCCACTGATATGTCCCCAAGAGCAAGGGACATAAAGGAAAGAATAAACAAATGGGATATCAACAAATTAAAAAGCTTCTGCATGGCTAAAGAAAACAATGGCAAAATGAAAAAGGAATCAACCTCATGGGAAATATATTTGTTAATGAAACATCAGACAAGGGGTTGATCTCTAAAATATATAAAGAACCCACACAACTCCACATCAGGAGGACAAACAACCCAATTTAGAAATGGGCAAAGGACCCGAACAGACACTTCTCCAGGGAGGACACACACAGAGCCAGAGACATATGAAAGGATGCTCAGCATCACTAGCCTTCAGAGAGATGCAAATTAAAACCACAATAAGATACCACTTCACACCAGTCAGAATGGCCATCATTAATAAATCAACAAACAAGTGCTGGTGAGGATGTGGAGAAAAGGGAATCCTAGTACACTGTTGGTGGGAATACAGACTGGTGCAGCTATGGTGAAAAACAGTATGAAATTACCTCAGAAAACTAAAAATGGAACTGCCTTTTGACCTAGCAATTCCACTGCTGGAATTATACCCTAAAAATCTAGAAATACCAATTAAAAAGAAACTATGTACCCCAATTTTATTGCAGCACAATTCACAGTAGTCAAGTGTTGGAAGCAAACTCAGTGCCCATCATTGAATGAGTGGATCAGAAAACTGTGGTACATTTATGCAATGGAATACTATGTAGCAGAAAAGAAGAAGGGGTTTCTACCATTCGCAAGAGCATGAATGTATCTGGAGAGCATTTGCTAAGCAAGATAAGCCTGGTGGTAAAAGACAAATACCGTATGATTTCACCTATAAGTGGAGACTAATCAACAGAACAAACAAGTAAGTTACATGTGACCACAGACATTGAAGTGAAGAAGAAACTGACAGTGAACAGAAGAGAGAGGGGAGGGGAATATGGGGGTAAACAGCGAGAGGATGGTCAAGGAACATATATGGGGGACTCATGGACAAAGTCAATGGGAAGTGGGGTCATGGGTGGGGGAGGGGCTAATGGTGGGGGAAAATGGACAAAACTACTTGAGCAACATTAAAAAATTTTAATTAAAAAAGAACTTTAACATCTAATGTGTAAAACTGAAGATAAAATGTAGTCAAACTCAGCATTTCACTAGGAAATTTTATAGATCTTAGTAACTTACTATACTTGTCATCAAGTAAATGTACTCCAAAATGCAGCTATTAAATGTTTTGTTTCTATTATTGCTCTTTAAAAACCATCTTAATCAAATTACATTTCTTAGAGATAGATGTGTGATTCAGAATTCATTGTTCTGAATGAATTGTTTTTTTACAAGCAACTGTGCCTTGAGGGGCAGAGTTCTAGCTCTCAGAAGGTTCTGTTCTCTTTCAAAGAGAATGGAAAATATGTGAGATGTTCTTACTGACTCACTAAATGGAAAGATCGATAGAAAGTGTATAATAAACTTTTGGAATACAAAAAAAAATGTACAGATCAGTTAGGATCAAATATACTATTTTAGAATACTAAATCTTCCTGACTATAAACATAGTTTTTCCCTCAACTTAGATTTTCTTGATTAAGAATTATTTTGTGTACAGGTTTTTATACATATTTGGCTACATTTAGTCTTATAAACCTTATAAATTTTAATTGTAATTTTCTATTATAAATGTTATCTTTTTAAAATTATATTTTCAAATTAAAATTAGGTAGTAGACAAGGTTGCATCATATTGGAGATCTTAACTAGCACAATAATGTAAGAAGAGATTAATGGCCATTAGGCTTGGAGAAAAGGGTCGTTATGTACAGACAACATCATTGTACACACAGAAAACACAAGAGTATTTCTGTATAAATTACTTAGCAATAATAGATGAATCATCAAGTTGACCAGGTATAAGCAATATATAAAAGTGAATTTCACCTCTTAGCAGTTCTTAGATTCCATATGATGAAAGTGTAATATTTAGCAGATATAGGGAGAAATATGTCCTTGTACAATAGCATTCTCTGAAAAGGCATTCTGTTTTATGGGTGTGGGTTTACCATTTAACTAATCACTATAAAAGCCAGAATTCTTAATTAGCAGTTGGAATTCAAACAAGTTGGTATCTTTCTATAGCAGTACACAAAGAGGATTTTAAAATACAGATCTTTATACAAACAACATAAAATTGGTTGAAGATGACTGAAGCTATATGCAAATTATCCAATTATAATAAAAAGTCATATTAATACAACACACAACAAGTAATATAAAGTATTATTCTGACTACTTCTAATTCCTCCTGGTAAAACTGGGGAAACATGTAGGACTGGTAGAGTTAAGGGTCTCTGTCCAAATTCCATTCATTTTGTTGATGTCATTGTCCAGATCCCAGTATTTTTGTTGATCCCTTTCTAGGTGTCTAGTGCAGTAGAATGGTTGCCTCTTTATTTCGAACTAGATAAAAAGTATTAGATTTTTTCATTTATTTGTTCGAAATTGTTAAGCATTTATTATTTCAGTAAAGAACCTGTATCATGCTTTAGCCCAGATCCACGTTCTTGTAGATTTAAAAAAATTCTCTGCTTTGTAGTATTAACACCAAGAATTATGATTGAACTTCTTGACATGTGGATCAATTCAGTATAACTTTGTTCTTCTTTTTAAAAATTGTTTTGACTAGTCTTGAGTCCCTTGCATTTTTATATTCATTTTAGGGTTAGCTTGCTGATTTCTTCAAGGAAGTAATTGTGATTTGGGTAGGAGTTAAGACAGTGTGTCACTGGCATAAATAAAGATCAATGGTATAGAATTAAAAACCCAGAAACAAACTCTAAAATTTAAAAATAGTTACAATATGACCCAGTAATTCCTCTCCTAGATATATATCCAAGATAAATAAAAACATACGTCCACAAGAAAATGTGTAAAAATATATATATAGAAGTATTATTCGTGATTCTAAAATGTTGAAGTAACCAAAATGTGTATCAAGTGATTAATGGATAATGAAATGTGATATACTCAACAGTAGAATATTATCCAGCAATTAATGAAATAAAGCATTGATACACAATAAACACGAATTACCCCTTTAAATCATTATGCTATGTGAAAGAAGCCAGTCACCGAGAGCACATTTATTATTTCATTTATATGAAATGTCCACAATAGCAATATCTATCTAGAAAGAAAGTTGATTAGTTGCTTCATGGAGCAGATGCTTAGAAAAGAATGGGCAGTGACTGCAATTGGGTATAAAGTTTCTTTTTAAGGTGATGAAAATGTTTTGAAACTGATTGGGTTAATACTTTCACTATTCTGTGACTGTACTCAAAAACCCTGAATTGCACAGTTTAAATGTGTGAATATTAAGATATGTGAGTTATATCTCAATAAAGCTCTTATATGAAAAATTTTAAAACATGTAACTGTAGTCTGAAATTGTTGAACAATGTAGCAGAGTAAAAATTATAATTTATTGTTTAATATAATAAAATGTTGGCATCTGTATACAAAAAAAAGTCCTTCATTTCCCCCTGAAAAATGTCAGCAGCTGGTGCTTATTATGAGGGAAATGGTTAATTGGTCTCTTTACGTAGGGCTTCATTCTTCATTCTTTTGTCCTGACTTGTTTTCTCTTCTTTGTATTTTAGGTAGAATAAATGCAGCTTCCAGATTCCTAATTGTTCTGATTCCACATAGAAACATTCCCCAATTTATTGTGGCCATGGGAGTCCATGGCCTCTCTTTATCCTAATCACAAACTTTCAGGAATAACTTTACCTCACCATTTTATAGTTTAACAGTTCTATGCCCATTATTGGTGAGTTGTAAAACCCCTCTATATATTTTAATTTAATTTAAATTATTTTATTTGTTTAGTTCTTACTTGAGGAGATGTTTAATTTCAGAGAGAGAGAGAGAGAAACATTGATGTGAAAGAGAAACATAGATTGGTTTCCTCCCATATACACCCCAACTTGGGACAGCACCTGCAACCTTTTGGTGGAAGAGACAATGCTCCAACTAACCCTGCCACCTGGTCAGGGCTATATCTCTATTTTAAAAGTTGCTGAGTTCTGTTTAAATGACTTTGATTTATGTTTACCTCATATTTAAAGAAAATACAACAGAAAATATACAGTGGCAATGAAACACATAAAATGCCTAGGAAGAAAATTAAAATTGTACAAAATTTATATGAAGAAAATTTTAAATCACTGAAAGATATTAAAGAGAAATAAAAAACTTGAAATGGCATATTTTATCCTTGGGTAGGAAGATTTAACATCCTAATGAGGTTAGTTCTCCCTAAATCAATCTATAAATTTATTGCGAGCCCAACAGAAATACCACTGGCATATTCATAGAACCAGATAACCTGATTTTCAAGTTCATGGACAAAAGAATAGGCAAGAAAATCTGAAAACAAAAATTAATTGGGGGATGTTAGGTATATTTACGATATAAGTCCACAGTAATTAAAACATTATGAGAGTATAAATAAACAGATCAATATAAATGCACAGACCCTGGAAACTGATCCAAAGACATAGGGACTAAGTATGTGAAAGGCCATCGCTGTATATCAGTGAGGAAATATGGGTTACTAAATGAATAATACTGAGCATTTTATATTTATCAGGAAAAATATTATATTGAATTCTTACCTCCTTACATTCAAATAAATACAAAATAGATTCAAGATTAAGCATAAATAAGGTAACTACAAAACTACTGAAAGAGAATTTTCAACCAGCCTTGGCAGGAGGAAGGTCTATTAATGCATGGAAGAAAAATCAGAAAAGAAAATATAGGCTAATTAATAAATTAAATTATAAAACAATAAAATATTTCCGTTCCAATTTCTTGTGTTATTTGAGTACAGTTATGAGGGTTTTAAACATAATTTTAAAAAAGATTTTATTTATTCATTTTTAGAGAGAGGTGAAGGGAGAGAGAATGAGAAGGAGAGAAACTTCAATGTGTGGTTGCCTCTCAAGTGCTCCCAACTGGGGACCTGGCCTGCAACCCAGGCATATGCCCTGACTGGGAATTGAACTGGCAACCTTTTGCTTCACAGGTTGGCACTCAACCTATTGAGCCATACCAGCCAGGGTTAATTATGAGTTTTAATGCTTATGTATTACTTTATCTAAATAACTATGTCTACTCCTGTTAAAATAAAAAATTTAGTTCAGTAGAAAAGAAATTTTATTACTTTCTCAATTAAATGTTGGCTATTTGAAACACATGACTACCCTCATGCTTGACATAATCAAGTTTTTTTTTGTGTGTGTTTGTTTTTCAGTTTGTTTTTAGGCAAAGCACTCAGAAAGAATAAACTCAAATACTAGTGTTGTAAACATAAAGGTTATGATAATGTCACCCTGTAGGGAAACAACATCTTTGGGTTTCACTAGTAATGTTTCAGAAAATTGTGCAAAGTTTCTATAGTTAGTAAGAAGAGAGAGCTCTTGAGCACTTTCAGTCTGATTCAGTCATGCTGTCATGTCTTCAACAAATGTTATTGCATGGCTATTTTGTACAGATGTTGCTAGGCATGTAGAAGATTGTCATGATCCCTGACCTCATGGACCTTACACACTCTCAGAAATGGAGGAGAGGGTTCTTCCTTGAGTCAAAGGTAAATATGTAAGTTGACTCTTAGTATATTTGACATGAAGTGAATTAACTGGGTCTGTTTAAGATCAACTTGTTTTTCCTAATTCATGACTGGGGTCAAGAGACATAACTCATTATTTTTTTGAGAATTGGCATTTAAAAGTGGCCTACCAATTTATGCTATTGTTTAAATATATTCTTATGAACATTTTTCTAAATTTTCAACTTGATAATAATTTTATGAGTTGCTAATGATTTCTTTTTATTCATTGCTTATTGTGACAATGATAATGTATTTCTGTAACTAGAGTGACAAATTTAATCTAATCTATTACCAAATTTATTTCTTCATCTATTTGTGTGATGATATTAATAAATGAAGTGAAAAAAGTATTAAGCCCATGCATTTTGAGTTCTAGATTCTTTGAGTATCATATGAGTTATTTGATTAATGTGTATATTAGTGTGAGGGGAGATATTCCTAAACTAACATAACTGCATACATTTAAGTTTTCTTCATTACATTAACTGGATGAGTCTTTTTGGTTGTTAATAAATGTCCAATTAACTTTGCAAAGACAATTCAAATGCCTTCCCTAGTTTCCTGATAACTATATGCTTTCTCAGCAGCTCCTTCTCTGTGGAGCTTTAAAATGCTCTAATAAATGGTTCAAAGTTGGGTCAGGTACAGGGTAGCATTTTCAAAGTAGAATGCTAACCTGGTTATGTGTTCTGGGTTCCAACAAATAAATCAACCACAGAGCATAAAATTCAACCTGTAATAATAATCACTAATGTTTAATAAATCACCAACTGGTTTAAAAACTTATTCAAATATTTTGCACCACCCACAAAACCAGTTGTAATAAACTGCTTGGTTATAAAAATCACACAACACATAATTATTAGCATTATCATGTTCATATGTCCTCTCATTCTCTGTTTTTGGAAACAAAATTCTTGGTTTGGAAAACAACTTTCCAGTGACATTTCCTATTTTGAATTGTTATGTCAATTTTAAGTAAAAAATAAACTTAGGGTAGCGATAAAAATGAAACTGGACCTTTTAAAAATAAGAGAAAATAAACTATAATTTTAAATGAGTCACTGCTGATTAATATAATAATAATTTTCATAGGGAATTTGCTGCAACGTCTATAGAGAACCCACTATGGAAAGCCATAAAAACTTTTGTCAAAGTTTTAGATTAGTATTTTGTAAGAAAAGTGACTTGAAAACTATAAATATGTGCCTGGATTTAGCAAGGGGATTTTGGATTTTAAAAAAAGAACCCAAAGCTCTGTCTTATTTATACCAGCCAAGACTGTAGTTTCTGGTGTCTTAAGAAATACTTGAGTTCATGTGATTCAAATACTGTTAGAAATGGATATTGCAGCACCTGCTAAGACCCTTGCTATGGTCCCTGTCGATATAGTGGGGTTTTGATTTTAAGTTACCCCAAGTTAGTATGTTATATATTCAATGGGAATTCTGTTGCATAAAAGGGGCTTTGCCCTTCTGATAAACACCGATCTCAGGAAGTCCACTGCCAGTGACAGGTGACCGTCAAGATCGTAATCATACCCTGCTCTCAGTATTTCAACATCTACAAATAATAAGTTATTTTGTTGACATTTTTCTATATAAACTAGATAAAAATCTCAGGCCATTTCTGGTTAGGATGAAGGTAAGGATTCGGTGAGTGGCAATAGAGTGCTCATGATGCAGTGAGACATCTCTGTGTAGCTGAGTTCTAAGATTTCCTTGCAGCTTTTATGTAAAATTTGTCAATCAAGGACCAAATGGAGATTTCACCAATGAGACCCAATGCCTACCAGATGCAAAGAAAGGTGTGAAAAACACCTAGCACATCTTAAAGGCCTTCAAATTAATTTCAGCTGTTAAACCCTCTAAGCTTACATTGTGTAATTTCTCTTGCTGTGGGGTTGCAACCATCTTATATTTTAATTATGTAGAAAAAAGTTAAACCACAGAAGATGGGTGATTTACTAATAACTTTGGAGAAAATCTAATTAGAACTTTAATCAGGTTTGGTAACTTTTTCTTTTCCCATAAATTCTCTTTTGACTGTTCTGGGGTTGCATAAATTGCTTTGAAAAATCTGTTCCAATTCTGAACAAGGGTGGGTACCACCATTCCACAGTGTAAACTGCCCTACTGTCAGAAGAAGCCTCATGTGTCAGATGATCTTGATAGCAAACACCTGCAGATGAGGTGATACAGACAGAAGAAACAACTTGAAAGAAGATAATCATAATTTTACAATACCTTACATATTGTACTTTTTGGTTGACACTCCCCCATCAATTCCATTTTTCCGATGATTAGTCTAACCAGTGAAGGTAATTTTCACCTTGGCAAGTGACTGGTTAAGGAATTGTCAGGCCTAAATGAATCAGAGCCAATCAAATGTAAGGAGAGTTCAGAGTAGCTTAAAGAATCTAGCTGAGAGAGAAAATGAGAAAGAGAAAGAGAATATATACAGTCATTCTTTCTTATCCACAGTTTCACTTTCCATGGTTTTAGTTAGCTGTTGTCAACAATGATCCGAAAATATCAAGTGGAAAACTTCAGAAATAAACAATAAGTTTAAATCTTTTTTTTTATTTATTGAGTTTAGATAGAGAAAAAGGAGAGGAGGGAGAGAGAGAGAAATATCAATTTGTTCTTGCACTTATTCATGCATTCACTGGTTGCTTCTTATATGTGCCCTGATTGGAGATTGAACCCACATCCATGGTGTATGAGGGTGACTCTCTAACCAACGGGGCTATGCAGCCAGGGCCACAATTCATAAGTTTTAAATTGTGCACCATTCTGAATAGTATGGTGGAATCTCCTGCTGTCTTCTTCTGCCTCACGGGGATGTGACTCACCCCTCTGTCCAGAATCTGCACACTGTATTAACTCCCTGCCCATTAGCCACTTAGTAGCCATATCAATTATTATCTTGGCCAACACATTAGCTTGGCTCTATCACAGTGCTTGCGCTCAAGTAACCCTTATTTTACTTAATAATGGTCCCAAATCTCAAGAGTGGTGATACTAGCAATTTGGATACACCATAGAGAAGCTATATGAACTGCCTTCTTTAAACAAAGTGTGAAAGTTCGCAACTTAATAAGGAAAGAAAAAAAGTCATATGCTGAGATTGTTAAGATGTATGGTAAAAACAAATCTATCAGTGAAATTGTGACAAAGGGAAAAAAATTGTGTTATCTTGCTGTTAAACTGCAAACTGTAAACATTAAAGCCACAGAACCTTGTAAGTGTTTAGTTAAAATGGAAAGGCATTTTGAGTGGAAGACATGAACGGAATACATATTCCAATTTGATGGGAACATGTTCTGCCAGGAAGCATCGAGCCTCTAGGATGATGTCAGCAAGTGACCTCCTGAAATGAGTAACACCAAGCCATTTACTGCAAGTAAGAAATGGTTACACAGATTTAGGAATAGGTTTGGACTGAAAAATGCAAAAGTCACTGGAGAGGTTGTGTCTTCCAAAAAAGAAGCTGCTGTCCCATTTCCAGCAGAGTTGATGAGTTGATTAGGATTTTGTACTATGCATGGTTTCAGGCATCCACTGCGCATCTTAAAATGTGTCCCCTGTAAGTAAGGATGGGCTACTGTATATCTATACAACTATTAACACAAGCACAGCATCTAAGCTGATGGGAATGGACAGGAGACACCATAAGCACTGGTCATTTGCCTCCTTGTGTCCTCATTTCTGTCCAACCCCAGACAAGCAAGAAGGCATTTTCTTAATTGTTACTGATAAACCAGCCTCAGAATAAAGTCAACCTTGTAGAGATGAGTAGAGCAGGGAGATATAAACATTTAGATCTCCTTGATGATGATCCAAAGCTACTAAATCAATCGACCCTGAAGCTCTTTAACCTTGGATCTTCCTGTAATCCTCATTCCTAAATTTTGTCATTATATAAACTCACTCGACTTGTATTTTTGTACTTGTAATAGAAATCCTAATCAATGTAACCTAACCTTTATTAATTTGATTGACATCATATTGTTCTTGGGATCTGTGTGCTGGTCAGGCACCCTTCCCCACACACCCCAACCCTTTGTCTGCCTTTCCCTGCACCCTACTTTGGACTGAATCACCTGGTTTCTTGTGCTATCTTCCTTCCAGTTAGGGTAAGGCAATGGGAAGCATCAGTAGGATATGTGAGGATAGAGGGAGACATTGGGGTGTTTCTTCCACATTTCCACCAAACTGGAAACTGCCTTTTTGTTGGCAACTATGCCACTCCATGACCACAGCTCCAAGAGGGGCCTCTTCTTCTTGGCCCCATTACTGTTCGTGTTTTGTTTCTTCAGCCCTAGGTGGTAGTGTTTTTCCTTTGTTGCCTGCCTTTGGCTGCCCCAACATCTCTTGTTAATTCCTTTAAGTTTGTCCATACCTCTGAAAGTGACCTTTTATCAAAGTGTCTTCATTTAAACCATTTGCAGGGAATCTTATTTTCTTCCAGAACTTTGACTGATGTAATTTGCTTTCTGCCTCATTTCCTGACCTTTATTTGTTAGAAGCTATAACATTCCCCAACCATGAACTACAAATAAAACTATTCATGGCAGAAATTGAGGTTTGGTGAGGAATTAAAGGCTTTCTTATGCTTATTGATTGGATTTGGATGAGTGGGGGACTGGCAATTTTTTAATACTAATAGTTTAGGCTTTATGATCTGTGCAGTCTCTGTTGCAACTATAAACTCTGCCATTTTTAAACAAATGGGTGTATGTATGTTCTGATAAAACTTTATTTACACAAACAAGTGGTGGGGCAGATTTGGTTCCCAGACCATGGTTTGCTGACCTCTGAGTTAGTTCATTCAGTTCATGAACTTGAAGTAAATGAACAATTTGAAGATAGGAAGTAAAACTATCATTGTTTGCAGACGACATGGTAGTATACATAGACTCCACCAAAGAACTACTTGACCTAAAAAGTGAATTTGGAAAAACAGCAGAATACGAAGTCAATATTCAGAAACAAAAGGCATTTTGGTACAATGAACAATGAAACATCAGGAACAGAAACTAGGAAAAAAATCACATTTACTATAGCAACAAGAAAAATAAAGTACCTAGGAATAAACTTAACCAAGGAGATAAAAGGTCTGTAGTTAGAAAACTATACAATGCCGAAGAAAGAAATTAAGGAAGACACAAATAAATGGAAGCATGTACCGTGTTCATGGATTAGAAGAATTAAAGTCATTAAAATGTCCATACTACCCAAAGCAACCTATAGGTTCAATGTAATCCTTATTAGAATACTGGCGACATATTTCACAGATATAGAACAAATATTTCAAAATTTTATATACAACCATAAATAACCCAAATAGTCTCAACAATTTTGAGGAAGAAGAACAAAGTAGAAGGGACCACAATACCTGATATCAAACTATATTACAAGGCCGCTGTAATCAAAACAGTCTGGTACTGGCATAAGAACAGATGCATAGACCAATGGAACAGAATAGAGAGCCCAGAAATAAACCCATGTCAATATGGTCAGTTAATATTTAACAAAGGGGGTAGGAGCATAAAATGGAGTAAAAATAGCCTCTTCAATAAATGGTGTTGGGAGATTTATACAGGTACATGCAAAAAAATGCAGCTTGACCACCAACTTACACCATACACAAAAATAAACTCAAGATGGATAAAGACTTAAATATAAGTTGTGACACCATGAAAGTCCCAGAGAAAAGCATAGGCGGTCAAATTTCAGATATCCCATGCAGCAATGTTTTCGCCATTATATCTCCTAAGGTAAAGGATGTAAAGGAAAGAATAAACAAATGGGACCACATCAAACTAAAAAGCTAAAGGAAACAATAGCAAAATGAAAAGGGAACCAGCTGAATGGGAAAACATATTTGCCAATGATACATTGGACCAGAGTTTGATCTTCAAATATACAAAGAACTCACAGAACTCAACACCAGAAAGACAAAAAGTCCAAGTAAAAAATGGGCAAAGGGTCTGAACAGACATTTCTCCAAGGACTTACAGAGGGTCCAGAGACATATGAAAGGATGCTCAACATCACTAGCCATCAGAGAGATGCAAATCAAAACCATAATGAGATACCAACTCACACTGGTCAGAAGGACCATCATTAACAGATCAACAAACAAGTGCTGGAGAGAATGTGGAGAAAAGGGAACCCTAGTACACTGTTGGTAGGAATGCAGGCTGGTGCAGCTACTGTGGAAAACAGTATGGAAATTCCCTCAAAAAACTAAAAAGGGAACTGTCTTTTGATATAGTGATCCCACTGTTGGGATTATACCCTAAGAATCTCGAAACACCAATTCAGAAGAACCTGTGCACCCCAATATTCATAGCAGCACAATTTATAATAGCCAAGTGCTGGAAACAGCCTAAGTGCCCACCAGAAAATGAGTGGATCAAAAAACTTGGTACATTTACACAATGGAATACTATGCAGCAAAGAGAGAACTCCTACCTTTTGTAATACATGGCCAGTTCCAGTATTATGCTAAGTGAAATAAGCCAGGTAGTGAAATACAAATACCATATGGTCTCACCTGTAACAGGAACCTAGTGAATAAGAAAAACAAACAAGTAAAATACAACAAGACACACGAAATATGGAAAAAAAAATGATGGTGACTGGGTGGGGGAGGGGATAACAGGAGAAAGAAGGGAAAGAGTCTAATCAAGGAACCTGTATACATGGACATGGACAACAGGATGAGGACTGACTATGGGA
Source organism: Mormoops blainvillei (assembly GCA_004026545.1). NCBI lineage: Eukaryota > Metazoa > Chordata > Mammalia > Chiroptera > Mormoopidae > Mormoops > Mormoops blainvillei. The sequence continues at coordinate 307,386 of PVJD01000541.1, read as the reverse complement.
GCCAGAGTAGGGGAGGGTGGGCAGGGCAGGGAACTTAAAAGTACACCTTGAACATTACTTGAGACAAGAGCATAAGTGAAGGCTCATATACCACATACCTAAGTGTGTTACACATCAAACTATGTCTACGGCCTGATTTGTCTTCTCACCCCTAGCCTTACAGCTTGCTCATTGACAATCATACATGTGATTTAGGGAAAAGGCTCTCCCCCCAGCCAGCCCTACTGTCCTCTGCCTGAGAGGTTACACAGACCTCTAAGGGCAAAACAAAGTAGAAGGTGGGCCCAAGCTCAGGATTTCTGGGCTGTCCTGGGGAACCTGCGCTGAGCACTGACCTAGCTTCTTAGGGAGACGGGCCTAGTAGGGTAATTTCCTTTGTGCTTCACTTGTCTGACTCAAGGCTCTCAGGTCATTTTAATGGCCTTCTAGAATCACACCATCTATGTATAAGGGAAAAAGAGAATAAATGCCTGGGGAATTGGTCTGCTAGACATCCACTTTGGGTAACAGAAGGCAGCCAACTTAAACAAAAGCAGGCATTCTCTCAGCTCCCCTGGGACAGTGGCTGTGATCATAACAACCCTCCCCAACCCTACACCACCACCCCTACATATGCACACACACATATGCACTCTCAACCCTGCTTCCTCTGACCTGGGGGTTCAGTTGAGCTCACACTGTCCTCTTCCATAATTCTTGTTTATTCAAGCAGTTACTGAACTTTCTAAAATCTTTTAGAACAGAGAAGGAAAAATCAAGTATCTTGTGTTGGAGAGTTTGCTATCCCTAGGGTCCACTGGGCATTGATCCTATAACCAGGGCAAAGGGCAGCACCAGAACCTAGAAGGTACACCTGAAGAATATTATATTCCTCTCCCAGTGTATCTTCTCATTAAACAAGTCATTCCTCTTGAAGCTCTTTGTTAGGGTTGGTACATATCAGTGGTCAGATTCACCAATGGGGCTTGTTCAAATACAGACTACTGGAGCCCATCTTCATAGCTTCTCATTCAGTAGGCAGGTCTGGGATGAGACCCACAGATTTATACCTCTAACAAGTTCCCAGGATATTCTATTTGTCAGAGACCCTCAGTTTAAGAACCACTGGCGTATATGATTATAAACTCAGCAAAGATCCCAAATAGCCATGGTTCTCAAAATTCCACAGATGTGCTATGGATTACCCTCGCTGGCACTGGCCCTAAGATATTGTTAGAAACTTATCTTTAGTAGCTGGGAAAAGAGGAGAAACATCTAAAGCTACAAGTAATTTCTAATCTCTAAGTGTAGGGACATGAATTTACCTCACAGACAAATTGTTGTGTTTGGTCTGGGAAAGCAACTTGAGTCTTCCATTTGTTTACAAAAATGTAAATTAAATATTCACCCACTGTTCTAGAGGGAAATGTGAGGTTAGTATTAACCTGAACACAGATGTTTGAGATTGAGAGGTTAAGTATACTATTTGATAACATAAATTTTGGGGGAAGATTGAGATAAACTTCTGTCTGGGGGACATAGTTGTGTGGGTGTGGGTAGGGGTATGGGGCACATCCTCTAGCACGTCCAGGCCTGTCTCATTCTGAGGATGCTGTGTATGCAGCAGTTGTTTTCTAGAATTCTGGAGCTTAGACCCAATGATTAAGGAAAGAGCAGTGTCTGTAGAAAATCAGCTCTACCAGCTACTTGGTATATCTCACACAGGGTTACTTTTGTCACAATAACCTCCATATAATAAAGCTTAATTATAATTTTCTGATGTACTTTTTCTACCAGGATATTTCTTCTTGAGGAAAGGAATATCAACACTGTCAGTCTACCTGGTAATAGGTTTATCATCCTAGTAAAATGAGAAAAGAGGAGATAGTTCTATGAGGAAAGGGATTCTCCCTTCAGGGGTTAAGGAGAGATGGACCTGAATTCTGAGGACCACAGGTGATGGTGGGAACAGCAGGTAGGCATAAACTGGGAGTTCGACTGGAGAAGGCCAGAAGATTGCCTGTAAAGATCCTTGAAGATGTAACAGAGTGCGTGGATTCTAAAACACAGTACTTCCAGTCCAGGTTGTACTTTCCTTTTCTAATACCCAAGGTTTTGGTGAAATATTGTTTGAAGTTGGAATTTGATTTTTGATGGCTCATGAAGGTTTAAGGAAGTATATCTTACCAGCTTGGAGCTAATGGGCTGAGGAGAGGGCAGGGCTTTTGTCCAAGGTCACATCTTAAGGAGAGTGGGCCTCCCTACAGTGGGGGTTTCCCAAGGATTGCTGCAGGGGTAGAACAGAGAAACAGGAAGGTCCTAACCATGTGTAAAATGAAACAACATTGGACTGGGTAAATTTCTTTATAAGCAGGTTGAAGCTCAAGACAACCATAATGTTGAAGCTGTGATATGATAAAACTGAATGTTTGAGTTACAAGTGAAGTATAATTGCTTGGTTTGGTTATTAGTAATTTAGGAACAGACACTGAATATGAACAACCATACTAAATATCAGATCTAAGTAGAAAGCAGTCCTTTTCTTTAATAAGATAAGGTAATTCAAGTCTTCATGACAAGTGACTATATCTACATAGCTATATCAACAAGAAATGGAACTCTTTATCTGTAAATCTCAGATAGGAAATGAAGCTTCATTGTATGATCTTCAAAAACTTCCTCTAATTAGGCAAAATGATTTCAATAAACTCTATTAATTTCCCATGAGACATATATAAAAATCCTAAACATGAAGGAAATAAGACCATGTTAAAGAAACATAAGGAATTGGTATGTGTAGAAGGTCACTAAGGGAAGTCAGTTTTCTAGTCATTTACTTGAGAGGTCCAAAAATAACAAACAAATATCAATTTGGAACCAGATTTTTCCCCACTTCGTCATGGCCTCCAGGCACTAACATACCAGACAAGGCCAACCAGAAGGTGGGACACCTTGATTTTAGCTAAAATAAGTATACTTGTACAGAAAACCAAAACAATATGGGAAGAAAAAGCCAACATGTAACATATGTTGACTTGGTAAAACAGTAAATTTATATCTGGTACATCAAAGAGTTGGCTCAAGGACATTACAGTGTGGGTGCAGGAGCCTTGGAGCTGATTACTAATAATTCACACTGGATCAAGTGGTTTATGCTGAAGGCGGTCATCTAATGCATAGTCATAACCATTGGCTTCTTGATCTTAATAACCTCACAACAAATGAGAGTATATTACACTATGTTTTGATGAAAATGGAAGCTATTATTTTTCTCAATATGACTAAGTCCAGCCCTATGCTCAGAAAAGTTACAATCTCATTAAGTTGCTTCTTAATGTATGCCTCAGTGTCTCCTTTCAAAAAAAAAATTTTTTTCATTGATACTGTGAAATGTATTTTAAAAATCACTTTATGCAATTAATGTGAAAAATAGAAAGAAATTATGTTTTCCACTTAAGATATGTTATAGATTAACTGTCATTAGGTAATATTTCTTGAAATACGTTTTTTTCCCTGCTTATGTGATTTCCTTGGGAAAATCTGATGGTATGTAATTATCTTTTAATTACACTTTTCTAGTAGAGACTTCTGAGAATCTTATCAATATTTTCCTATTCATCTCCTGGCTGGAAGCAGCACTTATTTGCCTCCTTTTAACAGTAAAGGCAGTGAAGAACACACCAATGAACTTGGCTTAATGTCACACGGTAAGTCAACTGTGGAGTCAGGTACTGACTTTTCTAGCTCCAGATTCCCCACCAGAGCTTATTGCCTTGGTCAACAAGGCTGTTCCTCCTCTAATGGCCATGGTCTTTAGTGGTGTTGAGTGCTACTACTATTTCTAATGCCAAACTGTGGCATGTAGTGGAGGAATTACAGGAATGCCCAAAAACAGGCAGTGGAGACAGGAGGACATTGTACTTTGCTGGAACTTCTCAAACTATGTTTCTGTCACACCTGACAGACTGCAAATGTTTTCTTCTTAGGCTTCAAGACCCTGGTATTTCAAAGGCTATCAGGTAATTCTGATTAGCGGATCCTTCACACATCAGAATAGTTGTTTTGCAAGGTCCATTTTGATATAAAAAAGTATTAAGGGTGAGTTTTAAAAGCATGTTTAAAAGGAGTTTTCTTTTGAAGTTATAAAATTGTGGTTTTGGAAAGTATGAGTGAAATTTAAGTTTGAATTCAAATCTACACAGGTTTGAATTAATGTAGACTCAATGTAGTTTATGTGGACTCTCGTCTTGGATAACATCATATGTTTGGCAATTTTATCTTTTAAAGCATTTATCAAAATGTTAACTGTTTAAACTACTGTCTGAAAAGAAAGTAGTGGAAAAGTATGCAGAGAACAGCAGAGCATGAGGGTCACTATGATGCACCAGCACACGCAGCCACTAAGCACCTGCGCTTTGAGACAGCATGATCTTTGCTTTCAAGGAGTGTGGTTTTGAAGGACAAGAAAGAAACTCACAAAAAGATAATAAAAGCTATACTGCATCCAAAGTATTAATACTATGAAAGTATAGAGGAGTGGGAAATCATTTCATGGGAGGCAAGAAAGCCTTCGTGGCTAAGACTGCCTTTTAACTCTCCAGTGGTTGGGGATGTTACATAGGGAGACGAGGGCCATGGTTCTCGCTTCAGGTGGGCTAAATGAAACAGGGGCCAATTCAGAAAACAGAAGTTGGTCTGATAAGACTGAAGCATGAATTTTCCATCTTTGTAGAAGTCTCTACAAATGTTCATCAAGCATTAACTAGAGACATTCATGATGTACCAACTGTAAATACCTGTGTGGTCTTTTTACAGTCCCCATTTTACAGCTAATGGATGGAAGATCCTGTCACATGGCATGTGAAATTTGGAGTGCGATGACCTGATGGGTCTCAGGGACACTAGTTTGTATTTAGGCAATCAGCATATCCTTGATCCTTGAACCATGCCCCTGGATCCATATCTGCTGTTCATCTATGGAAATTTGCCTTTGCCTCTATACCTGGGCATAACTTGTTATTTCATAATGTAAGGCTTATTACTTTGCCCAGATTTTTTCAGTTCCTCATCACCATGTTCTTTTCTGAGTGGATTTATTAATTTACTATAGAAAATCTATCATTTATGATGAAAGAAAGACAACCTATTGAATGGGGAACATATTTGCCAATATATCTGATGAGGTTAAAATCCAAAATTTATAAAGAACCTACTAAACTCAATGCCATAAAAAAATAATCCAATTTAAAAATGGGCAAAGGACCTGAATAGACACTTCTCTAAAGAGGACATACAGATGACCAGTAGACATGGAAAGATGTTCAACATCGGTAATCATCAGAGAAATGCAAATTAAAACTACATGAGATGTCATCTCACACTTGGCAGAATGGCTGTCATCAATAAATCAACAAACAGGTGTGCTGGTGAGGATGTAGAGAAAAGAGAACATTTTTGCACTGTTGGTGGGAATGCAGACTGGTACGGTCGCTGTGGAAATCAGTATAGATACCTAAAAAAATTAAAAATGGACCTGTCTTTTGATCTATCAATCCCAGTTCTGGGAATATATCTGAAGAAAGCCAAGACACTAATTTGAAAGAACATAAGCACCCCTATGTTCATTGCAATGTTATGTACATCACCAAGACATGGAAGCAACCCAAGTGTCCATCAGAAGATGAGTGGATGAAACAACTATGGGACATTTACACAATGGAATACTATTTGGCCATAAAAAAGAAGAAAATTTTACCCTTTGCGACAGCATGGATGGACCTGAAGGACATTGTGCTAGGTGAAATAAGCCAGTCAGAGAAAGACAAATACCATATGAATTAATTAATGTGTGGGATCTAATGAACAAATAAACTATTAGGCCAAATTGAGACAGATTCACAGATAAAGAGCAAGATGACAACTATGGTAGGCAGTCAGGGGGTAGAGGGCTTAATCAAAAAGGAAAAAGAGCTTCTGGACATGGACAGCAGTGTGGTGATTGCAGGGGGGAGGGTGATATAAGGAGGTTAAATGGTAATGGAAAATTTCAATTAAAAAATTTTAAAAAGAAAAGGAAATTTTACCAGTGTAAAAAAAAATGAGAGAAAGACTTGCTTGTCATTAAAATGATGTGCCTCCTAATGTGTATGCAATACTTAACCATTGAGTGCTGGAAAGAAGACTGGAAATTTCTGTTTCCATTTTAATATAAAAATAAGAAAGAAGTATAGCTTTACTAACTTATAATATGCAGCCTCAGGGATATATTAGAGACTCATGTCACCTCCTCCAAATGTAAGTGTGAGGTCAGAGGAAAAATAGGCATAACCTCAGTCATTTGCACTCATTGAAACTTGCATTAATGATCCTATTTTATTGCATTATATTTTATTATATTATCAAGCTTAAATGAAATATGCAAGTATCTTAGAAGAAATTTCTGCAAAGAAACCATAAATTGAAGGCATTTCTAGTAATGCAAACCCAAGTGAAAATCATGAAAAAAAGTGTGGAATAATGACCTTTTTTCCAAGGTCTTCTGTCATATATTGAAGTGAAAAACATGACTGCATATTCTAATCTGGTATGAAATAGGCCAAAAAATATAATTAGCAAGAAAACTTTTTAGATATTTATGACATTGTTAAGAATAATCTGGCCCTAAGAATATATTGTGCCTTATTAGATAAAAACAGTAGTAAATAAATATGATTTATAAATAAATATATACACATTGAGACATATGCTTGAAATGTTAGAAACCCTGAGAAACAGTATCTCCTTGTCTGTGTCAGGCACCTGGTATGATTAAAATCATTCCTATGAGCACTACTCACCAGATGACATCCGCTCTTTCTGCCCATAACAAAATAAGATCCCATGAACCTCTTCCCTGGGTCAACACTGCTAAATTCTGGCCCCTTGGACTCCCTTTTCCACTTTATGTTGAGCATCTCCATTCAGCTGAACATTCTATCTGGGGCTATCTTTGTTACACCCTGCTTGTTCTGCATTAGATCTGAGAAAATTGGATTGTAAATGTCATTTCTGTGGACATACTTTTATTTCAGAGTATTCTAATGTTACTGAGCCATAAGTGAGGGAGGTCTTGTCGCCTTATATGCCACCTGCAAAGGGGACCTTCAAATATGTGGGACCAAATATACTTCCAATTAAGAGAGTAAAAAAAACTAAGATAGAGACACGGATTCCTTTCTGAATTTGACCTTCCTGTGCATATGGAATTCCACCTATATCATAAAAACCAGTAGCGTGAATATGAAAAAAAAACTGTACGCTTTACTGTGAGATGGCATAGGGTGATATATCTATGAAGTAAATAAGGGCCTAGTTGTATTGTGCTTTCTTATTTCCTAAATGAAGGTGTTGGAACAGGTGGTTACAATTAGTGACTTTTCTTAAGTTGACCAGTACTAACTTCTAAATTAGACTCTTGTAAAATCCTTTATTCCATCCAGAATCCTTGCTTGGGATAATAATACTTGGTGTTGCAGACATAAATATGTATTTTATATGTTATAGATATAATTTTCTAATTTGCTTTTAATCTCTTCTCCCTTTTAACCAAGGGCCCTGGGTAACTGATATCATTTTCTGCCAACTCCTGAAGTTTAATAAAGTCTTCTGATAACTTTAATGTTACTTGAAATCCATTAGTTTTATAATGTGCCGCTCCTCCACCCTAGCAATAGTGACCATAAAATAATAGAGTGTAAGAATTAGTTCATTGTTTCTAGGTTAGGGGTATAAGTCATATTCTAAGACAAATCTATTGAATAAGATGGGGGAAGACTAGAGATCTGTCCTAACCTTGGGCTTCTCACTTTCAGTTTGGAGTGATAATTAAACCAGACAAAAGAAAAGAGATATGGGAGGGGTGTGAAATATACCATTTCATAATGGTGAAACTGAACACATAAGTCCCTGATGTCAAAAATGTTTGTCATTAATTAGGTTCTCTTAGTGGATTACTTTGTGAATCAGTGCTTCGTACTGATAAACTAATAAAAAATTTGTTTTTATTGGTTCCTGCCGGGTGGTGTCAAGTGTCTGATCTGAATGAGCTAGTTTAGTTGACCAAAATCCCTCCTTTACAGGGAGTCATGTATGCCCTCAGAGAATGTGGCTCACTGCCCCTCTGCAATTTAAGTCACCCTTCAAGAGCTGTTAACCTCCCCTCAATGCTTTGCTTGTCTATGTTATGAAAAACTGCCTTTCTCTCTGCATTTGCCATTGAAAGTCCCTGAACCCTGCCCAGGGAGGTTGGCTCATGGGATCTCTCTCCACATCCCACTAAGGATTTCAATCTAACCTTTGGCTCTTTGCAGGATGTATCAAGTCCTAACTGAAGTCCAGCAACTCTGAAATCAATTAAGAGGCCTGAGTTGTGCCTCTGGCAAGTCTGGGAGGCCCAAGCCTCTTAGTGAAATGAATATATTTCCTTTTTATTGCTGTAAGTATTATAGCAACAGGGCCAAATAAGTCCCAGCCATCTTACCTGTTAGCTCCCCATCACAGGGCAATGGGACCAGGGAAATATCCCATCATGCACGGCTGAACACAAAGGACTAGACATTTTGGTAAGATTTGGTAAAATTTTTTTTACCTTTAATGGAATTAGAATTGGTTGCCACATAATTACCATACACAAGATTAGGTATGAAAGACTGACCATTCAAAAGAATATCCATCCCAAATAGAGGCACCAGCAATGGCAATTAAAGCTAATGCCAAGGAGCAATTCTTAAAGTTATGTGGTATGTCCTCCACCTGCTTTAAATTGTCTTAAAACATTATGAAGAATTCATGTTTCTTTTTCTCATAAGAGAATAAAGGCTTCTAGGAGTGTTGATGGGGATGTGTGTGTGTGTGTATGTGTGTGTGTGTGTGCACATGCATGTATGCAAGCATACGTGTGCTCACAGTACACCCTCACCTTTGCTCATACGTATTTGTCAAAAAACTAGATAGGAATGCAAGTTTTAGCTGGAAGGAAAGCTTTTTAATGGCAGAGTTAGAAATCACTTCAAGGAGTGATTTTTTCATTAAGAGCTGAAAGCTCTCTTGTGAAGTGACCACACCAGGTCTACCATTCAATAAAGCTTGGAGACAAGTCTTAGGCAAGACGGAGTGTTCCTATAATAGGCACTGTCTTTAGGTAAAACTAGGAGGAGGTGTTACTATGATGTAATATAAAATATTGAGTATGAAATGATTAAGCAGTTATATACTGAGCTACTGTTTGGGGCAGAGAAGAAACAGAAATGCTGTTTGTTATACAAATGATGCCTGGCCACCATATTTCTGTTCAATAGGATTCATTTGCAGTTATGATTGTAGGTAGCAAATTACTGTAGCTGTGTACTGTGCTTTATAACCCTTTCCATCCTATAATGAAGACTCCAACCGCATAGAGAAAAATCAGACATACATCTCTCAAGCTAGACTTGGAAATTCATAGCACATCACAGTTAAAGCTAAAATTGACAAAAATATAATGGAGGTCAACAAAGATACTCATAGAAGTATATTGAGAAAGGCTCCTCTTTAAGCAAGAGATTAAATCACCTGATCTCTGAAGCAAGAAGTAGAGCTCCCAGCACACCAGGCCCAATAGCTATGAATAATGGAGGACACACAGTGTCAAGACTAGATAAGCTCTTACCTCCAGTTACTGCTTTTAGCGCAAGCTCTTTAGAGTACGGCGGTGACTGTCAGCCAGCTTGCTGCAGCACACTGGTGTGCCACAAGAATTTTTAAAACATGGAGAGAAAGCTGTGTAGCAGATAAGGATGAATGAGGAAGTATGTTCCTTGAACTAAAATTTTAGCACTCCTGACAACAACAGAAAGAAATTTTAAATCAATGATTTGAAGATGGGGTGGATTTAGGTGTCTTATTAATTACTGGAAGCAGAATTGAAGGCACATTTTTTTCTTGGCCTATAGCAAAGTGGCTTATACTCTGACCCCATCTTCCTCTTGCCACTGCCTGCAAGGGAATTATTAATTTCACTAAATTATGCTTTTCAAAAATTAAAAATAAAATCAAGGATCTTGTTATTAAAGTCTCACTATCACTTCTCTAGCCTGTCATGAAAATGACCATAATGGCCCCACAATCCAGTATCCTTTCCTTTCCTTTCCTCTTTCCTTTCCTTTCCTCTTTCCTTTCCTCTTTCCTTTCCTTTCCCTTCCTTTCCTTTTCCTTTTCCTTTTCCTTTCCTATCTCCCTGTCTCTGACAAGGAATCTTAAATCTATAAACCAATAAAAGAAGGCATTTCTGCAACCCAGGCCTAGTCTGCTTTTACTGTGCCTTCTGTTAGCACTTAGTAACCTGGAACCTACAATGCTTGTTGTTAGCAAAAATTGGGAAAAGGCCTGCTTCACCCCTGTTATGCATGCCTTTCCACAATTCAGTATTTTTGCTTCAGCAACTGGTTTCCTTTTTCTCTTTGTTATCATGTTTAACTTCCATTTCCCCCACTGTATTATTTTGTCTGTTTTCCATAGTGTTTCATTACAAACACCTTGGAGTTCATCTTCTCTTTAGCAAAACTTCTCAGGAACTAGACAAAATGCAGGTTGGAGCTACCTTGCGACACCAGTCAAATGTTTAACACATGTATAAGCTGCAAAAAGAACTTCCTCAATGCATTTCCTTTGCCTTTTAATGCACTTAAAATTTTAATAATATTTCACTTTGGGAAAAAGTAAGTTGTTTTCTCTCAATGAGGCAGATCATGACTTTCTGCTAATGTGGGCATGCAAACTGTCTTTCATAACTGAGATGCTACAAACACACCAATCAGAAAGAAGTGGTGTGAGTTATTTTCTAATAAACAGCACACAATATTGTCCTGATCGCAGCATGGTATGTCACCGAGACCTCTAGTGACCAATAATGCATATTTGTAAATTTCCTGGTTGGTTTAGAAATATGGTTTATAATTTTTCTTTCACTTCATTAAGCTAAATTATTTACTTCAGTCAAAATCTTAGGCATTTCATGTTTAGACTCTCTATAAAGGAGCAGCAAACATTGTGGTTAAGAGTTTGGGCTTGAAGTCAGAAAGATCTAGATTAGAAGACAGGATCTGAGTGACTTTCTGCAACTTCTATGCTCTCGAAGCCCCAGTTTCCTGCTATGAACATGAGATCAACAGTCAAAACTGCCTGAATCGATGCTTGTCTTTTAGAATATTGGATTAAGTAATGCAGGTGACATCAGCTGTATAGTTCTTGGCACCTAACTAGGACTCTTTAAAAGGTAACTTATTGCTATACTCAGTTGACTTTAACTTAAGGAATGGTGGTGAGACAAGATCCACACAAGATTCATGAAATAGTCAGATTTTAACATCATTATAAGCTCCTAGAACACTCCATTTCTACCCTTGGACCTGTATGGCACTTCTAACCCTATGGATGTCCTCCTGTATCTTTGGCCTCTCAGTGCCACATTATCCTCTCCCAGCCATTAACTGTCATCCTTGTCACTGTCTTCTCTCTCCTCCCCTAAGCCAAGCCATCACCAGGCCCTGTGGATTTGTCCTCTAAAATTCACTCACTTCACTCCACGTGAACATCTACTGCCATAGCCCATACCACCAATGCCTATTGCCCAGCTGACTGCTGGAACCTCCCTAGTGGTCTTTGTGTACTCAGTCTCTCTCCTTCTCCACAGAACAGTGATCATTTATAAATGCAATTTGAATAAATTATCCTCAGCTAAATCTCTGTGTAAATCCTTTCCTTAGCCTTGTTCTAAGATAAAGGCGGCTAAGCCAATCCTCCAGGACCTGTGACACCAGCCCTGCCTGTCTGCCTGGCTTCATCCTGCATGACTCTCTTTCTTCATTCCACCATGCTGGACTCCTGCTCCCATCAACCAGGGATCCTTGATCAAGCAAGGGCTTCTTTTTGCTTCCTTCATCTACTTTTTATATTTATAACAGGGACAGAAGAATTAAAAGCTTCCTTTTCCTTCCTAGGGGCCGGTGAGTTCAGATTTTCCATAGATTTTTGGAAAGTCTCAGGTGATATGTCAAAAACAAGACCAACATATTATTATGATTTGAACTATGTCCAAACAACGTTGGTATTTCTAGTAGAGCTGAAATTATTAAACCAACAACCATTCTTTTAGCATGTGTGAACTTCAATTTCAAGGCCAAAGTCTAGCTAAAAAAGTGCTGACATTTTGTAATTTTAGCAGAAAAAGGTAATGGAATGTTCTGTAACCTCAAAGAAAATTTAGTTTGGGATCCAGTCCCAGATGTCATGGCAAGTTTGTCAGGTGTCCAGGGGTAGAACAAGAACTGACCAAGAGACCAGAAGCTTCAACCCCCACCCCTCCTTAGGAGTGAGGATTTCTGGGTCAAAAGCAGAAAGCTGTTCTATAGTCATTTCTGGGTGACATCCCAACAGAGCCCACCTCTTTTCTCCCTGCTGCTATTCTATTACCTCCACTTCATTCTCCTTTATGCCAGAGATAACCCCCAGGGGGCCAGGAGCCTGTAAGAGATTTGGGCTGGAGTTAAGCCACAGGGGATACTGAAAGAAGCTGCAGGAAGGCACCCATTTACTCACAAAAGCCTCTATACTGATAGCCTCCCAGGATGGGAATTCCTAGTTTTTCTGGTGCTCATAGGCATCTTCCAGAATATATGGGCAATAGCGCAGTTGTCACATCCCTGTCATCTCAGGAGTGGAAAGTTGTGGGGAGCATGGCCAGGGCTGGTTGATGTGTCATAGCGCAGGCTGGGTTCTCATTAATTTCTTCTCTATCTACATCTAAATTTTACCAACAAGAGTGAAAAAGTGTTGGAATTGTTACTATTTTCAATTTTGTACAATTTATTTCAAATTGAAGACTGAGTTTCAAAGATGAGCTTTTCTACTAATATCCATTGGCTATTTATTGTTATGGGAATTTAATGATGATTGTTGAAGGTTAAAGGTTAAATCCAGAACCCCTCTCTTAGCCTCTTCATAGCACTTGATATTCCTATGAAGTTATTGCACCTGTAATGATTGGTTTAATATCCTTATACCCTGCCAGACTGAACATGCTAAATGTGCATAGAGCCTGGCACATCTTGTATCTTATTTACTGTTTTTAACTCCACATGTTGGTAGGTGTTAGATAGGTAGATAGATAGATGATAGATAGATAGATGATAGATAAGATAGATAGATAGATAGATAGATAGATAGTTAGATAAAAGTATGCAAAAACCAGACTATGTGTCCACAAATGAGACATCCCACAATGTTATTGCGGGGTCAAAAATGATGAAATTTACTGCTGCATTTTAACAAGGCCACCTTAAAATCTCCTCATACTGATGCAACAATAATTATAACAAAAAACACCTAACGTGCAGATAATGTTTACAGTGTGCTAAGATAATGTTCTAGCACTTTACCTACATTCAATCATATCATCCTCATAACAGCCGTAGGAGACAGGTACTACTATCCCCTATTTATAGGTGAGGATACTGAAGCTCAGAGAAGTTGGGGACTTGTAATCTGGTAGGAAGCAGAGCTGGGTTTCATATCCAGCTCTATTCTCTTAACTCTCATTTTAAAGAACTGAAAGTCAATGCTAAGGTAAAGAAAAGAAATACAAGAAGTTTATTCGATATCTGCTCTGCTCAAGGTCTTGACAGGGACCTAAAGACAATTGGATAGGATTCCGTCCCAGTTCTGAAGGAGTTGCCAAAAGTTAAGTAAGATTTAAAAAACTAATTAAAAACACAAGACAATAGGATCTCTGTGGAGACAGGGTTAGTAATTATTGTGTGAACTGTACTCATCTTAAATGCCATAGTACAGAGGAAGGAGGGAGGGACAACCAAGGCCTGAAACAGATGAGGAAGGTTCCATGGGGGGCAGCTGACCTGAACTTAGCCAAGATGAATGGGCACAATATGGAGGGGATATGAAAGTCATACAGAATAATGTTAGCAAATATGCCACATCAAAAGGTTTGTTTTTTTTTTTTAATATGGATTCAAAATAATGAACAAAGTACTGTCCTGAAGCCCAGATTATTGTCTACCTCTAAGAAGAATGTGTGATTTTTGGTCAAGCCAGTAGCTCTTTTTTCTTCCACGTTTCACCTGGTATAAAATGAAAATATTACCTGCCTTACTCATTCCCATAGAGATTTTGAAAGAGTTTAACTCTTTCCATAAAGCTTTGAGAACCTTTTTAAAGTAGTTTTGCAAAACCACATTATAATCATCATTACTGTTTTTGCTGTTGGTTTTTATTATCATTATTGTCAAATTGCCCCCAAGGAACCATGCCTGTTAATGCAGTCACAGCCTGCTCAGACAATTACTCTCTGCCTTGTGACCCACCTGACTGGCCTCTGCAGATACTTCCTCCAGCAATACCAGCTGCTCCCAAAGGTTGTCTGTGGCTGGAGACTGTTTCCCACTTCCCTTTGACCAAGACTAGCTCTCAGATAATTTTTTTTTCCTTCAGAACACACAATGCTTTAAAAACTGAGCTGATAATTAAATATCAGAAATTTTCAGGTACAAGTCTAGAATTCTAGCTTCCCTTTCACAGATCTGACAACAACGAGCCCACATTTTTAGCCATTCACAGCAAGAATCAAACATCTATTGAATGTATACTCATGAACTGTTCAGGCCTCATGTGGACTTTGTCATCATGGGGACATAACTGCCAGTCCTGTGGGCATCTGTCTAGTTTCCATCCAAAGCAATGACAAGGCTAGGGTGAGCTGTTTGTGTGGCCATATTAGGTGAGGAGGATCCCAGGGCTGAGTTAAACTGAACATTAGTGGCATTACTGATTGTCAGTCCATGGAAAATGAGCTAAAACAAAAAAAAGAAGGGGTCTGAATTCAGAACCTGGAGCCAAAAATCAGATCCAGAAAACCAGGAGGTAGGCACCTCTGATTGAAGAATGGGAGCCAAAAGCAACAGTTCTAGAGCAGATTCCAGGAGCCTGAGTGTCTGCCAAAGCATGCCCTTTAATGACACTGTTTATGTTGATTAGATAGCTTATACTTGTACATTATAAACAGTGGGAAATTACATACCTACTTGTCCTTGCATAAGTACACATGTACACCCACACTCAAGCCCATGTCCAACAATTCTGATTTAATTGTTGGGGTGGGTGTGGGTTGACAGCATTGTCTTAAAGCTCCCTGGTACTTCCAATATGCAATGTGCAACCAGAGTTAAAAACGACCACTCTAGGTGAGTTGATTTTCTTTGTGACATGCTTTTTCTATTTAGTGATCTCTGTCTGACCCCATAAATAGAACATTCTCTAAATAATTGTTTCTTTTGCATAAAAACCCTTATTTTAAGGTCCTTCTCTTCCTCTTTCAGTTCTCTGAGTTGGTGTCTGGGTGGATGACAGGAGCCTACTGCATCTTGGGCCTGGGCAGTTACTCTTTGATGCTCTGAATGGCATCTTTTGTGCTCTTGGTCATTCAAACTCAAACTGGCCCATCATGGCACATGATTTGGCTGCCCTTGACGTGGTAAGGGTCTGACAGCCTCCCTGCTAACCTAGTCCCAACCTGCCCCATGTGAGTTTCATGGATCCCTCAGGGCCAATGCCATGTCCTCCAGTTGTCCTCCTCCTCTGACCCAAGCAATCACCCCAGTGGACTCTGCAATGCTGTGCTTTCCCTCATTACAGGGGACCCATGGCAGTCTTGGAGTATGCTTCAGAGCCTGTGCCAACCTGGACCCTGTCCACCCTGTGAGAAATGAGTGTAGCCCACCAAAGAGTAATGGCACATGCCATGTCAAATTGTTACTGTACTTTAATGGGACCTCACCTGGGTGGGTGCAGAAGCAGCTGTTAAGAGGATGTACTCCCAAAGTTCTAATAAAATTGAAACAAATGCACCCTACCCTTAGTTTTTCCCACAATCTGTATAGCTCCCCTCAGATTTCCCATCTTCTCCCTCATCTGCCATTTTCTCCATTTCTCTTCCCAGAATTTCTGTGGCCATCAGGGGCAAATTTACCAATATTTGCAGTCAAATTCTGTCTGGGATTCCTATGCAACAGCTTCTTTCCTGACTCCAGCTCCGCTAAGGCTTTGCCAATGGGAATCTCACTGATAAGGAGACCTAGGTCAGGAAAACTTCACATGATGGTCCTCATTACAAATTAATTTTTGCTAATTATTTTTTTCAAATGTTCTGGGCTATTCTTGCTCACTCTTTAAGATGAAGGATCTAGAGGATTTACAATCTTATATTACATCTGCTACCCTTTGTGGACAAGAGGTCTCTTAGAGTGATCTGAGTCTGTGAGACAAACTCCCCTGCAGCAGTATCAAAGACCCTTAAGAGTTCCTCAAAGGTCACAGGTCTTATAACAAAATTTCATGTTTGGATTAGAAGAAAATGATATAGTATTCATTGGAATGTTCACAGGTATTACGACTCTCTTTCTGGATAGAAAGGAACTGTCTCCTTCAAATGTTGGAAATTAGGTATAGCCATTCAGAAAAAGTGTGAGCTTCCCCATGGTCTTGTTGTACTCTGCCAATATGTTGGGCATTGTTCCAGGTGGTGGCTTCCCCACTAGTTTATGTCCTGGACTGAGAACACAATACAGTATAACCTCACACGATATTCAGTGGTCCTATGGTGTGAGTGAGAAAAAAACCTTTGCTGTTTTAATCTCCTGGGATTTGAAGGAGTTTGTTACCACATCATAACTGAGCTTATCTTGAGTAAAGTGAAGCCTCAAGTGTTTGAGCATATGTGACCAGAAACACAGACCACACCTCCATCCAACTTGAATACTGTCTTTCTTTGCACTCTCTCACTTTCTTTTAATTATCTTATTTATACTGAATGACTAATTCATGCTTTTAGGAAAACAGGTTGTATGTCCAGATTTGCTCTTATTTATTGAAGGAATGGTCTAAAACAAGAGCTAGGGGGAAAGAATAGCAAGAGAGAAAAATAAACAACACAGATTGGTGGTCTGTGCTGTGATTGATGGGGATGTGTTGTTTGCCAGCATGTTACCTAAGAAGCATGGAGTGAGGGCTGCTCTGGGCACAGATACACTTTTCCTTGAGCAGCACCTCTTGACACCCTGACCTGTCTTCCTGCTTCTCATCCTGCCTTTCATTTTCTTGGATCCCTATTAAACAGTGTAGAAGAAAACCCAAGGGATTCTAATTTCTCTGTCTTTGGGAATATGGAATTTCAAGGAACCAGCCTTCTGTTACATCTCTTTGGGGCCTCACATGGTTTTTCCAACTGAGAGGTTTATAAGTATTTTTAAGATGCTGCTTTCCCATCACAAAGCCTGCAATTTCTTTAGCCAATGTAACAAAGCAAAGCTACTCATCTTTTTAGTTTAAAAGTCCCAAACTGACATTTTATAGCATCTAAATGCCTTTAATTATCCCAGATTACTATCCCCTTTCCTCCCAGGTCCCATCCACCTGCCTCTACACCTAGAAGGAGGAATTCCTGCTATCGTGGTCCCACTTTTCTTATTGTTAATGGATTTACCTTTTTACCACCATTTATTATTATTTGTTTAAAAATATTATTTACAAACTGAAAAGAGTACTCAAGGATGCAAAGAAATATATATTTATTGTTCAAGATAAGAACTAAAATACAAAGTAGCCCAGAGCCAGAATGAAATAGTTATACCTTAAAATATTTGTCTTTTGCTAAATGTAGGCTAAAATTTGATCTTTTTTAAAAAATTCTTTAAAGTTTTATAGTGTCCATATGGCTAAACCAAAGTAGTTTAGGAAAAGAACAATGGTTTCCTATAATGAGTCTGAAACAACTTTACCCAGGGCTTCTTATAAAAAGAAAACTGTGTGAAGTAATGAAAACATCCTTACTGTAAACATGTGACAGACTTTGCAGAGTTGTCAGGTCTCATTTCTCTTTGTATAGGATGATAGTATCACGTGGAATTTCACATGATGAAATTGGTAAAATAAACCATGGGTAGTGGGGTTGAATTGATGGTGGAATTGTCCTCTCTATGAATTCAGCTCTTTAATTAGCTGGTAGATCCAACAATGAGTTTCAAACAGTCTAGAAGAAAATGATCAAACATCCATGAATTGTTGTTTAACTGATCCAGTTTTAGTAAGGTGTAGGACAGCAGTGAATTTGAGAATATTTCAACTGAACATGGAGTATTTATAGCCTATGTGGCTACTTAAGTGCAGAGCCACTCTGCTTGGTGCAAACAATACATTGGAATAGGGTCAATTCAAAAAGGAGTCTAAAAGGTAAAAAAAAATAAATAAAGGCACTCTTGGACAGTGCTGGTGGCTACATAAATCAGTACGGTATTGTTGGTAAGCATTTTATAAACAGACAAATATATGAGATATGTCCAGAAGGTATCCAACCATGTATTATGAAATATAGAGACATTTATTGAAGAAGATACAATGACACCGAAGTAGGCACCTTGGGACCACACACAGTTCTCCCAATCTCCATCAGCTACCCTGAACCTCACTGATGGTCTGAAATTGCCTCCCTTTCAAAGGTGATTTTGATTTTAGGAAAAGCCATAAGTCAGAGGGTGCCAAAACTGGTCTGTAGGGGGGCTGAGTCACCTGGGTGATTTGATATTTCCTAAAAAACTCTGCCTGACTTATGATGCGTGACCAGGTGCATTGTCATGATGAAGCTGTCAATTACCAGTTGTCCATAGCCGTAGCCTTCTGAATCATCTGAATAGTTTCCAGAGAGGAATGTTCAAGCTTAATGCAAAATGTGATGTAGATTCGTAGCTCTACTTGTTCAGTCATTTTGAATGTGAAGTCCACACAGTACTAATGGTCACTCAATGGTGTCTACTGCCCCCACTGACCAGTACAGTGAAGTCGTCATTGTTCATGCATGTGCATTCCAGTCCACTCTCCTTGGCTGCCAATGAACATCGATACTGTGAAAACCATTCTTATTATATTAACAATGGTTGGACTTCTCTGAGACAGACATCATATGTATACCCTTAGACTCATCAACTCTGTTTCTAGATTGTCTCCTGAATTACTTCACAATATGTGCAAGTATTAATGTATAATGATATTTGTCAGATCATTGTGTAAATTAATGAGAAAAGAATGAAAACACTCTAAATGTCAGTGGACTCTCATTTCTCAAATTTAATTCATTCTGGAATGCTCTTCAAGAGCCAGATTGTTCTAGATGCGAGACATCCGAGAACTGAGGTTTGACTATATTGTGTTACCTGCATGTAGCAGGATACTATCTCACCAGTTAAGATAATGTTTTTGATAAATGTTTATGGGCATAGTCAGTGTACATTAAACATTGATAAATTTTATATAAAGCAGTTTATTAATGAGGTGGGATCTCTTCTGTATGAAAAACAGTACCAAAATACTATATACATATGTAACAGTTATTTTTAATATGAAACAATTTTTTTTCCTTTACATATTTCTTTCCACTTAGCCCTTTGGATCCACATTCCTTTTTCCTTTAACAATATCAGATTCTATGCATTTCAAATCACTTTCAATTATTACAAGTACTCTCCAGTTTCAATCTTCAATCTCAAATCTAGGTATAACGTCATCACCTGCATCTTTAGTGTCAGCCTGAGGAATGTGGAATGTGGAGGGAGTCTGCTCTAGGGAGAACATCTTTCTTCTTAATGATCTGGCCATGGGCAGTGCTCTTCTTGTTGAAGTCTCTGTTGTTCTGGTTAACACCACATGATAACACTGCTCTATGTGGGGTGTCCATCCAAATGCAAACTCTCCGAATGTGTGCATTGTCAGTTCTGCCATGCACAATCACATGCATTTTCTTCCTGGGGACCTCTTGCAAAGAGGGCAGTAGGGTGAGATGAGCTTGACCCAGATACCTTCTACAGATTACACTTGACCACACAGAAGTTATAGGTCTCCAGGAGATGCCAAATTGTACAGGTGCCCACTATGCCAATGATACTCCGTTCGCCACACTGCCTTCTCTTTTATGGTCATTTATTTGCCAACTAGGTAGAGTCACTTACGCAAGGCCACCACCTAAATAGATATCCAGGTGGAGAGAGTAGGTCATTCACCTCTTGTTGCAAGCACCCCTAATCTGTTTCAGTAATTTTCTGGGCTCTGTCCTCACTGACTTCGAAGAGTTGAGAACATGAACGTCTTCATTAGAGGAAAGGCAAAAAGAAATTCCTTTTTACCCTAAATCTAAACACTCTACAAGGCTGATGACTTCAGTGATTTCCCCCTTGCTCTTCTTACATATACTCTGAAGGAAGGATTATAGGGAAGTTGGTTGGCCATGGAGGGACTGGTTCTATCATCTCTTATAAGGCCTGGGATAAGGTGTCTAGCCCGTGGCTGGCCTTTTATCTCATGTAGGGATCTTGGTGCCTCTTGATTTCAGTTTTGAGGTTTTAGGTAAATTTCAGGGACAATGGAAAAAGTTCCAATAAGTGAATCTTATAAATAAATACACAGCTGTACACACTCCCAGAAAGAGTTCTAAAAGTTTGTGCATCATTATTAACAATGTTTGCATGGTAAGATTGAGATTTTTATAATTTTATGCTTTCTTCCATCTTTTTCTATACAAAAATCTTCCTTGCATTTATAATAAAGAGAATATATAAACATGATTTTTATTTTAAAATTTTCAACTTAATAGGCAAATGAATAAATAAGTTCTGGTATATCCATGCAATGCAATAATATCAAATAACAGAATGGAACAAACTACTCATGCTAACAGCAACATGTAGGAATCAAAAAATATGCTGAGCAAAAGAAGTTTGACATGAAAGGGTACATAAGCATGCTTTCATTGATTTCATGTTGAAGAACATATAAAGCTCATCTATAGTGATGGAAGTAAAGTCAGTGGCTGAATAGATTAGAGGGTGGGGAAAATTATTGGGTAGGTCAAAAAGTTTGTTTTGTTTTTTCCATAAGATGGCTTTAGTAGTGCTTAGTTATCTTTACCTTGATTTAAAACAATTTTGTTAGATTGTATTGTGACAGCTGTCATATCGGCGTGCTTTTAAAAAAACATCAAAGTTGATGAGCTTTTGTGCAGCTATTTTAATATTGAGAAAAAATATGCAACATTTTTGGCATATTATGCTTTATTTTTTCAAGAAAGGTAAAAATGCAACTGAAACACATAAAAATGGTTTGTGCAGTGTACAGAGAAGGTGCTGTGATTGATTGAATGTGTCAAAAGTGGTTTGTGAAGTTTCTTGGCACTATTGACATTTTGGACCAAATAATTCTTTGCTGTGGGGCTGTCTTATGCACTGGAAGATGTTTAGCAGCACCCCTGGCCTCTACCCACTAGAAACCAATAGGGGAAGATAACTGACATACTCAAAATATCCAAAATATCCAAATCAATAAAGTTATTTGTGAAAATGAAACATGTGTCTTTTATTTTATTGAAAAAACTAAATGAACATTTTGACCAACCCAATAACTGCAATGGGGCACACTCTTTATTGTGGTAGTGGTTAAGTTTTAGTAGGCATTTGTGTAAACTCATTAAATTGTTCACTTAAAATTGGTGCATTTTATTTTAAATAATTTATATTTAAGTAAATTTGATTTTTAGTAAAAGTTGTTTGTTTGACTTAATCAGAGAGCCATGAGAGCTAAATCTATAAACCCTTTAGAAGAAAACATAGGGTCAAATCTTCATGGCCTTGGATTTGGCAAAGCTTTTTTAACTATGACATCAAATGCACAAACAACAAAAGAAAAACAAATAAGTTAGACTTCATCAAAATTTAAAATTTTGTACATTAAAAGACAATATCAAAACAGTAGAAAGACAATCCACAGAATCTAAGGATATATTTGCAAATCATATATCTGATAAAAGTCACCACCTAGAATATATAAATAACATTTACAACTCAACAACAAAAATGGAATCCAATTAAAAACAGTCATGGGACTTAAATAGATATTTTTAAAAAGAAAATAGCCAAATGAGCAACAAACACATTGTAGAGGGAGTCAAGGCCGATACCAAGGATGAAATGAAATGTTATCTGCCCTGCTGCAGGAGTTGAGATGCTATCTGCCCTGACTAATGCTGTAAATGCTTCTCTCCCACTTCTGTAAGCCCCTTCGTGCCAAATCTATACTATGCCTCCTAATACCCTCCTCCACTTAGCTCAGCATAAAAGGAATGCGGGGCTATTGTTCTGGGCTCAGAATTTGGAGTTTGTCTCCTCTGGGCCCGTGCACATAAATAAAGATTGTGCTCCTAACCCCTCGGTGTCTGATCGTTTCACTTTTCTGTAACATTGGTTCCCTGACCGGGAAATGACCTTACATAAATTTGGGCCGATTTGCCAACAACTGGGCAGGGCGGGTCGGACGCCCGGCGGTCCGGCTGGGGACCGGGGAAGCGTGCGCCCTGAGATTTCTCAGGCCCCGACCGGTCGGGACACCGGACTCCGCCCCGCGACTCCGGCTGGGAAGTGAGGGCTTCGGAGCACGATCTATCAGAAGGCGCCAGATCGGTAAGTGCCCCGGGGACCAGACCCGAGATCAGGAGGGATTTGGGTCCCTCATCTGTTACACTAGGATCGAGACTACAGAAGTCCGACTGCCGGACCCTCACTTGGGGAGGGAACTGAATAACCTCTGAATGTTTGAAAGTAAACCTAAGCGTGTCTGTGTTTGTGGCTCCTCGGGCGCTAGCCTACGGAGCGAGAGTGGGTCCCAACCTGCGATTCCTGTGTCAGGTCATACGGCATAATGGTTGACAGTTAACCCCGAATTCTGTTGGGGTAACCTTAGCCAAGACCGACTTCATCCCGCGAGGGAGCAGGCCTGGCGGACGAGCGAGTGCCCCCACCCTTTGTGTGTCTGTGCCGCGGGGGAGGGAAGCCATGGGAGGCGGACCTTCTACGATTTTAGATTGCATGCTGCAGAATTTCAGCAAATTTAAAGGGCAAGACCCATCACTTGATGCGGGCCAATTAGAGACATTTTGTACTGCAGAGTGGCCAACTTTTGGGGTCGGTTGGCCCCCCGAGGGAACATTAAATCTATCCACTATAAGAGCAGTTCACCTGAAAGTTACAGGAAAGCCAGGACATCCCGATCAGTTCCCCTATATAGACAGATGGCAGGAGTTGGCCCAGGATATGCCTAGCTGGCTTAGTAAGTGTGCGAGGACTCAGGAGCGCCGTAGAGGAGCCGCCGGCGGGACACACCCGAGAATGTGTTGTCCACAGCCCCAGAGACAGCGAACTCCGGCCATCCTGGTTGCAAAGACGCGACCCCCTATTCATGAAGATCAGGAGCAGGAGGACGAATTAGTAGTCCTCCAGCCACCTCCTTACCAGATTCTGCAGGTGCCTCCTACAGCTCCCCTGCAGGAGCCCCTGACTCCCCCGCCTTCTATCTCGCCCCAGGGGCATCAGTCTCCCCAGGAGCCCTCCCCAGTTCAGTACCCAGCCCTGCCCCAACCAGACCCGTCATCCATAGCTAGCAGACTTAGAAGTCACCAGCCCTCTCTCCAGATGCCACTCAGAGAGGTGCAGGTGGCGCCCAGAGTTAACGAGGATGGGACTGTCCAGCCTGGACTGGTTACTTATTACCACCAGCCATTCAGTACTACTGACCTCCTGAACTGGAAACACCACACCCCTCCATTCTCAGAGAAACCACAGGCCATGATCGAGCTCGTAGACTTGATCTTCCAAACTCACCGGCCCACCTGGTTTGATTGTCGCCAACTCCTCCTGACCTTGTTTAACACTGAGGAGAGGAGAAAAATTCTAGAGGAGGCCCGGCGCTACCTTGAAGCACATGCCCCAGCAGGAACCCTAGATCCCTCAGGTTATGCGTACCGAGCCGCTCCCGAACAACAGCCCACTTGGGACCCAAACACTGAGCAAGGACCGGCCGCCTTGGAACTGTATCACCACTCCCTGTTACAGGGGATAAAGGCAGCGGTCAAGAAGCCCACTAATATGGCTAAGGTCGCCACCGTACACCAAAGGTCAGATGAGTGCTCCAGAGACTTCCTTGAACGGCTGATGGAGGCATACCGAGTGTTTACCCCTTTTGACCCAGAGGCAGCTGAAAATCAGTGTATGGTAGCCATGGTCTTTGCCTCTCAATCGGCCATGGACATCAGGAGGAAGCTCCAAAAGCTTGAGGGCTTCGCAGGAATGACCTTAAATCAACTCCTAGCGGTCGCCAATGAAGTGTATGAAAATCGAGATGAGGCAGCTGCAGCAGCCCACCCAGAGGACCAGAAAATGCAGGCCACCCTGCTGGCTGCTGCACTAGGGAGGCCGGCCCCCAAGGGTGGTCCGATCAACAAAAAGGGACACTTCAAGGTAGAAAAGGACCAGTGTACCTATTGCAAGGAGCGCGGGCACTGGAAGTGAGACTGTCCAACTCGCAAGCGGCACGAGGAGACACCTGCCAGCCAGGCTATCCCACCACCAGCCCCCAACTTATTGGTCCTCTCCGGGTTCAACCAAGACTAGGGGCGACCAGGCTCCATCACCCTCGGTCCCCAGGAGCCCATGGTCAGGGTGAAAGTTGGGGACCAAGACATTGACTTTATGGTAGATACAGGGGCGGAACACTCAGTAGTCACCATCCCAGTTGGGCCCCCCACAGGGAAAGAAGTCCTCATGCAGGGAGCCACTGGACTCGGCTAGCCCCTAGAAATTTTGTGAGGCATGGAAGGTCGAACTTGGGGGCCACCAGATCTCCCATGAGTTCCTCTACCTACTAGACTATCCTATCCCCCTACTAGGCCGAGATATCTTAACCAAGCTAGCAGCACGGATCACCTTCCGGCCAGAAGGGGCCTCCCTGGACCTCCCCATGCCACGAATTATTGCCCTAGTGCTTCCACGAGAAGAAGAATATAGGCTCCACCAGGAAGACGGAGTGTCAGCCCCAGACCCCCTCTGGGCTAAATACTCTGGGGTCTGGGCAGAGGACAACCCCGCTGGGGCTGACCAAAGAACAAGAGCCTGTATTAGTAGAACTTATACCCGGGGCGACTCCAAGGTGCTTAAAGCAATATCCGATACCCAGAGATGCCTGCCATGGTATAGCCCCAATAATCAACAAACACCTAGAAGCAGGGATCCTGGTCCCCTGCCAGTCACCATGGAACACGCCACTGCTCCCCGTAAAGAAGCCCGATGGATCTGGTTACGGGCCAGTGCAGGACTTGAGGGCAGTCAACCAGGCCACAGTCACCCTGCACCCAGTGGTCCCGAACCCGTACACTCTATTGGGTCAGTTGCCACTGACTGCTACCCATTTTACTTGCTTAGACTTGAAGGATGCCTTTTTCTGCATCCCCCTAGCCCCACAGTCACAGACCATATTTGCCTTCGAGTGGGAGGACCCAGTATCCGGGGAGAAATCCCAGTTAACTTGGACAAGGCTACCGCAGGGATTCAAAAACTCCCCCACCATTTTTAGTGAGGCCTTAGCAAGAGACCTGCGCCCGTTCAGGGATAACTACCCGGAGGTCACCCTGCTCCAATACGTAGATGACCTGCTACTAGCCGGACGGGGGATAGAGGATTGCCAAACCCATACCGGTGTCCTGCTGCAGTTACTGCAGGACTGAGGATATCGGGTGTCCCGGAAAAAGGCGCAACTTTGCCAAGCAACCGTCAGGTACCTAGGGTTCCAAATTAGTCAAGGGCAGCGGACTCTTGGGGTAGAAAGAAAAGCAGTCATTAAGCAAATGGCAACCCCAACAACCAGAAAGCAGCTCAGGGAATTCCTAGGAGCAGCAGGTTTCTGCCGCATATGGATACCTGGCTATGCCCAAATGGTAAAGCCCCTATAACAGACCACAAAAGGCCCGGACACTGAGCCATTCCTTTGGGCATCTGAGCAAGAAGAAACTTTCCAGCAAATTAAAGACTGCTTAACTAGCACGCCAGCCCTAGGGCTCCCAGACCCCGAAAAGCCGTTTTGGCTTTACGTACATGAAAAGAATAAAGTAGCCCTAGGTGTACTAACCCAAGATTATGGACCTTGGAAAAGGCTAGTAGCATATCTATCCAAGCAATTGGATAACGTTGTGGCCGGCTGGCCACCGTGCTTGAGGGCAGTAGCGGCAGCAGCAGTCCTACTGAGGGAGGCTGACAAACTAACCTTTGGTCAAGAGATACACCTTTATCTGCCCCACTCCATGCTCAGCCTCCTGGAGGGAGCCGGGCACCGGTATCTGTCCAACCCACGCCTTGCTCAGTACCAAGGACTACTCCAAGGGAACCCCCGAGTCCACCTAAAAATGGTGCAGTCTATCAACCCCGCCACATATCTGCCAGCAGAACACGGGGCCCCTGACCATGACTGCGCAGATGTCACCGACCAGGTCTGTGCTAGCCGACCTGATCTGAAAGAGCAGCCCCTGCGTCACGATGATTGGACGCTGTACACTGACAGAAGCAGCTATCTGACAGAGACTGGGGAGCACCGCGCAGGCTACGCGGTCACCACCCAGAACGCAGTCATAGAGGTGAGGGCCCTCCCAGCTGGGTGGTCAGCCCAACGGGCTGAACTGTTCGCGCTCATACGAGCCCTAGAACTAAGTAAAGGGAAGACAGTCAATATATATACAGACTCAAAATACGCCTATGCTACCCTGCATTTCCATGGAGCAATCTACCGAGAAAGGGGCCTCCTGACCACAGAAGGGAAGGGAATTAAAAACAAACAAGAAATACTCAGGCTACTAGAAGTTGTAAAGGCCCCGGCCCGGGTGGCTGTAATCCGCTGCCGTGGTCATCAACGAGGCCACACCAAAGAGACAGAGGGAAATAACTTCGCTGACCAGGCCACCAAGGAAGCGGCTCGAGGGTCGCCTGAACCAACCGCTACCCTCCATCCACTTCTGGGGGTAAGCCCAGCAGAACAAGATTAGAGCCCAGAAGAAAATCAGTGGACCAGCCAGGTCCAAGCCCAGAGGACCTCAGGGGGACTTTGGAGGCTAGAGGATGGGCGTATTTACATACCGCAAAGTCAAAGCCGGAACATCGTCCAGAATTGCCACCATCTAACTCATCTAGGAAAGACCAAATTGAGCCAACTCCTTGGGAAATATCTCTGTATTCATCCCTAGACGCCCTATGTGCTACCATCACCTCCCGCTGCCAGGCTTGCGCCCAACATAATGCAAAGGCACCCAGGACCACCAACCTAGGAATCCAGTATGTTGGGAGGCAGCCCTTTGAAGACCTCCAGCTAGACTTCACGGAACTCAAGCCAAGTCGCGGGTATAAGTATCTCCTGGTATTAATATGCACCTTTTCAGGGTGGGTAGAAGCCTTTCCTACTCGCACAGAGAAGGCCCACGAAGTAGCACGGGTACTGCTCTGGGAGATAATTCCACGGCACGGGTTGCCTTTCAGTCTCCAAAGTGACAACGGGCCCGCCTTTACTGCAAGAGTGATCCAGCTGCTGACCCAAGCCTTAAAATTAAAATGGAGGTTTCACGCTGCCTACTGACCTCAAAGCTCGGGCAAAGTAGAACAAATGAACCGAACTCTAAAAGAGACTCTAGGAAAACTTTGTCAAGAGACTCTCCTACCCTGGTCAGATGTCTTGCCACTTGCCCTCTTCCGAGTTAGGTGCACCCCAAATTCAGCAGGGTACACCCCATACGAAATCCTATATGGAAGGGCAACCCCTATAACCCAAATCCCTACTACCACAGACTTAACCACCTTAGGGGAGGCCCATCAAGCCTCCTACCTCAAAGCCCTAGGTCAAGAGTTAGAGAGAGTCAGGCAGGCCCACCTTGGGCAAGAAATAGTGCCAACAGGGGGGCCAGCCTACTCCCATAAGCCAGGGCAGTATGTTTGGGTAAAAGACTGAAAAAAAGTCCCTCCAACCCAGATGGGTTGGGCCCTACCTAATACTGTTAACTACCCCTACCGCCTTAAAAGTTGCAGGTATTACTCCATGGATCCCTCACACCAGAGCCAAGGCCGCCGCTGACCCTGAGGAAACCAACCCGGGACCGGAACAGGGACCAGGCCAAATCCCAGCCCTAAAGCTGCGAAGGACCTGCCAAGACGGGGAGGAGGAGTGGACTGTCGCAGAACCAATGCTACCTGTCACCATCTCCAGGACTAGACCCCCAACAGGAGAGACTGAATAATTTACCTGTAACCCCGTTCACCACGAAAATGCTCCCTGTAATTCTAGCCCTTCTTTCCCTCATTCCCTACCTGGTACAGCCCACTAAGTGGCAATATAATGAAACCATTGTTGTCCGTGAATATAGAAAGGAAGGGAACTGGCTAACTGTAGCCACCATAGGCACCAAAAATTGCCAGGGGCCTTGCTGAGGGAAAATAGAAAACAAGATTCCGGGGTTAATGTTCCATAGCTTAAATGGATGGTTCTGGTTCAGAGACCCCTTTGTCTGTTTCAAGGAGGACCAGAAAGATCAGACCTGCAACTGGTGGCCAGAGACCTACGGGGGTTGTGCTTACAAAACTTGCCCGGTCCACCGGACAAACAACAAAGTTGTTATAACTTTAGACAAGGCAGAAGATGGAATCTGGGAGGAGGGGGTAAGAGGGAAAGTTTACGTAGGCATGACCCACTCAGGACCAGTGGGAGATATCATAGTTGCCAAGAAAAAGGAACTATTTATTGGCCTCCACCAAATAAAAACTATTCAGAGGACCGTTGAGCAGGCCGAACCTCAAGTCCGTCAGACTGGAACCCCATTTTCCTGGATAACCCTAATCCAGGAGGGGGTGGCCCTCCTCAACCTCAGTGCCCCAGGGAACTTCTCAGAATGCTTTCTCTGCGCTTCCCTGAGTAAGCCCCGGCTCGTTGCAGTCCAGGTAAATGCCACCCCTCACAACAGTCCCAGCACCAGGCAAAAAGGACACTTGGGGCCCATCCAGGCCCCCTTATACCAGTCGCCAGAAAGGGAGTACTACCCAAACAGTACCAGTTGGTGCAAAGAAGTAGGGTCACGGAACCTCGAGCCCCCACCAGGCCTATTCTTTTGGACCAATCAAACATTAGTTCCCAAAATAAAATGCTCAGACTCTCGTGTTTACTTCCTCGTAGCCCTAGCACCCCAGCTACTAGCTTATCCACCTGGAGAGCTGGAAGCAAAGCACATAAACTCCGGCCTCCACATGAGGGCCATATTTTCCCCCAGTGCTAGTAGGCCTAAGCTTTGCAGCTTCCATAGCTAGTATCAGTGTCAGAGGGACCGGACTAGCTATCAGTCTGCAATCTCAAGACACCCTCCACCAAGAGTTACAAGAGGCCCTGGGGTCAGTATCGGAGTCTATGGTCTCCCTGCAATGCCAGATCCTTTCCCTTGCTAAAGTAGCCCAGCAGAACCACCGAGCATTAGACCTCCTTACCACAGACAAAGGAGGGACCTGCATATTTTTGGGAGAGGAGTGTTGTTATTTTGTCAATGAAAGTGGACTGGTTGAGGAAAATCTGCAACGTATAAACAATCTTAAAGATAGGTTGCGACTTACCTCTGGGACGGGGACCACACCCTGGTGGCAGAATACCCTCCTCTCCTTCCTAGCCCCTGTCCTGGGACCCTTAGTCATCCTCATACTAGTCATCACGATAGGGCCATGGGCCATCAGAACAATAGTTAGTCAACTAGAGGGGGCCCTGGTGTGGAAAACTACCAGTCGCATCCTAATGCTCCAACAGCAACAGGAGCAGAGGACCCCATTTCTGGGTGCAGAGACAGACGAAAGCACTGTCTAAGCACCCACAGGGGGAATGTAGAGGGAGTCAAGGCCGATACCAAGGATGAAATGAAATGTTATCTGCCCTGCTGCAGGTGTTGAGACACTATCTGCCCTGACTAATGCTGTAAATGCTTCTCTCCCACTTCTGTAAGCCCCTTTGTGCCAAATCTATACTACGCCTCCCAAAACCCTCCTCCACTTAGCCCAGCATAAAAGGAATGCGGGGCTATTGTTCTGGGCTCAGAATTTGGAGTTTGTCTCCTCTGGGCCCGTGCACGTAAATAAAGATCGTGCTCCTAACCCCTCGGTGTCTGGTCGTTTCATTTTTCCGTAACAACATGAGCATCATTAGTTATTAAGGAAACATGAATCAGAAGTACAATGAGATGCTACTTCATACCCCCAAGGATGGCTATAATTTTAGAAAAAAGAAAACAAATGTTGGGGAGAATGTGGAAAATTGGAATCCATTTTACATTGTTGATAAGAATGTAAAGTTGTGCAGTATGTTGGGGTTTCAAGAGAAAGAGTTTGGAGGAAGGAATCCCCCTTTCCACCCAACGTCATGAAAATAGTTTTGCTCTCCCTGGAAAGAAATAAGTGTAAGATTACTATATAGTCCAGTAGTTCCACTCCTGGTATCTATACCAAAGAAGTGAAAGCAGGCATTCAAACAAAAACTTGTACTCAAATATTCATAGCAGTACTATTTTCAATAACTAAAAGGTAGAAACAATCCAAATGTTTATCAACAGATAAATGGATAAATAAAATGTAGTATATTCATGCAATGATATATTATTCAGCTGTGAAAAGGAATGAAATATTGAGTTGCTACAATAAGAATAAACTTTGAAGACATCGTGCTCTCTGAAAGAATCCAGAGAAAAGACACCACATATTATATGACATATCCAGAATAGAAAAATTTATATGAAATATTAAGTATAAACAAATCCACAGAGACAAAACACAGATTGTTGGTTGCCAGTGGATTGGAGCAGAGGTAAATGGGGAGTAACTACTTAATGGGTATGGGATTTCCTTTTGGGGTGATGAAAAGGTTCCAGTGGTAGTGATGATAATTGGATAACTTTGTGAATGTACTTTATGCCACCAAATTATGGACTTTAAAATAGTTAAAATGAAAAATTTTATGTTATGTGTATTGTGCCACAATAAAACAACCGGTGAGTCAAATGTTATGGTTTGTTATTTTCCACTGCTGTTATCATGTGAAGAAAATTCCTGAGTTATACTCCTGGTGTCTCAGTCTTGGTTCAGTCCCTTTTTCCTTCTCCCTCTGGAACTGACCTGTCTTAAGGAAGATGTTCGTCAGACCGGGCTGCCGTGGTAGAGCATGGCCTGTGATCGGCTATGTTTGCCTCGTTCATATCTAAATCATGATATTCAGGCTAACTTATAAATAATAAAGCTAAATTTTACTATCATCTGACTTCATCTATCCAACTGGATTTCAAATTTTAAGTTGGGTGGAAAGGGGGATTCCTTCCTCCAAACTGTTTCTCTTGAAACCCCAACATACCCATAGTTGTAAGCCATAATGCATGACCGTGATTTTTTAACATATGTGTAAACAAACACTCACCTTGACCAGTTTAAAAAAATCAAGCCAAAAAAAAAAAATGACAAAGGAAAATTTGTATTTGAGGAATGAGGTTTCCTGGTGTGGTGTCTAAGATAAAATTATAAATTTTGCTTTTTATAATCAAATAGGTTGGTATACTCCATATCATTTATTTTTTATAACCTAGCTAAAATTAGAGAGATATTTAGAAAAAAAATTCAGCCACTTTATCACTACCCATGTTTCTTCATTTCCCTCCACATTCCCCTCTATTATGTGCTACCCTTTTATTTATTTATTTTTTGAGAGTATTGCTTACCAGAGTTAGTGTAAGACTATAAAGACAAAATACTATTTAGAATTAAAAATAAGTTTTCAATAAATCAAGAATTATGGTATCACATTTTTCATATTTTATATTTTAAAAACTTGTTATTTAAATTTCCCAAAGTGTTTCAAAGCAAAAAACACCCTATTTTTATAAAACTGCTATCTAATTGGGTGCTTTAAAAATTCTTAGTTGCACATCAAAGGGGATACAAAAAACTTGAAAAGAACTCAAACAGTGTAAAGAAAAGCTAAAGCATTTTAAAAATGGAAACATATCAAGATTTAGAAAAAAGTCTGATTAGCAATAACATAAATTTCTTTAAACACATAATGGGCTTTAGTGAGGTGATAATGTGTCATGGTCTTTGCCTCTTTGGTAATCATAACGTAATTTTCTTCTACAAAAGGAATGGCTTCCTTACATTGAAAATTACTAGATAATTACTAGATGTCAGAAGTTCTTAACAGAGACTGGAGAGTTTGAACCCAGATGTTGATATAGAAAGACATTCTCACTCGGATGGTTTGGTGCATGCTGTGAAGGCATGCACGGAGGGGCGGCTGTGCTCCCCTCTGTCTCCAATTCTGTTAGAATGTCACCAGCTGCTAAAGGACTATAGAGCTGGGTTGGAGGAGTGGGTGACAAGGCAACCTAAGTGCCCCCAGCAGATTTTATTATGTTTTATTGTAATAACAACACTGGTTGCTATGACTATGATCTTTACCCCTGAAAATTTTTAGAAATTCTTTCAGTAATCCACATGATCTCCAATTTTATCATCTATATTGATCTGTACCCTCCTTCTGAGATAAAGAGTCTTGAAAGGACCAAGACTATGGTTCCAAGGAGGAAGGAATGTGACCCCACATAACTGTTGTAAATGCAGTGTGGGTGAAAAATGTCAGTGAAAAATTAGCCATACACATTGTTGCCTATCAGGTTTGTATGTTTCACATTAAGTATTATAAGCTGAATCCCCAGATCTGACCAAAATAAAAGTGGAAAACTCAAGTGTATATGGTTGGGAAAGACAGACCTCCATATGGCAGAGTAGGTAGATTCTGTGTTCATCTCCTCCCATGACCAACCACATCAAACTTACAACTAAATTATAGAATAAGCAGCATTCAGAAACACTTGACTAGCTGAACAGAAGTCCTATAATTAAGGATATAAAGACAAAGCCACATTGAAAGTGGTAGGAGGGGCAGAGACACTGAATGGGCAATTCTCACACCCATTGTGTGGTGATTTACAATCAGGGGGGATATATTGGCTGTGGAGGTCCCCTCTGTGGACTGAGGGGTCCTAGCCCCATACTGGGCTCCCCAGCACAAAACATCAGTGTTGGGAAGAGAAGTACCCATAACATCTGGCTGTAAAAACCAGTGGGGATTGCAACTAAATGAGACAAAGGGCTGCAGGAGTTTTAGGTGTTCCTCTTGAGGGGTCCATGCAAAGCCTTGCTCGCTCCCAAACTCACTTGCTCCAGGTCTCAGTGCTGGAGTAGCAACTTGAAAAGTGCCAGGGACAAGCAGTGAGGAAGTAAACTGACTAGCCTAAGGGTGAGGGCTGGATGGACAGGGGTCAGGGTAGTTCTTTCTGGGGACATAAGCACTGGCAGGCTCCATTTTTCCTTTGCTGCACCCTCCCCCTGCAGAGTCTGTGCCATATCTGCATGTCTATTAACCAGGTTAATACTGTTTATCCCACCTTGGTAATTACTTGAGACCCCACTCCACCCAGCTCTCACACCCTGTGCAAACTTCTTTCATCTTCTTTACCACTTGAGCAGGATGCCTCAGCTCATGGTGTGGACTTTCCTAAAATATCTCAAAAGCCTGCAAACCACCAAACAGCAGAGACTGGCCTTGACATGTCCTGTAATTCTTGATAAGCATTCCCAAATCCAGCACAAGTAGCAACCAGTATTAACTTGCATTATAACTCCCATCAGGTGACCCCAAGCCTGATATAAGTGGTGGCCAGTCTTGACCTATAACATAACTTCAACTAAGTAGCCACAAACTCAGCAGAAGTGGTGGATGACCTTAACTCACAGAGTAGTGCACACCAAGGAGCCCCAATCCGAACATTAGTGGTAGCCAGCCTTGGTTTGCAGCGTAACATTTCCCAAGCAGCTCTAAGCCCAGCACAGGTGTCAGCCAATCACAGATCACTTTGTAGCTTCTACCAAGCAACCTAAAGCGTGGCACAAGCAGCAGCTGATCTTGTCCTGCACTGGAGCCCCTCTGTAGAGGCTCCAGAACCAATAAATCTGGTGGCCAGCTTCAGAGCACACAAGAGATCCACCCAACCACCTCCACAAACATCACACACCCAAAGAGTGGACTTGGCTGGCACAAGGGCCCCATTAAAGTGAATTCTGCTCTGTAGGGTCTGCTCCCACACAACAGCTTATCTACTGTAGTCATTCCCAGCCCTCATAGCCAGCCATCCTGAAGGTCAATCCCATCCACTGACACGTCAACAGCCATCAAGGCTCAAATACAACGGGAAGGCACACACAATCCACACATGAAACATTACTGGAGCACCTGGCTTAGGTGACCATAGAGACAGCCCTGCTGAGACCCACAAGACACCTTCCACATAAGGCTACTCTGTCAATACTGGAATACAGCTCTACCTAATACATAGAAACAAACACAGAAATTCAGACAAAATGAGAAGGCAAAGAAACATACCCTAAATGAAAGAACAGGTTGGAAAAGACATACTTTGTTCCTGTGCAAATTAGTTTAGTTTTTTTTTTTAAGTCACAATGTCTACTAAAATTAATAATGACTATAGTCTTCCACATAGGCTTTTTCTCTCTAGGCATCTATTGTGGAGAAGAATTCACACGTTTATACAACAGCATTCATTAAAGCATTTTCTGTCACTGTGGCTAATTAATAGCAACCTTAACACAATGGAATAGCTATCTGTGGAACATTCATATCATGAAATATTATACAGTAATTATTAAGAAGAAAGTCAAGTTATATATTTACACATATAACATATCTTAGATATCTTGCTAAATGAAAAAGCAAGCTTCAAAAACATACATAGAGCATGATTCTTTTTGTGTAAATAACAGAACATAAAACCCAATTATTTAGAGAGAGACATATATGTAAGAATGTTTAAAAGCTTCCTATGTTCCAGTTCCTGTACTAATGGCTTTTTATCTACTGTTTCATTAAAAACTCGTAATAGCTTTATAAGACAGGTACTGTTAATATCCACATTAAAATGAGTAAACTGAGACACAGTAATTAAGTAACATGCCCAAGAGTCACTGGGTAAATACATGAAAATATATAGAAAAAGCCCAAGAAAGGTATACAGAAACTGGCAATCAAATTATCTTCTATTAAAATAACAGAAATTATATAAGATATATATATATATATCTTATTCAGTTCTGACTGCTGTATGGCTAAAACGAAAATTTATTTCTTACAGTTCTGGAAGATGGAAAGTCCAAGATAATGGTACTACAGATTTGGCATTCAGTGAAAGCTCTCTTACTGGATTATAGACAGCCACCTTTCTGCCGTGTGTTCACATGTCTTTTCTCAGTGTGTGAGTGTTGACAGAAAGAAGGCTCTCATCTCTTTCTCTTCTTCTAAGTGCACTAATTGCAATATGGGAGCTTCACCTGCATGATCTCATCCATACTTAACTACCTACCAATGGTCCCACCTCTAAATACCATCACATTAGGGGTTAGAGCTTCAACATAGGAATTTTGGAGGGAGACACAAACATTCATCCATAGCAAAGTATATGTGTGTGTGTGTGTGTGTGTGTGTGTAGTAAAAAATAATTAAAACAGAAAGGAAAAAGTAAAAACAAAAAACAAAACCCAACTGACTATTCTTCCTCTTTTTAAGCCTTAACCAAGTTAGTGAAAAATTTTCTACTCACCTGAAATCTGCTCTTTGATTCATGTCTTCATAATGTTATCCTGACTCTCTCCTAGAATCTTTTGGCCACTGATTTGTAGGTCTTGCTTCCTCAGGCAACACCTGCCTTAGTGAAGGTGAGTAGTTCAGAATTAGCTGACCATCACATGGTAAGGAAAATATCACTGGCACTCCCCGATACTCAGATCCTAAGAAGGAGGAAGTTCAAACACAAGGGAATAATCTCATTGATTTGGTGTTTCCAGGCCCCATCTTGCAGAGTCACTGAGACTCCTGAAAGCCTCCCTCATTTCTCTGGCAGCTTCTCAACAGGTTCAAAAGAGATTCCCTTTCTATGGCAGCTTGTGATTCCCTGTCTGGACAAATCCACATTACCCCCCATTCCATGACTCCCTAATTCAACACTCACCTAGTTGCTGTCATTGGTGTCAAGCCTACAAAAATGTCTTGTTAATGAAATAATCCTCTCTATTACCAGTGTTGACATTCTTAACTTGTTTAGTGTGTGCATGCAGGGTCTTCAAAGAGAATTGGAGCAATTCATATTGTAATAGCCTTACCCTGGGCCGTATTGTGTCAAATTCTCTCCAGGATAGCCAGAGGACATTCTACAAAAAGTAACTCAAGTCATTTGTTTATGCTCACCTTTAATGGATTCAAAGATAGTGTCCAGGAACTCTGGGGTTTTCTCTCCTACCTTGACCTGAGCTCTGTCTACTTGGATACTATACCCCTATCTTAAGAGAAGAGTTTTATACTCTTTTTAATCAGAAATATACATTTTATTGTGCAAGAACCTAATCTTAACTTCTTTTCATTAATTCTCCAAGAAAGCCTATTGGACCACGTACAGACATTACCCACAATACTGTAATTTGAATCCTATGTTTCCTGAGTTGAACATGCAGATTAGGATTTCTGCTCTTCTTTGCCCCCAGGTACTTATAAGACACTTTTCTAGTGATAAAGTTAGGAAACCAACAAAGTGTCTGAGATGTACCTGCTCCTTAATCTCTTGAAATGTTAAATGATTTGGGATGTATTTGTTTATTATACAAATGTTCATTAACTGCAACCTAAGAAGTTTTTAAACATTCTTATATCTAAATCTCTCTGAATATAGTTTGGTTTTATGTATTGTTATTTACACAAACGGAATGATGCTCTAAGTATCTTTTTGAAATTAGCTTTTTCATTTAGTTAGTCTTGACTGACATAAAATATGGAAATACATATATTTATATAAATATTCCATTAAGACAAAAAAACATTTTGCCCTTCTCTCTTATTATATCCTCACACCTGGGGTATTTTTTGATATGCATGTATGGGCCTATATTCTATTCCAAAATTAACATTCTGGTTGGAGCTTTTCTCTCAAACTCTAAGTAAGTCCTGGAGGGGAGATGAGGTAAATTGTGGACAGTATTTTCTGTTTTGTTCTTTTACTTTTATTTTTATTGTTTATGCTGTTACAATTGTTCCTGCTTTTTCTCCCTTTCCCCATCTCTACCCAGCCCCATCCTCTCCCCTCCCCAAGCCAATCCCCATATTGTTGTCTAGGTCCATGGGTTGTGTATAAATATTCTTTGGTTAATCCTTCACCATCTTTACTCCCATCCCCTGTCCCCTGCCTCCTTTCCAGTAGCTGTCAGTCTGTTCTATGTATCTAAGTTTCTGTTTCAATTTTGTTTGTTAGTTTATTGTGTTCATTAGATTTCACATGTAAGTTATATTACGTGGTGTTTTCTTTCACTGACTGGCTTAATTTACTTAACATAATTTTCTCCAGGTCCATCCATGCTGTTGCAAAATGTAAGAGTTTCTTCTTTTTTATTGTTGTATAATATTCCACTGTGTAAATGTACTGCAGCTTTTCTATTTACTCATCTGCTGATGGGCATTTAGGCTATTTCCAAAACTTGGCTATTATGAATAACACTGCTATGAACACAGGGCTGTGTACATTCTTTTGAACTGGTGTTTTGGGATTCTTAGAATATATTCCCAGAAGTGGGATCAATCGCTGGGTCAAAAAGCAGTTTCATTTTTAACTTTCTGAGGAACCTCCACAAAGTTTTCGACAGTGCCTGCACCAGTCTTCATTCCCACCGACAGTGTACAAGGGTCTTCTTTCCTCCACATCTTTGCCAGCACTTGTTGTTTGTTGATTTCTTGGTGGTACCCATTCTGGGAGGTGTGAAGTGGTATCTCATTGTGGTTTTAGTTTGCATTTCTCTGATGATTAGCATTTTTTAATATGTCAATTGACCCTCTGAATGTCTTGTTTAAAGAAGTGTCTGTTCAAGTCTTTTGCCCATTTTTAAACTGGATTGTCTTCCTGGTGTTGAGTTATGTCTTTTACATATTTTGGAAATTAACACCTTATCAGATGTATCACTGGCAAATATGTTTGCCATCTCTTTGTTTCCATGTGCTATAGTTTAAATGGTTTCTTCACATCTGTTTTCCAGTTTAACAATTCTTAATTTTTAAAGCATTTTGTGCAATAATCTTATACACTGTCTTATAATTCCAATAAATGCCATAAACATTTAAATTTCTTGGTGTTGTGGACTATTTCTGTCAAGTTTCACACCTGAACTTTTCTTTTCACTTACAGGTTTGGTTGATCTTAATTTGTGGAAAACTTGGAAAACTAAATTCAGGATCCTTATTTCCTGAGAGTGTTTGTGCTTCATTCACCTAGGCACTGCTACTGTGGGATGACTCGCATCACCTCCTGTGGATTCCAGGCTCCATCAAAGCACTTCAGAGCCAAAGGCCAATTTCCATATTAGGCTGTTTTGTTTGTTTTGTTTTCCTTTTATAGGTATCTTTATAATCTGTCATCCCCACAATGCCAATTTTTGAAACCTAGCAAGAGCATCACTTAGGTTCCTGACTCCTGTATGGCTGGTGGTAGAAATAATGTCCTACATTATTTCAGTTTATATTATGTCAAATTTATTTAATAAAGAAAAGGACCAGGTACTAAAAAATAGGAAAGATTCGAATCTTAAATTCATTTCCATAAACCAAAATCATTTTAACAACACAAATAAAAAGAATTGTATCCAGAGACTGACATTAAACTAATTTCCCTACTATCAACCCTTTAATGTAGTCACAGAACCAAAGCCGGAGCCATTTTCTAAAGCAGGAAGTAAAGTGTATGCTTTGGGATATGTCTCCATGGGTTTAATAGTACCCCATCCTATTTATTTGCATTAAAAGCTACATTTTTAAAAGGGGTAAACTCTTCACTCTAAACAAGATATAAAATAAACTCCATCAATGAATTTATTTAATCCATTGATTAAAGAGGGGGCTAATAAGATGTTGCAACCTCTCTAAGGAAATAACTGGAAAATCTGAAAAATGTACTAGCCAATCTTCTGCCATTCATTCTTGTTACCATGACTCAGTATCATTCTTAAACATAAATAGTCCTGCCCAGTCTGATGTGATTTTTTGCACCATTGAGACGTCACTGTTGGTTTTAAGTCATTGTTCATTGTGTAGTGAGGATATTGAAGGAAGAAGAGGCCCTGGATCTTGGTGGTTCAGTTTCTATGACACAGTACAAATATAGACTAGTATCTAAGTGGGTTGCAGTGGTTCTTTGTTTGATTGTTTTTAACTTAAAATTATATACCTTATAAGATATAAATTTTACCACTTCTTGTAAAATAAATGCATATCCTTTTCTGGAGCAGTAACAGTAACTAAATGTATTTATTTACATTTAGCATAGGTTTCAAACACATAAACAGTCAGGTGCCATTTAACAACATGGATATATCCTGAGAAATTCATCGTTAGATGATTTCATTGTTATGTGAACATCATAGCGTATATTTACACAAACCTAAATAGTACAGGCTACTACACACCCAAGCTATATTGTATAGCCTATTGTCCTAGGCTACAAGACTGTACAGCACATTATGGTACAAAACGACATGATATTAAATCAAGCACAAGAGAAAATGATGTAATCGAAGGACTCAGTAAACATTGCCACTAACATAACACAACATACTGTTTTACAGCAAACTTTTTTTATAAGTAGAAAGAATGCACTGTAAAATAATGATAAAAAGCATATAATAGTAAATACATAAGCCGGTAACACAGTCATTTATTATCACTATCAATTAGCATGTATCACTATCCAATAGGAAGCTTTTAGTTTCATTATAATCTTATGAAACCTCTGTAGTATGTGCAGCTCAACACTGACTAAATCAACAACACTTGTAATACACATAACAGGAAGGGATGAACACTGCCTTAAGACTCATTCCTATTGGAATATCCTTAATAATTAGAATGCTTAATAATTTTTAAGCAATGACATCTTGTTATTAACCACTTTTAAAAATAATGTTTAATCAAATTATTGTTCCTACTTAATTTTTAGAACTGAAGAGAATCTCGAAGTGTGCTGAATATCAGGGAAAGGAGAAAAAAATCAAATTTACACAGGAGTCTTTTTATTATGTCATACCAGCAGAAATTGGGCATAATCATCAAAGAAGAATGGGGATTCTAACTCTCTAATGAAGAGTAGTGTTGAGCCTATTTATAAGCAGATCTTCTGGAAATAGGTGAGTGTTCTGGGGAAGTGGTTGTGTGAATCTAAGGTACAGGAAGTTGGATGCCCAGAACACTTCTCTCTTAATGTCATCTTTAATAACTAGGAGTTCTATTGGCTGCATCATTTTATTCATAATTTCTATCTTGATATTTATGACTTATCAACATCAGTCTTCATTGCCCATCCTTCTCAATTTTAAGTTGGTGTTCCCCATGAGAATAAAGTACTTAGATAAATTTGATGTTCACATCTGACTTCAGTACTTTCACCCTAAAAAAGATTTCAGTAGGTGGTCTTCAACAACCACAGTCATGGCAGAGAATTCCTGATATCATTTAAAAACGTTGTTAATGCTTCTCTCATTCTTTTAAAAAATTTTAAGGAAGCACATCTTAAAATGATAATTACCCATTCACATGTTATTTGTATTTCCCTTATTTATAGCTCATCTAATGTCATAACTGAACTTGTTTTCCTTTTTTGGTGCCTTTCCCCCACTCCTACTTCTTTATTGTCCTCATTCTAATTGCCAGTGTTCCATTTTCTCACCAGTACCCTCCAATGAGAGGACACTTTTATAGTTTTCTCCAAATAACTGTTCTGTCCCTAGCCCCCTAGAGAACTTCTTCATGTTCTCTGCAGTTGACTTTTTCTTTACTGCAGGAGTTCTGTAAATCCTCAGAAGAACTCTTAGGTACATTTGTTTTTAAGGTCATTATCTACTAATTGATTTCCATCTTCTCCACTGTGTAAGGAATAAATTTTATGGTCATATTTATAAGCTCCCGATCATCTTGGCAATAAGAACTACAGCCTCTCATTATCCTCTAAGCTACTTGTTTCCTCTTAGAAAGGAATAAATGTTAAATGGATGAATTCTCTGCTTTTATGACTTTACTATGTTTATCACTTGGCTGTTTATTGAAAAAAAATAAACATTTGATTGCTGGCTATATGTTAGGCACTGTTGTAGCTACTTGGGATAAAAAATGGAGATGATAGCACCCTTGGCTGCTGGGAGCTCCTGGTCTAGTGGGTGCTATAAATACATAGACAAATGTAATATAATGAGAATTACTAATAGAGTTAGAAGAAAGTCTCTGACACCCAAATTGCCTTCTATTAGGAGAATAGGGGTAAGAGAGGAGCACAGGAGGGAGAAGAGAATAATATATTTATCCCTCAAGATGTTTGAGCAGTGCTTTGAGGACAGAATAGAGATTTTTCCAGGA
Organism: Mormoops blainvillei; assembly: GCA_004026545.1. Classification (NCBI taxonomy): domain Eukaryota; kingdom Metazoa; phylum Chordata; class Mammalia; order Chiroptera; family Mormoopidae; genus Mormoops; species Mormoops blainvillei. Next base: position 265,908 of record PVJD01000541.1, on the reverse strand, counting down.
AAGGCACACAGATGGGGGAGAATGCAAGGAAGGCAAAAAGCAGCAAGTGGGGAAGAAGGAAAGGAGACATGGGGAACTATGACATTTTGAGAGATAGTCACTCTTGGTTGTAGTAGGGACTGTGCCTTGGGCTGTAAGTGGGGAAATGAGGGTGAACATGTATACAGAGCCCAGAGAGCAAAAATCCTTATATATGATGTTACTCTCTTTCCTTTTATTCTTCATGTAATGATACGATGTTGGAGACATTAAAGTCTTAATTGACTTGAGGCCTGAAAGCAGTGGAAGGTTTATTACAGGAAATATATTTCCAGCATGGGGAAACCATTTAAGTAGTTTCATCAAGAAATTAAAAGTCAGTCGGAGTGAAGGTGGGAGTGAAAATTCATAAGAACAAGAATTCCACAAAGCCTTGTTGAGCCCAATCAACCAAACTCTACATAATCGAAGAAGGCAAAGTGGAGTCTGGAGACAAATTAGTTGTGTTGAGGGAGGAGCAGAGAAGAGTTAAGGGTCATTGACAAAATTTTGACTTGGGGGCATCTGTATAAATTTCAGTGCTATAAACCAAGATGTGAATTTAGGAGAAGAAAAAAGATGGGTGGTGGCAAGGTAGGAATGTAGTTCCATTTTGAAAGTAACACAATATGGGTTTCTAGATGGTTATTAGAGTAGACTGGGCCTCAAGAGAGAAGACAGTGCAGGAAAGAAAAAGAGGAAGAGAGAATTCTTATTTATTTATTTATTTTTAAAGATTTTATTTATTTTTAGACAGAGAAGGGAGAAAGAAAGAGAACATCAGTGTGTGGTTGCTTCTCGCATGCCCCCCACCAGGAACCTAGCCCTCAACCCAGGCATGTGCCCTGACTGGGAATCAGACCAGCGACCCTTTGATTCACAGGCCAGCATTCAATCCACTGAGCCACACTGGTCAGGGCAGTTTTTATTTTATATATTAAGATCTGTGCTAGGTGCTCAGGCTTCAGTGAAAAGGAATTTCAACAATTATTAAAGGTATTGCCACTCAGAGTTCTAGCAATTTCCTCTACTGGAGATTCATCCTCTTTATTTATGGTGGGCCCTCTGATTACATAGAAGCAATGAAAAAATTACTCTATGATTCTTGATAAAAAAATTAATGTCATTATAAATATAAATATAAATATAAATATAAATATAAATATAAATGCTGTAACCTGAGATGTTAATTGGTCTGTTTAATCATGTAAATTGGATAGGTCCAGATATAGCCTTGGAATTAGAGTCGAGTTTTCCATAATTCCAATTTAGACTGAAACATTGGTATGTCCCACAGGGTATTTTTAAAAGACTGACACATCCAGACTTTAGCAAATTCATGATTGACAATTATGGGCCATTGGGAACAAATGAGCACACAGCTGTGGGTGGAACTGGGGTAAAGTTTCTCCTGAAAGAACCTGGGGAAACAAGTGAGACTCAATTTTTTTCTTTTGTAGCATGTGGTAGAAGCAGATGCAGAAATAAAATCCATAGGAACCTGGTAATTTCAGAGAAAGAGACAGATTTTCATCAGGGTACATGGGAGCCATGTAGGCAATACCCAACCCAGTAACAGTTGGAAGAAGGCATGTATAGGGTAGAGACCAGGGGATGCCTAAAGGAGTGATGTCTGCCCTGAGTCTCTGATGGTAAGTACTAGTTAGCCAGATAGAAGGATGGGTGGAGGCACTGAAGGGAGAGAAAATGGTGGTAAGAGGGAAGGAGGTATAGGGATAAGACAGTCTAGGGAGTGTCAAGGGCTTCATACTTCAGTGTCTTGAAGTCTAAAGTGTTAAAAGGAGAGGGCGAGAAACAAACTGGAATGAGAGCAGCAGCGAGTCTGGAGTGGTGACTGGGTTAAGAAATTTGGGCTATACCTGCAGATGGTGATAGAAAGCTACCGTATGGATTTAATCAGGAGACCAACATGCCATTTCAGAAGTTACGTGGAGGACAGAGAGGAGAATAGCCTGGAGAAGGCAAACTTAGCTCTCACAGTCGGTCGGGTGAGAAATGTTGAAGGTCTAACTCAGATCAGGGATAAGAGGGCTAAAGAAGAGAGCAGAACCAAAATACTACATATCAGGGCAGTAGAACTGATGGTCAGCTGAGACTTTGGTGCTATGGACCAAAGTGGGGAATAAAAAATAAGGGAATAATGGGAGGTAGGGAAATAGGATAAATATAGGTTCAGGCATCTAAATTTGAGGTCTCTATGGACATCAAGAGAGACATCTAGGCTTCAAACAGAGATTCAGGTGATAGTGATGGTGATAAAAAAGATGATGATAAACCTTTCCTTGGCACCTACTCTGAATTATTTTACTAACTGTTTTATGTTCATTAGGTTGTTAATTCCTGCCCAGCTTTATTCTTCTTCAAAGCCCCAATCACTGTATCATACTCAGTGATTCATTTGTTCAATATCTGTCTCACACTGTAATAGAAGTGCCACAAGGAGGGGGGATTTTTATAGGTTTTGTTTATCACTATAAATCCAGTGCAGAGCTACTCAAAAAAAAATCTTGGTGAATTAATGAAAGAATTTCATGATAACTGTAACAGGTAGGGACAATCCCCATCCCCCATTTTATAGATGTGAAAACAGACTTGAGGGGTTACATATATTGTCCCAGATTACATGCCTACTTGGTAGAAGTTCCAGGATTCTAATCTGAGTCTTGATGATTCCAGAAAGCTAAGCCCTCTGCAACTGTCCATACCACTATTAGTATAAATAACTACTGAAAATACAGAAGGGCATAGATCCCACTTCCCAGCAAGAAGGTATAGAGTGAAAAAAAATAATGAGGATATCCTTCATAATCCCAGCCACTGTGGAAAGAAGAAGAATCTCCAAAGGACACCAAGAGAAATACAAGATGACTAAGAGGAAACACTGAAAGGAACCATGTTCAAGAAAAACAAAGGAGAGCCTGCCCAAGTAAGGCAGTGGTCAGCAGTGCCAAACTCAAATAACAGATCAGGTAAGGAATGCTCTGGAAACGGTATACAAATTGGGCATCTCCATGGCTGGGCTATGATCTTGAGGAGTGAGAGGCAAGTTTTCTTAATAGTAGTAGAGGCAATGATTGCCTTGTCAATGCAATAATGATGAGAGAAGAGAGCACATGGATCAGTACAAAAGGAAAAGTAGTGGAGGCCTGGGGTAGACAACTGTCATTAGTTTTCCGTGAGAGGAAGGAGGAAAACAAGACAGTGACTAGTAAGAAAGAAGCAAGGAGATATTTCTTCATTAAGGTGGGAAAGAATTCAGCTCTTTGTGCTTGTACTTGATGTTGAATAAAAATGTGTGTGTGTGCTATATGTGTGTGTGCTATATGTGTGTGTGTGGTACATATGTATGAGTGTGTGTGTATAGGGGAATGTGTATATGAAAGAGTGAATGGGTGCGTGTGTGGTATATAAGGTCTGTCTGGAAAAAGTCCAGCCATTGTTAATATAATGAGAATGGTTTGCACAACATTGATGTAAACTGGTAACCAAGGAGAGTGGACTTGAATGCTCATGCATGAACAATGATGACTTCACTGTACTAGTCAGTGGGGACAGTAGACACTATTGAGTGACCATGAGTACTGTGTGGTTGTTGCATTCAAAATGACTGAGCAAGTAGAGTAACCAATCTGCATGAAATTTTGTGGTAAGCTTGAACATTTCTCTGCAGAAACTATTCAGATGATTCAGAAGGGCACAGCTATGGGCAACTGATGATTGTCAGTTTCATAATGACAACATGCCTACTCATGCATAACATCTCTTGCAGAGTTTTTTGGTGAAACAGTAAATTATCCAGGTGACTCAGCCCCGCTACAGCCTGGATTTGGTGTCCTGTGACTTTTGGCTTTTTCCAAAACTAAAATCCCCTTTGAAAGGAAGAGATTTCAGGCCAGCTATCCAATTCAGGAAAATATGATGTGGCAGCTGATGGCAATTGGGAGAACTGTGTGAGGTCCCAAGGTGAATACTTTGAAAGGGACTGACATGTAATTGTCCTATGTACAATGTTTCTTGTATCGTTATCTTCTTCAATAGATATCTCTGATTTTCATATTACATGGCTGGATATCTTCTGTACAGATCTCTTATATATGTGTGTATATTCTTTACTGTGTGTTGTATGTATGTAGGTGTGTGTGTATGTATGAGAGACTGTGTAGATAAAGATCTGCTTGAGTGTATGGGGTATATGTATGTGTGTGGTGCATATGCAGGGTGTATTTGTGTGTATGTGAGGTGTGTATATGTGGAGGTACAGTGTATATGTGGGGGGTGGGGGGATGTGTATATGGAAGAGTGCATGGGTGTATGTGGTGTATGTGTGTGTGGGGTATATATATGGAAAAATGTATGGGGGTGTGTGGGTATATGTTGGGGGAAGTGTATATGGAAGAACATTTAGGTATTTGGGGTGTATATGTGTGTATGCAAGGGTGTGTATATTTAATGAGACAGTGAATCAGTGAAATCTAAAATCTATAAACCTGCTTTGTAAATTGTAGAATGTAAAACAAATATAAAGTGTTACTACTCTTTACTTGGGTCAATCTTGGAGAGATTGTGACTTTAAAATCCCCACCTTATGCTGTACTACAAAAGGTATTCACCATGACTGTGATGCTTGTCACTCCTCCTTTCTCAGGGAATTGTGCATCCTGTCCTGTGCCATGCAGGGTGTCCAACATTTTGGCATCTCTGTGCCACACTGGAAGAAGAAGAGTTGTCTTGGGTCACATGTTAAATATATTATGCCACAATATATGCACATTAAATACATTGTGGCACAAACAAAACATCTCATGATGTTTTAAGTAAATTTACAATTTTGTGTTGAGCTGCATTCAACAGCCATCCTGGGATGTATGGAGCCCGCGGGCCACAGGTTGGCATCCCTGATAGTTTATAGGAAGAAAATTGCCTCTGCCCCTTAAGGATAGGGAAGACATTGTACATCATTTGCTTGCAAGTTTTTGTGCAATTTGCATGTACTAGGAGAAGAGCTAGAGTAATCAACAAAGCAGGCCCTCCCCACTTGGTGAACCTAATTTCTCCAGGAGTATCAACCAGCTCTCCCATGAAGGCAAAAATAGAAAGCAGGGATTGTCCTCCACTTTATTCCAAGGACAAGACTGCCTGTGGACAACACTGGCTACATAACTGATGGGGCCCAGTATGAAATGAAAATGGAAGGTCCCTGTTCAACAATGGTTAGGAATCCAAGATTTTAAAAGTAGAGCATTAATCAAGGTCAGGTTCTTACAAGTTCGAGCCTGTGTCTGAGAATCAGCAAAAAGCCTTACTGTCAATCAGGCTACTCAAGGTGAGAATGGAAGCTTCAGTTCTCATCTTATGTTATATCTTTGCCAAACTGACCATTAGTGAATTTCTTCTATTAAAAACAAGATGATTTCCTGAGATCAGCACATACATGAGTCTCCCCTCTCTCTCTGGCACGTCCTCTTTTCTTTCCTGTCAGGGATCATCTTCCTGCTCCCAACTTGCTTTTCTCCTTTCCTGCAATACTACCTGGGCCGTATTGTGAATTCATTAATTTTCAGTTCTGGGACCTAAGGCAAGAAATCTCCCTCGCCAACATATTTGGTGAGTTCCTGAAAATGTGAGCCTATAGCTATTATTTATATATGATATTATATCTTCCCTCAGGTGTTCATAAGTTTGTAAAGGCTTTCTCACAAGTGAGTGCAGAGCAATTCAAATACTTTAAAAGAATACAGGATCACCATCACTTATTACCCATAAATTTTGAATTTGGCGTAGGGGGTGTGCTCCAAAAACTTGTTATTTTTTGTGAATTATTTGACCTGATATGAGTCTTTTAAAAAGTATTTGTCCCAGTTAGTGTAAATATTTACATGTTTGACTTGACAGGAGTACTACACAATGCACAAGATGGGCTCACATTATGTTTCTGAAAATACAAGAAATTCTGAAGTCTGGACTGCATGGGTTGTAGTTCAAGAATTGTGATCCAATATTAACATCCACTTTGGGAACCAAGTTTTGCTAGTGAATACATAATCTATTATTATTTAATTATTGTACAAACTCTCTGGGAATGTAATTAAATGGACATAAAATCCACCACTTTCTTTAATATTCAAATAAAGATTAAAAAATAATTATATACTTTTTAGGTATTTTCATTTCTTTGGGAATATTTGTTGACTGTGTGGAATTTTAATATTTAAGTCTTTAATCTTTAGTAACCAGTTCCTCATGAATTTATTAGTATTTTATGAAGTTAGTAATCCTATATTTAAATACCATAATAAAGAGGTTACGGTTTTTAAAAATATAACATTACTGCAGTCAATAAGCATTTCTAAGCTTATTTAAAAAAACAAACAAAAAAATACAACCCTCAAGCATATTTCATCTATAGGTAGAAGTGTTTTGGCACCAATGATGACATTTTATTTCCTATGAGAAGCTATGTATAATATGTCTGATGGGTTTTTATGGTTTTGTAGTTCATGATTAAAAACTAACTGTAGCTATAAATTGGGTAAAAATAAAAAGTCTACTCTGCCAGGTAGCTGGAGACTGAAAGAGCCATTTAAAGGGCCAACACATAAACTTTCATCTGCAACCACTTACCCTGGGCTCCAGCAAAAGCAGGGGCAGAGTGGGCTGGAGATGCCTGAGGAGAAACTGGGGATGGAGGTTTTGGGGAGAGAACTGAGAGAGTAGCCACCGGGATCCCGGTGCTGAGTCATCCACCACAGCAGCCACCATCCTGCTCACACAGACCACTCCCCTGAGCTGCAGCAGCCTGAGAGGAAGCAATAGCCCTGTCCTTAGGAAGGACTCTGCCCAGGCCTTGTGGTGCTTAACCTGGACTGCTGAGTGCAGAGTGGCAGCCATAGACAGTAGATCCCTGCAAAGGTGGGGCAGAGTGGACTAGAGATGCCAGAGGAGATGGTGGGGTTGGAGAATTTGGGGAGCAAACTGGGACAGTAGCCTCCGGGATCCTGCTACTGAATTATCCCCCATAAGGCAGGAGCCATCGAGCTCACATAGACCATTCCCCTCTGAGCAGCAGCAACCTAAGGGGAAACATTAGCCCCAACCGCTGGAGGGATTCTGCCCCACCCTATGGTGTTAAAGCCTGACTGCTTTACTAGGTTAACTAGTAACTAGGTTAACAATGGAAGGAGACAATCATAGACAGCAAATCCCAGGAATTCTTGAACAGACTGCCCAAGGTCTGACAGGGTCAACATCTGACTTCACCAGAGGTGGCTCCAGAAAGAAAAAACATTGGTAAATACTAGAGGCTACTAAGATGAAATCCACAGTGGTCTTCTCCATGAATTGCAATATTTTCTTCACTACATAGCTTTTTAACATTCATTTTTTCTCCATCAAGTTGATGCATATTAAGTCACTAGATTTTACACTATAGTTTATTTCTCTCCTTTCTTATAATAACCTTTATCTCTTTATAGGCTAATTAATTCATTGCTGTCAATAGTGGGATGGCAGGGGGTAGTTATTTCTGTAACCCTGGGTTTGTTTCCTGGGCTTTGTGCTTTTGCTCAGGTAGACAAATAAAGGGAAGATGAAGAAACAACCCCCAGTCAAAAGGAAAGGAGCAATCCTCAGAAACACTAATAAATGAAATAGAGGCACATAAACTATCAGATATTGAGTTCAATACAATGGTTATAAGGAAGCTCAAAGTACTCAATGAGTTCAATGAGAATTACAAAAAACTACAGGGAAACTATGAGGAACTTGCTGCAAACTGTATCAGCATGAAAAAGAACATAGAAACTATCAACAAGAACTAACAGGAAATGAAGAATACAATTTCTGAATTAAAGAACACAGTAGAAGGTATCAAAAGCAGGCTAGATGAAACAGAGGATCAAATCAGCAAGCTGGAGGACATGGTAGAAAAAAAAACTCTCAGGAAGAGCAAGAAAATGAAAAAAAGGCTCAAAATGAATGAAGAGGTGTTAAGGGAAATACAGGACAACAAGAAATGTAATAATATCCATATAATAGGAATACCCAAAGGAGAAGAAGAAGAGCAAGGAATAGAGTACCTGTTTGAAAAAGTAATGATGGAAAACTTCCCTAATTTGAGGAGTGAAAATATCACGCAAGTCCAGGAAGCACAGTGTCCCAGTCAAGAGGAACACAAAGAGGTCCACTCCAAGACACATCATAATTAAAATGGCAGATATCAAAGACAAAGAGAGAATCTTGAAGGTAGCTAGGGAGAAACAGGAAGTAACATGCCAGGGAGCCCTGTAAAGGTTAGCAGCTGACTTCTCCACAGAAACACTATGAGCTAGAAGGGAATGGCAAGAAATATTCCAAGTAATGAAAAGCAAAGGCCTGCAACCAAGACTACTCTTCCCTGCAAAGCTCTCAATTAAAATGGGAGGTAAAATAAGGAGTTTCCCAGACAAAAGAAGGCTGGAAGAATACATCTTCACCAAACCAGCATTGCAGGATGTGCTAAAGGGACTGCTTTAAGAAGATGAAGGAAAAGAGTAAAAGAGAGAGGAACACAAGTTCAAAGGGAAAAAATAAATAAGTACCTATCAATAACCTTAAATGTAAATGGATTAAATGCTCCAATTAAAAGACATAGAATAGTTGAATGGATAAGAAAACACAACTCTCACATATGCTGCCTATAGGAGACCCATCTCAGAACAAAAGACCTACACAGATTGAAAGTAAAGGGTTGAAAAATATTCCAAGCAAATGGACAGGAAAAAAAAAAGCTGCAGTAGCAATACTTATATCAGACACAACAGACTTCAAAACAAAGGCCATAAAAAGAGACCCAGAAGGACACCTCATAATACTCAAAGAAAGACTCCCTCAGGAAGACATAAACATTGTAAGCCTATACGCATCCAACATAGGACCACCTAAATATATAAGGAAAATCATGGAGGACTTCAAGCAAGATATAGATAGCAACACACTTATAGTAGGGGATTTTAATATTCCACTGTCACAATGGATAGAGTATCTAAACAAAAAATCAACAAGGATATTGTGGAACTGAATGATGCATTAGATCAAATGGACTTAACTGATATATATATATATATCAATCTATAGTATATTTCATCCCAGAAAGCAAACTATACATTCTTTTCAATTGCACATGGAGCATTTTCAAAGATAGATCACATGATAGGGTACAAAACAAGCCTCAACAAATTTAAGAAATTTGAAATCATATCAATCATTTTCTCAGACCACAATAGCCTAAAACTAGAAAACAACCTCAAAGATAAAACTCAAAAGCATTCAAACACATGGAGACTGAATAACATGCTATTAAACAGTGAATGGGTCAATAAAGAGATCAAAGAAGTAATTTAAAAGTTTCTGGAAACAAATGAAAATGACTATGGGATGCAGTGACAGCAGTCCTGAGAGGAAAGTTCATAGCAATACAGGCCTACCTAAAAAGATAGAAACATTTCAGATACAAAAACTAACACAACATCTATAAGAGCTAGAGAAACAACAAGAAACAAAGCCTAGAGTGAGCAGAAGGAAGGAAATAATCAAGATCAGAGCAGAATTGAATGACGAAGAGACTAAAAGAACAATTCAAAGGATCAATAAATCCAGGAGCTCGTTCTTTGAAAATATAAACAAAATTGACAAGCCTTTAAGCAGACTCATTGAGAAAGAAAGGGAGAGGATGAAAATAAATAAAATCAGATATGAAAGAGGAGAAATTACAACTGATACCAGAGAAATACAAAGGATTGTAAGAAATTACTATGAACAGCTATATGCCAAAAATTTGATAACCTGGGTAAAACGGACAAATTTCTAGAAAAATATTATCTTCCAAAACTGAATGAAGAAGAAGTAGAAAACCTGAGCAGACCGATAACAGCTGGTGAAATTGAAGCAGTAATCAAAATAATCCAGGCATACAAAAGCCCAGGATCACATGGATTCACAGGAGAATTTTACAAAACATTTCAGGAAGAGCTAACCCTTGTCCTTCTCCGACCATTCCAAAAAATCCAAGAAGAAAGACTCCCAAACTCTTTTTAGGAAGCCAGCATCATCCTAATCCCCAAACCAGATAAAGACACACCAAAGAAAGAACATTACAGGCCACTATCACTGATGAACATAGATGCTAAAATCCTTGACAAAATATTGGCAAACTGCATCCCACAATACATTAAAAAGATCGTGCACCACTATCAAGTGGGATTCATTCCAGGGATGCAAGGATGGTACAATATTTGTAAATCAATAAACGTAATACATCACATAAACAACAGGAAAGATAAAAATCACATGATTATATAAATAGATGCAGAAAAAGTATTTGACAAGTAAGGTACAGCACCCACTTATGATAAAAACATTCAGCAAAATGGGAATAAAGGGGGCATACCTCAACATAATAATGGTTATGTATGAGAAATGTACATCCAATATTTTACTCAATAGGCAAAAACTAAAAACTTTCCCACTAAGATTGGGAACAAGACAAGGATGTCTTCCTTCACCACTTTTATTCAACATAGTATTAGAAGTCCTAGCCATAGCCATAAGGCAAGAAAAAGAAATAAAAGGTATCCAAATTGGAAAGGAGGAAGTAAAACTGTCATTGTTTGCAGATGATATGATAGTGTACATAGAAAACCCAATAGACTCGAGCAAAAAACTACTCAACCTAATAAGCGAATTGGGAAAACAGCAGGATGCAAAATCAATATTCAGAAATCAAAGGCATTTTTGTATAACGACAATGAAATATCAGAATCAGGATTCAGGGAAAAAATCCAATTTACTATAGCAACAAGGAAAATAAAGTACCTCATAATGAACTTAACCAAGGACGTAAAAGACCTGTACTGAGAAAACTACACAACACTGAAGGAAGAAATTAAGGAAGACACAAATAAATGGAAGTATATACCATGTTCATGGATTGGAAGAATTAACATCATCAAAATGTTCATACTACCCAAAGCAATTTATAGATTCAACATAATCTCTATTAAATTACCAATGTCATATTTCTAGAGAACACATTTCAAAAATTTGTATGGAACCATAAGTAACCCTGAATAGCTGCAGAAATTTTGAGAAAGAAGAACAATGCAGGAGGGATCACAATGCTTGACATCAAACTATATTTTAAGGCCACTGTAATCAAAACTGTCTGGTATTGGCATAACAGTAGACACATAGACCAACTGAACAGAAAAGAGAGCTCAGAAATAAACCCATGTCTCTATGGCCAATTAATATTCAACAAAGGGGGCAGAAGCATAAAATAGAGTAAAAAAGCCTCTTAAACAAATAGTGTTGGAAAATCTGGACAGCTACAGGCAAAAAAATGAAATTCAACCACCAACTTACACCACACATGAAAATAAACTCACAATGGATAAAAGAATTAAATATAAGTCGTGATACCATGAACGTCCTAGAGGAGAACATAGGCAGGAAAATCTCAGATATTTTATGCAGCAATATTTGCACTGATATGTCCTCTAGACCAAGGGACATAAAGGAAAAAATAAACAAATGGGATTTTATCAAAATAAGAAGCGTCTGGACGGCTAAAGAAAACAACAAAATGAAATAGGAGCCAACGGTATGGGAAAATATACTTGCCAATGATACTTTAGACAAGGGTTTGATCTCCAAAATGTATAAAGAACCCACATGACTCCTCTCTAGGAAGTCAGGCAATCCAATTAAAAATGGACAAAGGACTTGAACAGATGCTTCTCCAGGGAGGACATACATAGGTCCAGCGGCACATGAAAGGATGCTCAGCATCACTAGCTATCAGAGAGATGCAAATTAAAACCACAATGAGATACCATTTCACACCAGTCAAAATGGCCATCATAAACAAATCAACAAACAAGTGCTGGTGAGGATGTGGAGAAAAGGGAACCTTAGTACGCTGTTGGTGGGAATACAGACTGGTGCAGCCACTGTGGAAAACAGCTGGGAATCTCCTTAAAAAACTAAAAATGGGTTTGCCTTTTGACCCAGCAATTCTGCTGGGATTATACCCTAAGAATCCTGAAACACCAATTCAAAAGAACCTATGCACCCCAATGTTCATAGCAGCACAATTTATAATAGCCAAGAATTGGAAGCAACCTAAGTGCCCAACAGTAAATGAGTGGATCAAAAAACTGGTATGTTTGTACAATGGAATACTATGCAGCAGAAAGGAAGAAGGAGCTCCTACCCTTCGCAACAGCATGGATTGAACTGGAGCACATTAGGCTAAATGAAATAAGCTAGGTGGTGAAAGATAGACATCATATGATCTCACCTATAAGTGGAACCTAATCAACAAAACAAATAAGCAAGCAAAAAATAACCAGTAACATTGAAATAAAAAAGAAACTAACAGTAAGCAGAGAGAAGGAGGGAGGGTGATGACAGGGGAAAGAGAGGGGAAGAGGAATCAAGGAACATGCATAAAGGAGCCATGGACAAAACCAAATGGGGAATGGATGAGGGTGGGAGGGGTGGGGGGACTGGGGGAAGTGGTGGCAGGAAAATGTTGACAAAAACAAACAAAAAACAAAGTGATCGGGGGAGGCTGGGAGTAGTGTGGGAAATTAAGAAGCCGAAGAACTGGTGTGTGCAACCCATGGACATGGACTAAGAAGCGTGTGTATGATGAAATAGGGTGCAGGGTGGAGGGGATATGTGAGGGGAAATGGGACAACGGTAATAGCATACTCAATAGAATATACCAAAAAAAAAAAAAAAAGTATACTGAGTAAGCTTGGTTTGAGCTATTATTTCTCTTTACCAGTAAGTGAACTTCTCTGACCTTTAAATTTATTTTTGGTTCTCCCCCTCCTCCTCCCCTTTATTCTGAAATTCAATCCCATAGGTTTATCTTCTTCTTTACTCAGCATTTCTGTTATCATTATTGACATAAGTATTTTTCAGTTCTCATGTAAGACATGCACAATGGCAATGATTATCTTCTTGGAGACAGAATTAAAGACTGTAAAACTGATATGATTGGTTTTATTGGCCAATCTAAGAAACCTATTACTCATCAAAACCATTGAGGTTTAATATGGTTAATTCTGAGAAAGGGCTAGTGCTTATAATTATAAACACTACTAAAAATGAGGAAGATTTAAAAACATTGTGGTCTTGACCAGGTAGTTCAATTGGTTAGAGTGTCATCCCAATACAGCAAGGTTGTGGGCCTGATCCCTACTCAGGGCCCACACAAAAAGCAACCAATGAATGCATAAATAAGTGGAACAACGAACCTCCCTGTCTCTCCCTCTCTCTCTCATAAATAAATAAATAAATAAATAAATAAATAAATAAATAAATAAATTCTAAAACATTGCTGCAATTATGCTTAGGGAAACCACAATTTATAGAATTATCACAAAACAACGGGGGGCTGATTCTGAAAAGATTGGAGAGTGACAAAAATATTGACTGAACTTCACAAAGGATTTCATAACATGATTTGTTGTTCCTTCTAATTTGGTGAGGTGAGTTTGAGGTGAATATCATCTTCTAGGAGCCATATGCCTAGTGACATTTATAGTATACCTATTGCAAAAGTGAAGTCAGTGACAGAGCCAGAATTAAAACTTAGGGCGTTTGAGGATCTTGGATCTGCTCTTACCCATTTAGCCATAAAGGGGTGAATTGAGTCACCAGTGCAAACTCTGGGGGAGGGGCCCTAAAATAATTTCTTCTGACTATGCTACATTTTTTCTTGCCACATTGTGGGTGACAAGAGCCTGTCCTCATTATCTTATACCCAACCATGGGCCCTTGTGTAGGAGAAGTGAGGAAAGTGAAGTCTGTGGTGTGATTTTGATTGTCATGTAAGATGAGGATGTGAGCATCTCACTCCTCATGGCCTGGAGATCTGAGTGAGCAGGTTTTTCAGGGTGGATTCCAGCATAAGCACTCTTTTTTTTTTTTCTCTGCCTGACAGCTGAGAGTGAACCTCCTACTTTCTTGTCCACAAGCACACATTTTAAATAAGATACCAGTTGAGCAGCTGAATATTGGATATGACTTTTAATAGCATTCTGTTTGCCACAAGTTCTACCTCTTTGCTGTCAAAGAAAAGATTACCACCTTTGCAGGGAACAAGGTAGCTTTCTTTGATAGGCAATTTCTTAATTTCATGGCAAAATTCTTTTCCAGATTATATTGCAAAATGAGGTCTTATTTTCCCTCATGTCCAAATTATTTTTAAAATTTTTAAAAGAGTACTTATGTATTTATTTTCAGACAGAAGGGAAGGGAGGGAGAGAGGGAGAGAAACACCAATGTGTGGTTGTCTGTAGTGTGCCTCCTACCAGGGACCTGGCCTGCAACCCAGGCATGTACCTTGACTGGGAATGGAACTGGTGACCCTTTGGTTTGCAGGCCAGTGCTCAATCCACTGAGCCTCACCAGCCAGGCCTATATTAAATTATGTTGACTCCAAGCCTTTGTCCTACTGAAGCTCTCCCTCTAGAATACCTAACATGCTTTCTCATTGGAAGGAAGTCAGTAGTAACTAATTGCCCTTTATAAAGGAGAAAAAGGGGAAATTTGGCCATTTCCCCTGATAGAGACATTTTTCTCAGTGTGATTCCTGTTGCAAGGTGCTGTGACCAAGACAGGAAGCCAAGCATTGTAGGGCAAGACCTTATCTGCCCAGGAAGACATAAGGCAAGGCATTGAAGGGCACCCTGGCCCCACCTCTGGATCCGAGGTATAGACAAAAATGCTTCTGCCCACAGGCTTATTATGCTCATCCATGGCTGCCTCACACCAAACCAGACACTAATTTCAAGATATAAACCTATTATTTTATACTCATGCACAAACAATTATTCCAGGGCACACCATTGTGCTTGGACATTGGTTCAGGAGGGATCACAGAACCTACTTTGCCAAAAGACATTCTCCTTATCAACACAGGCCCTGATTTCGAGCTTGAATCCAGTTTTTCTAGAAGCTATTTTTCTTGTCTTTTGGATTCTTTCAGGGCAACCCCAGGTCATCAGGCATTCTCTAATAATTTAGAACCACAAAGCTTCTATTCCTTTCCTTCTAATGGCTATTTGACCCTTAATATGAATATACTAATGAAATTTGATGCAAAAAAGATTGACAGTGTCAGCTTTGTCCACCTAAGGAAGCTATGCCTCAAAACTTACCATGCCAATAATAAAATCATAGTGTGCTTGTCTCATATGACATATTTAAAATGACTCCCTATCTACTTTTTCCTGAACAAAAAAGGGGTCTGTTATGCTGCTAAAACTAAAAATGACTAGTGCTGTTTAATGTCAATTTTAAAAAAATACAAATTTACCTTTCTCCACATCCTCACCAGCACTTGTTGTTTGTTGGTTTATTGAGGGTAGACATTCTGACTGGTGTGAGATGATATCCCATTGTGGTTTTAATTTGATGATTAGCGATGTTGAGAACCTTTTCATATGTCTGTTGGTCATTTCTATGTCCTCTTTGAAGAAGTGTCTATTCAGATCCTTTGCCCATTTTTTAAATTGGGTTATTTTTTGTTTTGGTATTAAGTTTGGTAAGTTCTTTATACACTTTGGATATTAATCCCTTATCAGATCTCTCAGCAAATATGTTCTCCCATTCTCTGGGTATTCTTTTTATTTTTGTTGATGCTTTCCTTTGCTGTGCAAAAACTTGATAGTTTGATTTAGTCCCCTTTGTTTATTTTTTCTTTTGTTTTCCTTGCCTGGAGAGATATATCTGATAAAATATTGCTATGAACAATGTCTGAGACTTTGCTTCCTATATTTTCTTCCACAATTTTTATGGTTTCAGATCTAACATTTAAGTCTTTAATCAATTTTGAATTTATTCTTGTGTGTGGTATAAGAAAGTGGTCTAGTTTCATTTTTCTGCATATATCTGTCCGATTTTCCAGCACCCTTTATTGAATAAACTATCTTTAGTCCATTGTATGTGCTTGCTTCCTCTGTCAAATATTAATTGACTATAAAGGTGTGGGTCTATCCTGTTCCACTGATCTGTGTGTCTGTTTTTATGCCAGTACCATGCTGTTTTGTTTAATATAGCCTTATAGTATAGTTTGATATTAGGTAGCATGATTCCTCCAACTTTGTTCTTCTTTCTCAGAATCACTGTTGCTATGTGGGGCATTTTGTGATTCCCTATAAATTTTTGAAATATTTGTTCTAGTTCTGTGAATTATGTCATTGGAATCTTGATAGGTATTGTGTTGAATCTATAGATTGCTTTGGGTAGTATGGACATTTTAATGAAGTTAATTCTTCCTATCCATGAACATGGCATGTGCTTCTACTTATTTGTATCTTCTTCAGTTTCTTTCTTCACTGTTGTGAGAATGCAGATTGGTGCAGCCACTGGGGAAAGCAGTATAGAGATAACTCAAAAAAGTAAAAGTGGATCTGTTTTTTGACCTAGCAATTTGACTTCTGGGAATATATCTGAAGGAACTCAAAACACTAATTTGAAAGAAAATAAGCACCTCTATGTTCATTGCAGTGTTATTTACAATCACCAAGACATGGAAGGAGCCCAAGTGCCCATTAGTATATGAGTGGGTAAAACAACTGTGGGACATTTACACAATGGAATACTACTTGACCATAAAAAAGAAGAAAATTTTACCCTTTGCAACAGCACGGATGGACCTGAAGAACATTATACTAAGTGCAATAAGCCAATCAGAGAAAGATAAATACCGTACAATTTCACTCATATGTGGAATCTAATGAGCAAATGAACTATTAGGCAAAATAGAGACAGACTCATAGACAGAAAACAGGATGACAGCTATGTGGGGGGACAGCTATTGGGGGTGGAGGGACTGAGCAAAAAGGATGTGGAGAAAAGAGAACCCTCATGCCCTGTTGGGGCAAATACATGGGTGCAGTCACTGAGTGAAACAGCAGGAGGTTTCCTCAAAAATTAAAAAATGGAACTACCTTATGTCCCAGCAATTCCATTCCTGGGAATATATATATGAAAAAAACAGAAACATTGATTCAAAAGAATATGTGCAGCACAGATTTGTTCACATAGCAGTGTTGTTTACAGTAGCCAAGATTTGGAAGCAGCCCAAGTTCCCATCAGTAAATGAGTGGATCAAAAAGTTGTGGTGCATTTACACAATGAAATACTACTCAGCTGTAAAAAAGAAGGGAATTTTACCCTTCGCAATGGCATGGATGGACCTGGAGAACGATATGCTAAGTGAGATAAGCCAGTCAGAGAAAGACAAATACCATATGATTGTACTTATATCTAGAATCGAGTGAACCAAATAAACAAACAAAATAGAAACAAAGTCAGAGATATAGAAAAAAGACTGACAGCTCTTGGAGGATTTTAAGCAAGCTGGGTGAAAAAGGTGAAGAGATTAAGATAAAAAAAACAACAACTCATAGACACAGAACAGTATGGCATTCATTAGAGGGAAAAGGGCTTGGGGGAGGTAGAAGAGGGTAAAAGAGGGCTTAAATATTGATGGAAGGAGACTTGACTTTGGGTGGTGAATGCACAATACAATATACAGATGATGTATTATAGAATTGTACACCTGAAACCTATTTAATTTTATTGACCAATGTCACACCAATAAATTCAATAAAAAATATTTTAAAAGAAAAATAAAATTAGAAACATTTTATATTTATAATGCTTTAAGTTGACACTTCTCAACAAACCAGTTCCTGTAGTTTAGGAAACACTACTAATGAACACATATCAGAACCAACCATATTGCAAAAGTTCTGTGTTGGCTCTAATAATATTCCAGCTGATTTTTTAAAGTTTTATAACTAATATATCTAAAAGTCCCCAAGGTAAAACCAATAAAGAATATAGAGTGATGTACAATACTTGTAAATATGGATTAGAAACACAAATGCACAAATTAAAAGAGTTCTTTAAAATATAATGACATATTATGAAATTAATCCTACAATAATAAAATGAATCTATTACCCCTGGTCAATCAACAGCAAGTCAGAAGTAGAACAAGGGAAGAATAGATGAAGTTAAAGGTATCAAATTCCTTACTATGAATATTGTCCGACTCAAAAGTTATTGAAAATTAGAACTGTGTAACTTTTAATATGTAGCCTGATACACTTTAAGTTAACTCACATGGAATAGAAAAAATTACAATTTGAATAAAAAATAACAACTATAGAATAGAAATAAAGACCTTAATGTCAACATAATTGTCAAGAGTCTTTGTAATTTGAAAAAAAAATCACATTTATTTTTGTAAAAATGTTTTTTGGAGATACAGGAAAAAAGACAAAGGAAAATGCAAGAGCAGTCATTGATACATTACATGTTAAATTAATATTTTTAAATGTTTGGCTATGTAAAATGTATATAGCATCCATAAGAATCAGTTAGTATGCACTTATTACAATTAACTTAAAAAATAAAGGCATGTCTGCTTCTCACATGTTGATAAAACATTTATAAAACATGAAGTACATATTAGAATTCAAAATTTCAATAATTTTCAAACAATATTTTGTGTACAATAGTACACAAAATAGATCAAAATTCATAAAATTATAAAAAAAATTTAAAATGTTTTTTATAGCATTTTAACATCAATCTCATTAGGTTGTATGTGTCCAAATGCACTTGTGCATGAGTGCCTTTAATCAACATTTAGTACACAGAACTTAAAATGTCCAAATAACACCCTGACTAGTGTGGTTCAGTTGGTTGGGTGTCATTTCACAAAGCAAGGGTCACTGGTTCAATTCTCAGACAGTGCACATGCTTGGGTTGCAGGCTGGGTCCCCAGTTGGGGTGTGGTGTATGTTTGAGAGGTAGCCAATTGATATTTCTCTCCCACATTGATGTTTCTCTCCCTTTTTCTCCCTCTTTTCCCCTCTCTCTGAAAATAAGTAAATAAAATCTTTAAAAATAATAAGATAAATAAAATGCCCAAATAAGAGTTTTTGCTTCTTCCTTTGTAATAGAACCTCTACTTTTAGTTGGATATTTGGCCAGCCAGAATAAAGATTAATTTTTCTACCTTCCTTGTGGTTAAGTCTAGGCAAGTGACTACATTCAATCCATTCAAGTTGTGTGCACAACTTCTGGTAACTGTCTTTCAAGGAAAGGGAACTGTCTTTCCATATCACTTCCTTCTTCCTACTGGATGGGCAGTGGATTGGGGTGCAAGCAGCTGTCTTGGGCTCTAGAACATTAGCTAAGGATGACTGAACAATAAGGTAGATAATCCTGGGAACTTGATGTTACAGAGTCCTTCAGTTGCCTTTGTGAGAGCAGTTCTTGATTACTGATAGAAAAATAAATGCAAAGTGGGTTGTATGGAGGAATGAGTGGTTAGTGGAAAGTAGAAGCACAGAGTACAGGCTATTTTTTCTAGAAGCTTCACAGTGAAGCCAAGGAGACAAGGTGTAGTAACTTACAGGGGGAGTCAAAGGTTGGGAGAGGGTCATCACTTTTCATGGTTGGTAGCAGAGCAGCGGAGAATCTGGAATGTTTAGATTCTAAGTCCAAGGGAGAAGTACCTGTGGAGAGAGAGAAAGATTGAACAAATCACTGGAACAGAAAAAAAAGAAAGAAAGAAATTTTGGGAAAGAGTAGAATCCAAAGCAAATGAAGAAGAGTCTCATCTTCTGTGGCAGAAGGGAGAATACGGACAGATAAAGACAGATTGGGAAGTGTAAAATAAGAAACTTTAAAGTTGTGTATCATTTGCTTTTTACTGAAAGTTAAGAAGCAAATCAAGAATTAAGAGTGAGGGAAGTAGTCAAGGTTTGAATAATCCTTGAGGACTTAGAAAAATAAGCAAATTGCAAGTAAGAAAGAACACTGTTGAACATTCCTGAAATCTCACTTGAGACTGCCCAAAATAATTTATAATCAGCCAATGAGCAAAGCAAGAAGACTTTCTTCAGCAGCTTAGGAATTAGTGTTAGAATGAATCATCCAGTTGTTATGGAATAGATTGCTTGCAAGGCTTTTTCAGTAGACAATCAAAGAGTTGGTAAAAATGAGGGTGTTGATGACAGTGTGGTTCAAATAATAAACCATGAAGTCCAGACAAGGTAGAAAGTCAGTGGATATAGGGAAGGATGAAGAGAGTCATTAAATAGAGACAGGGAGGCAGATGAGACCTAGGAGTATTGACGATGAGGAGTGCAAGGGTAGAGGTAGAAAGAGGAAACTTGGTGGTCCACAGAGGGCATACAAAAGGGTCAGAGCTGGAACAGAGGCCAAGGCTAAGGCAGAGAGAAGGGGAGATAAGAGCAGAGCGGGTCAAAGGCCTATGAAACTGAGATATGAAATGCAACGTTCAAATAAAAGTTGAAATCACACACAGTTTTGAAAGAAACAGGTTGAAAGAAAAAGACTGACCCAGGCCAGCTTTGTTTCAGAGGTCATGGTTGTAAATCAGAAATGAATAGTACATGGTTGTAAATAGAAATGAATAGAGACATGTCATAAGAAAGCAGACCAATCAGCTAAAAACCCTGCAAGATACGCACTATTAGCTCCATTAAATAAGTAATTTTTAGAAAAAGTTTTGACCACTATCAGGTTACTGTGAGTGAGATATATTGAATTTGTGCCGTTATTATTATTTTCCCAATAGTGACATTTTAGTAGTTAGGAAAAGAACCATGCAAGCCTCTGTGCTATTGATATTTTACTTTTTTCTTGTTCCAGTAGAGGGCACTAAAAGCTCAAATAAATGCATGCAATCATTTTACAGCAATTATTGTTTTATTTAATTAAAGTTCATATTCAAATGAAAAAGAGAGATTCTTATTTAATAAGACAATGATTAGTCATGTGTGTAAATTTCACTAAAATGAAATGAGGTCTTATAAGTGACTAAATGAGAACGTACTTCATTCATTTGCAGTCAGTGCACACTAAAAATAGAAAGGAAATTCTCTTGTCTTGGAAACAAACAGGCTTTCTAAATGCACATCTGTAATGGACACCTGATCCTTTAATTCCATTTCCACTCCCATATGACTTCTTGGAGAGGGGTTTTAAATAATTTGGAAATAATCCTATGGATTATTGGACAAATAGTCTTCAGTGAAAAAATCTGAGAAAGCGCTAATAAAATAGAAATGACTTTAAAACTGAACAACAATAAACAAATAAATAAAGTAGGGCAGCCTCTTATTGGCAAACTTATGCAACAAATGAGATCACTAAAAGTGAGGTTGTGGCCACTGTGCACAACCCACAAGAGGTTCTAAGGAAGTTTCAAGAAAACCTTGTGCTTTAGAGAGTTGTGAAAATGCAAATGTTGTTAGTACTTGAGGGGAGACTATCTTCCTAGTATGAGATTAACTTTGTGTGGCTTCGATTGCCAATTTGGCAGAGTTACAGTGGAAGATGTGAACAGTGGTAACTTGGCTGTCAGCATTTCATCAAAGATTCTCCTGGAGGAGTTAGACCCTGGGGTCAAATGATTCTACAGCTATCGTCTTGTCCACAAAGGGGCTGCCGTGATCCAAACATAACAACTTTTCCCAACACAGTGGAGGTTTTGGTTTGGCTTGACATCTTCTGTCAGAGTAAGGGTTATTTGCAGGAAGTGAATGGGAATCACTCCCATTATCTTGTAATAAGGGACCTATCAATATGAATTAGTTTCTTAGATAAAGTGAACACTGCTAAAGGGAAGAGGGGATTCTCTCCAAAACAAACAAACAAACAAAAGTCTTTTTGGCAGAGGTGGTGGGCCTGGCATTATGAAGAGTATGCTATAACTTTATGAGTAACTTATAACAGATTTTTAAAGCACATGTTGCAAGACTCTGAAACTTTACAATTTAAACAGCTCTGCTATATTCCCCCTTAACAGACACTGCCCTCTGAGCACTCAGAAACTCAATCCTGTCTCCTCTACCTTAGTGCTGTGACTCTTTAGTCATGCTACAGATGTGTTATTCCCCTTCTGCTCAGGATGCACATGGCATTGAGGCAAAGGTCTGAGAATCTATGTTAATGGAATTTTTTAAAAAGCACTTTTTTTCCTAATATAATGACATTACAACATAAAGGATTTAGAATTTAATACTCTGAGAATATGTAAATATCAATAATAAACATCAAACAATTTTAAGGTTATTGGGTTAAATATAGAATATATATTTATGGCTTGGGTATAATTATTCAGCATGTGTAGCCTTGCCATATATTATTGAAAGATCAGGTGACAGCTGTCTCATTGTTTATTCTTCTTCTCAGCTTTCTGATATTATCCTGATTTATAGTTGTAAGTAATAAATTATAAGGTTGAGTCTAGTTTCTAACGTTTTGGCTAAAGACTTCCTATTACCTGGTTAGGTAAGCCAAGTATTTTATTTGAAATGATATCAAAATCATAATAAGAAAGTTATTCAAATGAAAATGAATGTGAGTGGACTTAAAACTAAGAAACAACTCACTAGACAACAGCATGGTAGAGTAGAAAGCACATGGGAGTCCCATCAGCAAGTTTAGCACCTATAATCTGAGCAAGGCACATCTTCTCTGTGACTGTAAATGACTCCTCCAACCCAAACAAACAATCTCACAATTTTGTTCCTCTATGGATGATTTTTGTATTACTTAGGATATATTCTGCTGCAAGTAACAAAAAACTTCAAACTAAAAATAGTTTAATAAATAAAGACATGTATGATTTTACCTAACTGGAAGTCTGGGCACTGGGTAATTTCAGGGAAGTTTGTTCAGTACCTCAGTGATGTCAGTTGTCCTGCAATAATCTTGGCTTTTTCTCTTCAAGGTCACAGAATGACTGCTCCCAGTATCACATCCTCACACAGTGATATTCAGAAACAGCAAAATAGGTATTTTCTTATTTCCATTGTCTTAAGAGCAAGGAAAATTTTTCCAGAAGTTACAGACTTTGCTCACTGGCCAGAATTGTGCCATGTGTCCCTTTCTTGGAGAATCACTAGTCTAGGAAAGAGAATGATCATAGTTAGCCTCAATAAATTAGCATTCACCCCTGCAGGAAGAGAGTCTCAACCTGCCCTGGAATACAAGGCAAATGTGAACAAAATCAGGAGTCAGTGAGATGAAGGTGATGATGGGTGGAAGTCGGATAGGTAAGGAGAGTGTCTATTGTTCCCATTCGAGCTCGATCTGAGTGCAAACATGCATACATGAGTCACTTGTATGTCTTAGAGTAGTCTTAAAAACGCAGTAAATACCTGAAACAACTCTTTCTATCCAACTAACACAATTCCATTAGGTAGATACTGTCCTCTTTACTACACAGTTTGAATATTATCTTCTTTGGGACATAATTCATAATTTGTTCAAATCACTTAGAAGTACATATTAAATTCCTCAAGCAGGATCTCCTAAACCTACTAAATTTAATTGAATCCTGATTCCTATAACTAATGACTGAGAAGCACGACCCTCATGCTATAGATTGTGGAGGAAAACTGCTGTGTCATAACTGTTTCAGTCTTACTAAGTGGTGATTGTGGGGGAGGAAGAGTGGGAGGAAGAGTGTTGCTTCTAGAACACATCACGGTCAAATTGTAAATTTCATATAATCAATTTTTACTATCCTTGTGGTTGGATAGTTTCCTTCCAAATAGATCCAGAACCTTCTCTTTACCAGGTATTTTCCCTTCTTTCCGTTTCAGGAGCTTCTTTAATTCAGGGTGGTTTTGCCCATTGATCAACACAATGCCCTGTCGTCCCTTCTCTTTTTTTAAAAATTGTTGTTCAATTACAGTTGTCCCCATTTTTCCCTTATTACTCTCCCCTGTCCTACCCACCCGCTTCCTCACATATTCAGTCCTCCCCTCCACCACTGACTTTGTCCCTGGGTCCTTTATATATGTTCTTTGACTTAACCACCCCCTTCTTTCCCCCATTAGTCCCCTCCCCCTCCCCCTCTGGCCACTGTCATTCATTCTTTATTTCAATGTCTCTGGTTCTATTTTGCTTGCTTGTTTGTTTTGTTGATTAGGTTCCACTTATAGGTGAGATCATGATATTTGTCTTTCACTGCCTGGCTTATTTTACTTAGCATAACATTCTCCAGCTCCATCTATGGTATTGTAAAGGGTAGGAGCTCCTTCTTTATATCTACTGCATAATATTCCATTGTGTAAATGAACCACAGTTTTTTGATCCATTCATTTAATGATGGGCATGTACACTGTTTCTAGTACTTGGTTACTGTAAATAACATTACTATGAAGACTAGGGTACATAAGTTCTTTTGAATTGGTGTTTCAGGATTCTTAGGGTATAGTCCCAGCTGTGGGGTTGCTGGATCAAAAGGCAATTCCATTTTTAGTTTTTTTAGAAAATTCCATATTGTTTTCCATAGTGTCTGCAGTAGTCTGTATTCCCACCAACAGTGTACTAGGGGTTCCTTTTCTACACAACTTCACCAGCACTTGTTGTTTGTTAACTTGTTAATGATGGATATTGTGACCGGTGTGAAGGGGTATCTTCTTGTGGTTTTAATTTGCATCTCTCTGATGGCTAGTGATGCTGAGTATCCTTTCATATGTATCTGGGCCCTCTGTGTGTCCTCTAGTATTGGAAGTTCTAGCCACAGCAATCAGGCAAGAAATTTAATAAAAGGCATCCAAAGACCTAATAAGTGAATTTGGCAAAACAGAGGGATACAAAGTCAATATTCAGAAACCGAACACATTTTTTTATACACCTACAATGAAATATCAGAAACAGAAATTAGGGAAAAAGTCCCATTTGCTATAACAACAAGAAAAAATAAAGTATCTAGGAATAAACCTAACCAAGGAAGTAAAAGACCTGTGTGCAGAAAACCGCAGAACACTGAAGAATGAAATTAAAGAAGACACAAACAAATGGAAGCATATACTTTGTTCATGGATTAGAAGAATTAACATCATCAAAATGTCCATACTATCCAAAACAACCTATAGATTCAACACAATCCCTATTAAAATACTAATGACATATTTCACAGATACAGAATAAGCATTTCAAAAATTTATATGGAACCATATATGACCCCAAGTAGCCTCAGCAATTCTGAGAAAGAACAAAGTAGGAGGGATCACAATACCTGCTATCAAACTATATTACAAGGCCACTGTAATAAAAACAGTCTGGTAATGGCATAAGAACAGATACATAGACCAATGGAGCAGAATAGAGATCCCTTCTCTTTTTTTTTTTTTAAGATTTTATTTATTTATTTTTAGACAGAAGGGGAGGGAAGGAGAAAGAGAGGGAGAGAAATATCAATGTGTGGTTACCTTTCATGCCCCCTGTACTGGGTACCGGGCCTGCAACCCAGGCATGTGCCCTGATTGGGAATGGAACCTGTGACCCTTTGGTTTGCAAGCCAGCACTCAATCCACTGAACCACACCAGCTAGGGCGAGATCCCTTCTCTTTTTGTGAAACAGATGCAACTCTTATTAATGTAATGCGGCTCCCACTCATTATTCTTTAACTTCCGGTTTCACTATATTTGTCTGAAATCCTCCTGTTATTGGGGACTGAGAGGAAATGGACCTTTTCTGTTGGAGTGTGACTGGAGTTCCTTGTCATCTAAGTCCACCTGAGACTGTAGTATGGAGTTCTAGGAGAAAGATCTTCTATTAGAAGAGAAACTTCGTCATAATTTATGAGAGCTGAGTTCTCAAATACCTGGAGGTGGATCAAAATGTTTTCAATAGTTGGAGGAGCAGGGCAGAGGCTGATGTCCATTGGAAAATTGGTCAAAAAATTCATAGCCAGGAGAGCATAAGAGAAAGCACATCAGGATTGAGAGCACAGAGAGAAGGGGACCAAACAATTGATGCATTCACTGGTCAGTTAGCTTGGCTAACCAGAAGCAACTTGAGTAAAAATTGTTTCCCAAATGACCGTGACAAAAATAAGAATGCATTCAATTTTTTTGTTGCTGTTGAACTTTCAGAGTGGTGGCTTTGAGATCCAAAGCTATTTACTGTTGGAGTGGTATGAAGTTCTGTCAACTCTCTTTTTCTCATATTTTAAACTCATCTTACTCAAGATTCTTTCTAGATTTGAGGATAATTATTCATATACACTTTAACTCCAGGAACAATAAGTTGATGTGGTATTTGTTGTGTCTGTCTCCCTATTATTATAATATATTTGGATATACTAATTTTTAGACCATCACAATGAAATATGCTGCAGACACAATGCATATAGGTTTGGGTTCAGATGACAATTTAGCCTACAGAGTCATATTGTATCAAGCAATCAGTGTAACAGTACTCAAAAGTACTCAAAACAATTTTCAGGGGAGAAATGTACATAACATTTAATAATTGTATTTAATAATTTTATATTATATATTATTATTTTAAAATTAATATATTATTTTTATATTTTATATATAAATATATTATATATGTATATATGTGTTGCTTTACTTATCATTTGAAAAGGTTTGTGGCTTCATGTAATCAAAATCTTGACTAAATAGTTTCCTAAACAAATAGAGGTTTATATTTTTGTAGTTAATGATACCTCTGGAAACAGATACTCCAAGAACTGCCTTTTTAATCTTTTTATTCTAAGCATGATGTTTTATTGTCTCAATATCAATGATGGTTGCTCCAGTTCTCACCATCTCATCTGTGTTCAAGACAGGAGGAAAAGGAAAGCATAGAGGTTCACAAACTGAATTTAGAAAGAGTCTAAGGGTTGGTAAATATGAGTGATAAAAACAATTTTTTAAATCTAATTATTTACTCATTTGCTTATTTTTTTATCTATTCCTATGTTTTCATTAAAAAATTTCAGGAATATTTTAAAAGTACAAAAACTTATTACAAAATAATACAAGTTAAAATTAAAGCAAAGATATAAGAATGAAAGCAAATGGGAAGCAAGAATTTCACCAAAAAGAAACTCTTTATTGAGGTAAACATGTGCTATGTTGGATCTAAATTTTGCCTTTAATCTATATCAGTCAAAGATGAAAATCATGGCCTTTACATACACAGTTTCCTTTTTGGGGATAAGGTCTCCACAGTTGATCCGCCACTTGTGATGTGGAAAAAAATTTTTCTAGTAATAAATAACTCAAATCAAACTTAGCTTATACCTAGTATGCAGGAACATGGTCTTGGACTTGGGTACCCGTCAAACAAGACATTTGAAGTAGGGTCCTGCCACCTTGACTTCCTAGCCACTAGCACAGTTCAGGGCAGTATAGATGCACAAGAAAAGCACTGGGCTAAGATGTGAAAAGAAAATGGAAACATTCAAAGCAGATGGTAGAATTTTTTTTTTTTGGTCTAGGTAGCCAATCAAACAATAGGACAAATTACTTGGGGAAACATTTGTGGCTCCCTAAATAAAGGTTTTAGAAGAAAATTGAGGGAGAACATGTATTTCCATTGTCATTGTCAAAAGCAGTGTTTATTGAGTGTGGACAAGGTAGGAGGTAGCTTTCCAAATGCAAAGGCATCCCCTGTTCCTGTGGAAAGTGTGGGGAAGAGCTGCATTTTGGCAGCTCTGGTTTATGTAGGAACTCAAACTCATGAATATCCTGCTGACTAACTGAATCTGTGGCTCTGTGGCAAGTTTACAAACTCTGAGAAGTTTCCTGCTTGGCAAACTGTTTCTCAGGCTAGCTATGAACATGGAAACATTAATGTTATTGAGATGATTAATGGTAACTCTAATAATTAGTACACTGAGAATTCTATGTGTTATTTTACTTGTTACCATATTTTAAAACATTACTAATCAGACAAATCTTTTCTCTTGGGTATTTAGTAGAAAAACATTGTGATTGGGAATAATAGCAACTAAGTCATGATGTGCATGTTTCATTTTAAATAGAAACAATCTGGTTAACAGAATATTGTATGAATATAGGGGACAGGCTGGAAAAGTATATCTGTAACAGACCATCTAGAGAGAGCTTTGTTCTTGTCCAGAATTTTATTGTATATTAGAAGGGGGGAAATTGGTCAAAATATTTCATGAAAGTCTTTCGTATAGATCTGCATTTACTTAAGTCACTTTACTGATGGAAAATAAGAACACAGTTGAATTAGTTCATTGTTTCACAGAAAAAATAATGCTCCTGATTCTTTTCTGAGTTACCTTCAAAATCGGCAAACAACCAATCAAGATTTTGGGGATATTTTCATTAACTCTGATTTTAAGGGGGCCTGATTGGCTAATCTATGCATTGACCCATGAAATAAAGTTAAAAGAAAGAAGGAAAGAGAACATTTTATCCCTCTCCAACTTTGGACTCCTGGTTGGTCAACTGTGCATACCTTGCTTTACTGCATAGATAGTGCTTTCCAAAGGGCCTAAAATATTTCAGGAAATGCCAGTAAAAAGAACCACACTGAATTCCACCATGATGCATTTTTTAATTATAAGGATAAAGAAAAACAAAATAAAACAAAACTTACAAGTAGTCATCAAGAAAATGAAAAGATAGTAACAACCTAACTCTGAGAGCAACAACAAAATCAAACTGCCTTTAGACTTCCCCAGAAGTCAACAGAAAGCCATGAAGAGATCAGTTGTGTTAAATTAAGAGATTACTGCCTAAGAATTTGATTCAATCAAACTCTCATATGTGCAAGTTAATAAAATCTATCATTTCACATATTTCTGAAGGATTATTTGTGGATATGTGCTGCAGTACAGTTAGGCAGGAAGGCTGGTGATGCGTATTAAAAAAACAGACTGTTTCTCAGGTGATTGAAATAATTTTACAAGATATTTACTCAAATTCTCACAAAACCTTGGGAAACAAGCAGTTGATGAAATTTATAGCCTCTATATTTAGATGAACTAAGATTTAGTTAGATTAAGTAATACAAATCAAAACCTCACCAATACAAATGGAATCAGGATTTGTATTTTTGGATTCTTGTACAGACGGCACTATTTATCAGATCAGCATTGCCTCTTTCCCCTTAATTTAATTCTAGGTAGTTTCTATAGTAAAAATAAGAGAAAAAATAAAATTGGCCTGAGGACTGACCGTGTTTAAAACAAATTCCTCTTCTCTTTATCAGGATTAGGTTAGTGCCTATGTTTCATTAGAAACTTTCTTTAGATTCCACTAAGAGTCTTATCAACTACAATAATAATAAGTACAGAAGGATTTCAACAATGGGGTCTTATTGTTTAGATCCTTAGTATGTGCCAAGCACTAGGACTTAAGATACAGAAAATAAAACCAAATAAAATCACGTGCTCATGTCTACTAGAGTTAGAGGAAAGGCTTTTTGGGAAAACAGCCCTCCCTGGAATACAGCAAAGAGTACCCACTCCGGCCAGATGTGGTAATTAACATACTTCATCTTAAACGTGAAAGGAAAACCTAGGATCTCCAGGCAAGAGGAAAACCAAAGGTATGGAAGATGAACAAACAGAAGAAATGCTGATGGAGAAAAGAAATTACTGAAGGCACAGAAAAGAAAGAACTGTTTTAACTCTCTCGGGTGGCTGTTCTCCTTCAGAAAAGTTGGGCCCGTGGGCAGCAGCCAAGACGCCCAGCCGAAATCTCACGATTCTAAGGCCCTGCTTCCGCAGGGGCTGGCAGTGGTGCGTTGCCACGTGTTTTAACCAGCGGGTTCGGACGATCTACAGACATAAGGCGCGACAAGCCAAAGCACATCGCATCGCCCCGCGCCCTACGTCCGGACACGTCCAGCCCAGAGTGAGATGCCCTGATGCTCCATGGGGACATACCACACCAAAGTGCGAGCTGGCAGGGGCTTCAGCTTGGAGGAGTTAAAGGCGGCCGGCATCCACAAAAAGGTGGCCGGGACCGTTGGGATCTCGGTAGATCCAATGAGGCGGAACGAGTCCACCGAGTTCCTGCATGCCAACGTGCAACGGCTGAAGGAATACCACTCCAAGCTCATTCTCTTCCCCAGGAAGCCCTAAGCCCCCAAGAAGGGACACAGCTCTGAAAAAGACCTCAAATTGTCCTCCTAGCTGACAGGACCAGGCATGCCCATACCGAATGTCTGTAAGAAGAAGAAAGCCAAGGTCATCACAGAGAGGAAAAGAACTTCAAGGCCTTTGCCAGTCTTCGCATGGTCCACTCCAAGGCTCTGCTCTTTGGCATCCTGGCAAAAAGAGCCAAGGCAGCTGCAGAACAGGATGTCAAAAAGAAAAAATAAAGCACCGTTGGCAACTTGTGATAAATCTAAGGAAAAAAAAGAGAAAAAGACAGAGCTATCTTAGAAGAATTAAACCCAAAGACAGAAAAGAAACAGAGACATTACAAAAACTTTTACAAGTTAAAAAAAAAAAAAAAAAGTAAAGGAGGGCAGGAAGGTAATGCGTGAAGAAGTCCCACAGAACAATGAGCAAAGATATGGTAAATATAAAAGAAATAAAGAAGGAAACAATAGGATTGATCCAAAATATCCAACATCTGATTAGTGAACATTTGTGGGCATAATGGCTCAGGTTGCTTCCATTGTGGTGGTAGTATTATTTTTTATTATTTATTAGTAAAAATAATAGCTAACATTCGTTGAAGGTTTCTATTGTGCTAAGGTCCTAACCTATAATGTCTTGTTTTATTATTCTACTGCTTTTTTTAATTGAACTGTGAGGCTAGACCAGGGAAATATTTATAATAAATTATTATGGGGTCTTGATTTTCTTTAGTTGTGGGGAAGATAAAATAGTCAAGGATTAACTCTTGGGTGCTTGGACACCAATGACTGAGATCAGAAATGCAAAAGTAGGGAAAGAAATGTTCGATTTTAACATGTTGAGTCGAGGGTACCTAAAGGACATCCAAATGGATATAATCAATAGGTGGTTGGCTATATAAGTCTGAAACTCAGAGAAAAGGTTGGGTCAGAGAGAGATTTAGAAATCACCCACATGTTGGTTAAAATCAGAGAGGATACAATCATGCAAAGAGAGTCGGAGTGTAGACAGAGAAGATCAGAAGGCCAAGGAAAAGGGAGCTAAGGGAAAGGTTGGGAAGGAGCTCACAGTGAATGAGGACAAGACAAGTGGGGATGGAGTTGCCAAGGATGGCAACAGATACACTGTAATTTTCTATGCAGAGGATTATTGGTAGGTAGTATTTGTCAGAACAATTTTAATGACCTTCTGGGAACAAGCCACAGTTAAAGAATAAATGAGAAATCAATTTAAGTTCTTCATCTGCTTCACGTGTGAAGTGGATGAAAAATGCATACATCAGCAGGTATTGCAGGTGTAAGAGGTAATCTCTTAGCAAACTGCCTAGCACATAGTACACACTCAACAATATACAGTTGCAAGGATTTTGGACATGGTTAGAAATGAGTTTTTTAGTTTAGTTCTGTTACTGTATGCTTGTATAAACTTGGACCAGGCATCTTGTTTTTGACATTGTCTTTTTTTTTTTAATCTATAAATTGGGGATAAAGAAGCATGTACTCTCTAAAATAATATCTATTAGTCTTTTTTTATTATGAATGGTATATTATTTTGTGAATATTAATGTTCTGTCATCAGGATGAACTCTCATATTAGTATGTGAATTGATAAATTAGGTTAGCCTGGTTATATAATGGTGAATACAATTTGATTTAATATTGGTTTGGGTTTGTTCTTCCTAGTGTTCTCTTTTTCCCATATTATAGATAGACTTCTGCCAGGCAGACTTCCTAAATTTGGAAAAGGCAATTTTGGGTATAAGAAATAGGAAGGGGAGAGCAGACATGGTCCCAGGAAAAGAAGGAGAGGTGGGTAAAAGCTGGCAACCACCTCGCCGGAGCAGCGGAGACTTGCAGTCTGGACAGAACCTGAGAATGCAGCAGTCTCAGTCCCTGTGGGACCTCTGGCCAAGATACCAGTGCTCTGGCACTAGCCAATGAAGACCTATGAACAGAGAGGCTCTCTTTTAGCTAAGACCTAGGAAATGTTGGAATGGGAGGAAGGCAAAAGTTATAACAGAGGTGTTTGATTTTCTTCTGATTTGTGTTGATTTGAGAGCCAAAGAAATGTAATGTGTCTTGCACTCTGTGCACTGGAAATATCATACCCACAGCACATGAACCATCTACCAAGAAATATAATTTTGTTTCCATGTTTCTGAGTTTTGCTCATTATTTTTATTTCTTGCCTTATTATAATAACCAGAACTTTCAAAACAATTAAAAGGCCTCACCATTAAGAATGTGGTATGATTTAGCTATGACCTTCATAGACCAAGATATCTGGGTGAATACAAGTGAGATAGAAGCTGATCTCACACCTTATGCTCTTCAGCACAACAAAACTGGAAAATTAGATGGGCTCTCTCACCCCTCACCACCCTTGCCATACCAGAATTTAGGTGCTGGGGAAAACTGGGAGACTCCAAATGGAATGAGGTTCATTTGCTAGCATATTGAAATCTCTTGATACAGTAGAAGTAATGCAGTTATAGAAAAACAAAGTAAGTCACCTATCCTGACCACTGTGATTAAAATTCATATCCACTCTTGGCATTTGATTTGCATTTCCCTTACAGCTAGTGAAGTTGATCATCTTTTCAAATACCTGTTGGCCATCTGAATGTCTTAATGGAGAATTTTCTGTCTAGGTCCTCTGCCCACTTTTTATTTGGATTGTTTGTTTATTTGGTGTTGAATTGTATGAGTTCTTTATATGAGCATATTTTTTTATAGTAACCCCTTGTCAGTCTCCTTCTGTTTGATTTGTTGCCTTTTTGTTTTGTTGGTGTTTTTTTTCTGCTGTGCAGAAACTTTTGTTTTATTTAGTCCCATTCGTTTATTTTTGTGTTTACCTCCCTTGCCCTCGGGGTCAAATGTATAAAATCCTCACTAAGGTCAAGGTCCATAAGTTTAGTCTCTTACTTATGTTTTCTTCTACTAAGTATCCTTTAATAGACAATTGGGTAAAAAGATATGGTGCATATATACAATGGAATACTACTCAGCCATAAGAAAAGATGAAATACTGCCATTTGCAATAACACGAATGGATTTTGAAAATATCATGCTAAATGAAATGTCAGACAGAAAAAATGAAGAATCATATAATTTCACTCATATGTGGGATATAACACTGAAAGCAACAAATGAACAAACAAGAAAAACAAGCAAAAACTCATAGACATAGACAACAGCATGGTGGTTACCAGAGAGAAAAGTGGTGTGGGGGTTGTAAAAGGTAAAGGGGGTAAAAAATATCGTGACAGAAGAAGATTTGACTTTGAGTCACAGGCACACAATGCAATACACAGATGATATATCATAGAAAAGTACACGTGAAGCCTATATATATTAACCAATGTCAGTCCAATAAATATAGTTTAAAAAACCACAATGAGATATCACCTCACACCTGCTAGAATGGATATTGTTAAAAAACAAAACAAAATAAGAGATAACAAGTATTGTCAAGTAAGTGAAGACAAATGAACAATTGTGTACCATTGATAGCAATAGGAACTGGTGCAGCCACTATGGAAAACAGTGTGAAACTTCCTAAAAATATTAAAATAAAACTACCATTTGATTCAGCAATTCCACTTCTTGGTATATGTGTAAAAGAAGCAAAATCACTTCCTCAAAAAGATATCTATATCTCCATGGTCATTGCAACAATATTTACAATAGTCAAGACATGGAAACAACCAAAATATCTGTTGATGGATTAATATATTTAAAAAATATTTTGTATATATACAATGGAATATTATCCAGACATAAAAAAGGAATTTCTGCCATTTGCAAAAACATGAATGGAACTTGGGGGCATTATGCAAAGTGAAATGTCAGACAGAGTAAGACAAAAATTGTATTATCTCACTCATGTGAAATAAAAAAAAACTTATAGACACTAAGAACAGGTTGGTTGTTTGGCAGAGACAGAGAGTAGGGGTAGGTAAAATGGGTAAAGGTGGTCAAAAGATACAAACTTCCAGTTATAAGTTCTGAGATGTAGAGCATAAAAATTTTTCAATTTAAAAATAATAAAAGTTAAAAAAACAATATTAAAATGGGAAGCTCAGCAACCAGATAATACATCAATGGAATGGAGTGTAATATTTATATTTGTACATATTCAATCAGTGATAAAAATGACACTCCAAAAGGGGGAATTAATAAATGATACTAATTAAACCTATTTTAAAAACTTTTAGAAGCTATAGCTCTCCCTTGTTTTGTATGCCAAAATATATTCCAGGTAGTTTAGAATACAGAATAAAATGCCAAAAAGTATTTACAGGAAAATGTAGATGAATATATATTTCATTTCCTGATGGAAAAGAAGACTTGGCATAAAAATAAAGATTTCTAGTTTAGCCTACATAAAAATGAAGACTCTCTTTTGTTCAGAATCACTATGAACAAAATTAAAAAGCAAAGAACAAATGGAGAACAATTTTAAATAATATGTAGCAGACAATAGGTTAGGTTTTTTTTTTTTTTAATCTTCACCTGAGGATATGTTTTTTGATTTTAGAGAGAAAGAAAGAGAGGGAGAGAGAGAAAAGCACCAACGTGAGAGAGAAACATTGATCATTGGCACTCAGTATGTGCCCTGACCTGGAATTGAAGTTGCAACCTCTGGTGCATTGAATGATGCTCTAACCAACTGCGCAGGCCAGCCAAGACATGATTCTTTCAATATAAAGAGTTCTCACAAAAAATATTTCAGTATATGTACATATATAGCATAAATTTGCATGTAATAAAATTTTATTTAAAATACAAAATATATAAAACATAGGAGTATAGTTTTAACAATTAAGATAAATAATGTGCAAAAGTTATGATCTGCTAGTCAAAATAAAGTGCAAATGGATAATAAAATGCCTTATCTTAACTAATAACTGAAAATTCAAGTTAAAACAAGCCATATACCATATTTGGCCTGGGAGAAAAACTATAACATCCAGGCCAGAACATGGGGAAAGAGCCATGCCCTTAAACTATTGGTTGTTACATAAACCTTCTGAAGGGCAATTTGGTAATATATATGA
Organism: Mormoops blainvillei; assembly: GCA_004026545.1. Classification (NCBI taxonomy): domain Eukaryota; kingdom Metazoa; phylum Chordata; class Mammalia; order Chiroptera; family Mormoopidae; genus Mormoops; species Mormoops blainvillei. The sequence continues at coordinate 230,826 of PVJD01000541.1, read as the reverse complement.
AGACCTTAAATATGTCCATACTCTTAAATCTAATAATTAAACTTCTAGAAATTTATCTTAAGGAAATAAGCAAAGATGCATTGAAAATATAAAAATATGTTTGCCATACTATTTATAATTGCAAAATTTTGCAAACAACTTCAGTGCACAATAATAGACTGGTTTAAAAATTAGGGCATATCTATATGAAAGATTATTCCTAGTTATTAATATTTTAAGGGTTAATGGGCCATTGAAAATACTCATCATGTAAGTGAAAAATATCATTATAAAAATTATATTTACAGTGTGATTTCAATTTTGACAAAATTTTAGAAATCTTAATTTTAATAATAATTATTTTAATGATTATTTCTTGGACGGATAATTATATACGATTTATATTTTTTGAAAAAACAAGATTAATGTTTAATTTTTTAATTTGTATGTTCACAATAATACTGTATAAGTTAAAATTATAATCCTTTCATAATAAACATCTTATTGTTAATTTTTATTTATAAGTAAAAATAGCCATTTTAATTTTTTTATTTAGAAAATCCTTTTTTCTTATATGCATATTTCATTACAGTTATCGGGTGACATTTGTTAATTAAATTATATGGGTTTCAAGTGTACTGTTCTATGATACATCATCTGTATATTTCATTTTTTGCTCATTACCCAAAGTCAAATCTTCTTTTGGACCATATATTTAACTCTCTTTGCCCTTTACTGCCTCCCCATCCCCCTTTCCTCTGGTAACCACCGTACTATTGTCTGTGTCTATGAATTTCTGTTTTGTTTTCTTATTTGTTCATTTGTTGCCTTCAGTTTTATATCCCACCTATGAATGAAACCATATGGTTCTTGACTTTTTCTGTCTGACTTATTTTGCTTAGCATGACATTCTCAAGATCCATCCATGTTGCCACAAATGGCTGTATTTCATCTTTCCTTATGGCCAAGTAGTATTCCATTGGATATACCACATCTTCTTCCAATAATCTATAAAAGGACACTTTAGCTGGTCATTGAGAATAATGTTGCAATGAACACAGGGATGCTTACATCTTTGAGAACAAATGTTTTCAATTTTTTCTAGTAGATATCCAGAAGAAGTATTATTGGTTATACTGTAACTCTATTCTTAACTTTTTGAAAAGCTCTGTGTTGTTTCCCATAGTGGCTGTACTAGTATATTACTCATATATCTTTCCCACATTTTATTCAAAGACTGTGTGCTACTTTTAAAATTAGGAAGGGTGCAATTTAAAAAAGGAGAAGGTGCTTCTTATTGCTACTTTAATAGGCTTTCATTCTGTACTGATGCACCAGAAGAGAGCACCTCAGCCTCTTCCTACATGCACAATAGCTCGTTTACCTAGGTCACAGATGTTCCATAAGTCGGTAGGATTCTATCTTGGTGAATCACATTTCTGTAGTGGTCATATTCATTTTCTGAGCCTCCCAGAAATTTTTATACACCTAGGGGATATGTCGTTGTATATGCCTAAGTACAAATTTCCTTTGGTCACACTCTTAACAAACACCTAGCGTCGATGTCTTGTGTTTAGTCATTCTTTTGCCCTGGTTCCACCTAGGTAGCTGCTAGAAACCTGGAGTCTCCCTTCATAGGAGGAGAGTGGGGAAAAACATTGCTCAATTTGGTAGCTTGGCTTTACTGGCCACAAACATGCTCATGGACATGGTCAAATTCACATCTATAAGCTAACACAGCCGTGGACTCTATCTGAGTCCCTACATTGCTTCTTAAAAAAGCACATGCTATTTGCAGAACTGTCTAATCAAGTCCCTTGCCCACTTTTTAAATTGGATTATTTGTGTTCTTTTTGGTGTTGAATTTTATAGTTCTTTATAAATTTTGTATATTAACACCTTATCGGATGTTTCAGCAAATACATTCTCTCATTTAATGCACTGTCTTTTTATTTTGTTGCTGGTTTCCTTTGCTGTGCAAAAACTTTTTAGTTTGATTTAGTTCCATTTGTTTAAGTTTCCTTTTGTTTGTCTTGCCTGAGAAGATATATCAGGAAAAATATTGTTAAAGCCATGTCTGAGATTTTACTGCCTGAATTTTCTTCTGGGATTTTTATCCATCATTTAAGTCTTTTGATCCATTTTGAATTTATTCTTGTGTGTGGCATAAGAAGGTGGTCTAATTTCACTTTTTGGATGTACCTGTCCAATTTTCTCAACAGTATTTATTGATTAAACTATTTTTAGCCCACTTTATGTTCTCACCTGCTCTATAAAATATTAATTGACTACAAAAATGTGTGTTTATTTCTGGGCTTTCTATTCTGTCCCATTGGTCTATGTGTCTGTTTTTTTGTCAGTACCATGCTGTTTTCATTACTGTGACCATATAGTATAATTTGATATTACATAGCATGCATTATTCCTCCAACTTTGTTCTTCTTCCTCAAGAGTGCTGTCACTATTCAGGGTCTTTTGTGGTTCCATATAAAATTTTGGAATATTTGTTCTAGTTCTGTGAAATACATCATTGGAATCTTGATAGGAATTATATTGAACCCATAGATTGCTTTTGGTTGTATGGACATTTTAATGATATTAATTCTTTCTGGTCATGAACGAGGTATATGCTTCCACTTACTTGTATCTTCTTCAATTTCGTTGTTCAAGGGAAAAGAGTACATACAGATGGCCAATAGACATATGAAAAGATGCTCCATGTCACTAATAATCAGAGAGAAGCAAATTAAAGTCACATTGAGATATCACCTCATACCAGTTCAAATGGCTTATCTTCATTAAATCAACAAAAAACAATTATTGGCAAGGATGTGGAGAGAGGGCCCCTTTTTTACTGTTGGCGGAAATGTAGACTGGTGCAGAGAGTGAGAAGCAATATGGAGTGTCCTCAAAAAATTAAAAATGTAACTGCCTCATGATTCAGTGATTTCACTTCTGAGAATTTATCCAAAGTAATCTGAAACACTAATTCAAAAGAATACATGCCCTCTCATATGTTCATTACTGCACTATCTACAATAGCCAAGATTTAGAAGCAGCCCTGGTGTCCATCAGTAGATGAGTGAATAAAACAACTATGGAATGTTTATGCAATGGAATACTACTAGGATACAAAAAAAGAAGAAAATTTTACCCTTAGTGACATCATGGATGGACCTGGAGAACATTATACTTAATGAAACAAGCCAGTCAGAGAAAGACAAATACCATATGATTTCAGTCATATGTGGACTCTAATTAACAAACTGAACTAACAAGAAAAATAGAGACAGCCTCATGGGTAGAGAGCAGGCTGACAGCTCTGGGGCAGGGGGTTTAGGGGGTGAAAGGATAGAGCAAAAAAGAAAAAGAACTCATGGACACGGATAACAGTGTGGTGATTGTGGGGAGAAGGGGCATAGGTAGAGTGGAGAGGTATAAGGGGGACAAATGGTAATGGAAAAATACAATAAAATATAAACTATTTTAAAAAAGAGAAAGAAAGAAGCAAAAAAAAAAAAGACATGCTATTCTTTATGGTATCTGTTAGGGGGCAGCAGATATCCTGGCATCCTTTTCTGTCTAAAGTAAGCTTCTGGGTTGGAGGTCCCAAAGTTGCTATGTATTGCATTAATATTTTACTTACCCTGTAATATGGCCTGACAGTTGCTACCTGCACCAGCTGATCATTTGGGAGAGCCAGGTCACTCAACTACTAAAGTGCTTATAATTCAAAACTGAGCAAATGTAAAGTCAAGTAATAAGTTATCCTATGTAATTACTGCACCGAACCTTAGCTGAGCCAGTTTCATCACTATCTAAATATTACAAAGCCTAGCCTTCTCTTTTGGTCTGCCATTTTGTCTCTCATGCATGCCCAAGTAAGCTTTATTTTGACTCCTTAAAATACTCTCAGGATGGGACTGCACATAAATGGATGAGTGAGGAAATCTATAAAATCACTTTTGCAAGGACTGCAAGATGCTAGTTTAAGAGGATGAACATTATCTTGGCCTATGGTAAAAACGATGAACATTATCTTGGCCTATGGTAAAAACAATTTTTTCTTTATACATACAAATTATAGAGCTGCTACTTTTTTCAGCTATTTATTAGAAACATAAAAGTGGTAAATGTTGAATCTGAACACAGGCAGTCCAGCTGCAGAACCACACACTTAACTACTACCTTTAGCACATCTTCAAATGGACTTCTTCGTATTTTAGACCACTGGGGCGCAGAGCCCGAGACCTTCCTTGGTAACCATGAGGCCACAGGTTGCTGTGTCCACCCATATTATTTGGGGTGTTCCTGATAGGCTGTCCTCTTTAGTAAGATGCCAGCAGGGCCAGAGTAAACCAGGAGTCACTTGGGATGCGGTGGTTCTAAAGATTGCCTCCATCTCAAGTCCAGGAAGAAGCTGTTCTGTGGAAAACCTGCCTTCTTGGGGACAATGGCCCTGGGTGAGATTTGGCCTTTGTATACCGCCAACTGAAAACTAAGCTTTTCTGTGAGAATTTGGATTGAAGGTCAGAGATGATTGCTCAGAGGGGGAAAGTGTGAAATGGTAATCGCTTTCATATGACACTTGAGAAATGTTATAATAAAGCTGAGTAAATTAGAGCATGAGTTAGCCAGTCCTTTGCCTAATGATGTCACCCACTTTCTGCTTCCTCCAGTCTATGATTAATAAAAGGGGGATTATTACAGTAACTCACTCCTAGTGGGCAGCAGTGACGTCAGCAGCAGCTGAGCAAACTGACTACATTTAGTTGTGCGTGTGTATGTGGGTATTTTTTTTACCCTGTGACTAACATGAAGCTAACAGCATCTAATAAAACAAAAGCTCCTTGAAATTTGGGGAAGTTATTGGGTGAGCTCTTTTCTACAGGGAGCACCATTTTAATTATTCTCATTTATTTTATAATTAAATGAAGTTGGAATTGGCCAAAATTACATGATTGGCTTCTGCTTCTCTTCATTTAGTCATAACAAATTAACCTCTAGTCTTTGGGGGAGAGGCTTTCTGAAGCTTTTTCCTTCTAATAGAATGACTCTTCCTTCATTCATCATTCTATCTCATTTTTAAAAAGGAAGTCAGTGAATATTAAGAAAAGGGACTATGGCCATAAATTATTTCTTGAAAGTTCAAGGCTGGTAGTAAAATCCAGTGGTTCCAGTTAAACACTTATAATATTGGGCTTAATTAGCTTGCTTTTCATACTGATAAAAACTAACAGAAATCCCACTTGCTATTTCACCTTTGCAAAACTGACCTTCCTAAAATTAGAGTGGGGCACCTGGAAATATTTATTTATTTCTCTGCCAGAGCACACGGTCAGTGTCCGTGGAAGTACACAGAGCACAGAACAATAGCACTGTGGTGTGGACCTGGGCATGCCTCAGAGGCTCTCCAACAGAGGGCAGGACCATTGGACCTTTCTAGCAGCACATGAGGGAGGCAGCAATTCACTGATATTAAAAAAAATACACAGGGCACTGCCCCCGGCCTATTCTGTCTTTCCTTCTGAAGCTACAATTTGGGAACAGTTGTGGGCTATCTTTGTGGATACGTAAAACTGGATTTCTACTCTTTTATCTAGGTTCAGTGGAATCTAGATGCTAAACCTCTATATCCTCAAGTCAGCAACATGGAACTTATTACCCAAGAGGATCCAGGTGAGAAAAATGCTTACGATAGCTGTTATATGTTCTTTTCTGAGTACCGAACCTTTTGGGGTAATAGGAAGATCAACTGCTGTGGCAGATGTTTTCTGATTGGATTAGAACTAGGCTGTGATAATCAATTTTGAAATGTACATTGATCAGGAAAAACTTTGAGGACATAATTATTCATTTGAGTTAGTGTTAGTAGTTATTTCAACATAATGTTCTTTTATAGATGTTATAAGTAATTAGTTATTTCTATATAGAATGTTTTTCACAAGTATTATATAGTCCTTGGGAAGAAATCCAGGTGTTTCTGAATCATTTGGAAGTCGATTGACGTGCTTGGTTCCAATATGATCATTTACCTGAGGAGACTGAGTCACACGTTAGAGTTGATGAGAAGGTGCTGGAGTGTCTAATACATTCCCCCCATGGCTCTCTTCATCTTACAACAGTCTCTGACTGACCCACTCCTTCTGGATGATCCAAGTCACTCAGGGACTAAGCGATGAGTCAAGGAAGTTGGCCTCATCATGCAGGGAATGGCATTTCACATCCAAGCTAGTTAGATCCAGACAAATTCCCTTTTGTGTATTTTGCCAACTTTTGTTGATGATGACGATGATGATGATGATGATGATGATGATGATTTACTGTGATATGGGATCCTTCATAATAGCTCCCACAGTACTCATGGGAGAGAAACACCTGAAGGGGAATGGCCTTCCTTCAACAGTCATACAACTTCCTTTCAAAGAGAAAGTTTGGAGAACAGAACCTTGCTTGAAAGATGCATTTGATTTAGCAAAGCACTCTTGTTTTATCTGTTTGGATATTGTGTCATTCCCCTAATGTATTAAACAAATAAAATCAAGCTGTGTCATATTTGTTTGCTCTGGGAGAAAGGCATGGTAATCTCACTTTCGTGAATTTTACTTCAGGGAATTCTGTATTGCATGGATTTATCTGATACTGAATTGCTAAAAAGAATAATTCAATTCCTCATTCACTTATTCTTTTCCATAAGTCTGTTGCTTCCTAACTTCTTAGGTGTTGGCCCCCTCATCTCATTTTGTTGCTAGCCACTAAAATTCTCCTTTTCTGTTAGATCACAAAGCCAGCAGGAAGTACTAAGACCACACTGGAAAGCTGGTTGTAAAACAACAATGTTGCCAAAGAGGTGCTATGACTGTGTCAGTATCTGCTGTGTGTTGTGGGTCTTCATTAATCAGGAAGCACCAGGGAAGGGAGGAGGTAAAGTCACTTGAATAATTATTTTTCAGAGTTGGCAAGGCCCTTTGGGGCATGTATGTGAAAAGAATTATGTGAAACTTTAAAATAATAACTGTAAATCAGGGTTTCTTAACTCTGGGACACACAATATTTGGCCAAATAATTTGTTGTGCAGGCTATTCTGTGCGTTATAGGATGTTTAGTATCGTCCCTGATCTCGGCCCACTAGATGCTGGGAACACGTCCCCATCTTGCTATGCCTAGCAAAAATGTCTTCAGACATTGTCAAATGTCTCGTAGGAAGCAAAATCACCACCATTGAGAGCCATTGCTCTGGACTGAAGGATAACAGTTTACATTTTTATCTTTCCCCAATCATTTTAGTTCTAGCATATGGGTTCCCTCTGTTGAGACAAGGTTTTTCCAAATACTCTGAACAGAGAGCACTCATACATAGCACAAGGCCTTGTGGAATATCCCAGTGATTTTCAGAGAAATGAGAGGTTAGGAAGACAGTTTTGGATTAACTATTCTGACTCTTGTTTCCTACTGAATTCTGGAGGAATTTCGATGAATCAGTCTCTCTCTCACTCTCTAGCTCTATTCATTCACAGATTTAACTGGAAAGCTAACAGCTTTCCAGTTCAATCTTGAATGTGAAATACTGACCCTTCTTTGTCCCAAGTCTCTACCTAATATACAGCCGGCTGCCCAGGAAACAGGCAGGGTTTGCCAATCCCATATTCATCCTAAACCATTTGATGAGGCTCCCAAAGTCTCCCTGCATCAAATATCACTCTGATTCTGCACACGTTTTCTGGATTCTGAGCTTCCCCTTGAGGGAGTCACTGCTCCCCACCTAGGCAAGGTTTTCCTTCCCTGAGCCCAGAATAACACATCAACGGCTGTGAACACCTAGAGTCCTTTTGATTTCTCTCCATAGTCACGTATCATGTTCCGTTTCCCAGACAGCATGAACTAGAAATCATGCGTTTTTGGAAACAGATTTTTCATAGGAAGGAACTAAAACACCCTGAGTTGTCAGCAGCCTAGTCAGTGCTCTGAACCTCCAGCCTTGTGCCATTTCATCTGAATCAAAAGGTAACTTCGCAGTTACCTGCTAGGGATGTTCACATCTCCTGGTGTGTATTTTTCACTGAATGACAGCAATGCAGTTAAACAGCTAAAATAACAGAGCCATGAAAAACAGCCCCCTATTCTAGCGCTGTCTCCTTGTTGCAAGAGTAGCAAGCAAAGAGACAAATTAATAGCATGGATGGAAGCTGAAGGACATACAATTTGCTTGAGAAGAAAAATGAACATTCTTGCTTCTTGCTCTATGCTAACTTCTTATGGGGACAGCTGCACCACGAGTAAAATGCACCACAGTTTTACCGGGAGTAATCACCACTACAGGTTAGCCATGCCCTAAGGTGTGTGTCACCACAGGCCACAAAGAGGAACAGGGATACTGGTCTCTCCCCTGGTTGCACCACTAAGCTCTTATCCTTAAACGAACTTTGTTTTTGACCAGCTCTCTAATTGTGATGGAAAACACCAGCTCCCCAGCAAGGCACAAGCCCTGGAGTTAGCAGCAGCAACACAGGCCCTAATTGCTCCATTTACATAAAAGTAGAAACATACAACTTCTAAATATAAATCTCTGGCACATCGTGCTTTTTGCAATTACAGTAAAATAAGGTACCACAGTTTCCCTCCCAGCTCCTTGTCGCAGCAAGCTGCTCCGCCGGGTTCTCCAGGGGCAGCTCCTCTAGGAGAGAAGAGAGCCCTGCAAATGCTCCAGCGAGGAGTTGGGCACTTTGTGAAGTGGCCAATCGGGACAACTGCACTAGGTGGGGAACGCGGTGGCAGCGGTTTACAGTCTAGCGCAATGGCTGCTAGGGCCCATCTTCACGTGGGACGTCAACGCTCCTGGCGGGCCTCTCTGTCTGCCCAGCAGCCAGTTCGCAGGTCCCCATCCTGGTCCTTGACACTGGCTGTGCTTTCGGTCCTGGCACTGAGGGCTGGTTCAGAAATTCCCAGCTGCACTCACTGAACGGTGATTTCCCCCCACCCCCCTCTGAATTCTTCAGCTGCCAAAAGGGGGCAAAAATCAAGAGCTGCTCTGAAAAGAACTTGCCCTTGCTGGTGCTCCGGGTAAAAAATAGAGGCGGCTGCTCCGTACGGCTTGGCGGTCGCGTTCCGGCGTGATCCCAGGGAGCTGCCAGCAGGTGTTGCTCAAGGTACGGTAGCAGCCGAGCAGCCTGCAGCAGAGCCGGGGTGTGGAGCTGCTGGGGGAGGGGGTAGGAAGTGAAAGAGAAACCAAACCGAGGAAGAGGAGATGCTTGGCAGGAACTGGGCTGACCAGCTTACCCTGGACCCTGGTGTTTGGAAGGAAAAGAGAACACTCCCAGTCCAGAATATTCGGGAGAAGTTATTTTAACCAGCCTGCTTCCTCTATCACCTCCACCTTAATTTCCACTGAGTGAGGAGGCATTTCCAGTGTGTCAGCTCTGAGGTTGGAGATTCAGGTAGAGAATTACATCACAGCTGGTGGGCTGACCTGGCAGGTGGGCATCTGATGGCATACTGGGTCTGAGTCACACATGTTGCTTTTCTAGTCAGGGCGCTGTAGATTCCTGTGATACAAATGTTTAGAGAGGCATCTCAGAAATGGATCCCACTTTATGGGTGAGAACACTGGGACTTGAGTTGCATGGTTAGTATGCTTTGGGACTGGGGTCTCATCCAGGTTCATTGTGTGCTCCCAAACTCATAAACATGATGATATTTCCAAGACACTAAAGTTCATGCATGGGGGAGGAGGTGAGTTTAGATGTCTTTCTGGCCACTGCTTTCCTTGAGGGGCTCATCATATAGGGTGGGGAAGTTCCTTTCTTATGAAGAGGTTGAGTCCATCTAATTCTAAACTGATGGTCAGGTTTGGAGTTAACCAACACTGATCCTGTTTGTATCTTTCCTTTTCATGTCCCCTGTTCCTTTACAACCTAATGATTTAACTTCCCACTTTATTTCTACATATGCAGTTCTTAGGATACTCCCCATCCCCCAAATACAGCTGAGCATCCACACTTTCTCTGTGTTTGGCCAAGGCAGACCCTCTTAAACACAAAACTCCTGATGCCCTAAAGGAACCAGTTTAAACTATGCATCGGGAAGCCAGAGCCTCTATATTTCGCTTGTGGGCATAGTGAAAAGTTTATTTTATGCATGTTAAATCCTGCATACAAAACAACATATCTGGTCATATGGCTTTCATTAGCTCCCAATTTTGCACATTTTATTCAACTTGTCATGAGGACCCAGCTTATGCTTCATCTATACTCCAAACTACCCTTCTCTGCCATCCTTGTCTGAGAATTCCTTCACCCTGTGTTATTTCCAACTTGCTAACACTCCCCTTTCCCTCCAAAGAAAATCCCGACAAACTGACCCTCTATTTGAACGAATGGTCACTTCTTTTCATTAATTTTATGTTATGTTTGTAAAAAATTAGAAATTATGGGACTTCAAGGTTTAATAAAGAAGAATGATGGATGAGATTTTTTTGAGTGGGGGGATTCTAAAAATCTGGGAAGGATCATTATAACATTCACTTGTAGAGAATGAGTATTTCCAAAGTTCTTGATGGTAAATGATTTATGAAGGAGGCATTTAATTTCAAGATGTAAAAATAACATTATAAACCTGGGGAGGGGAAACCATCATTGTATAGCTCTATGTGTATTTTTCTCAATGGAATATTTTATTTAAAAAAGTAAAATTAGAATACTATAAAGAGCACTGTGAATTTCCTTGCCTGTAAGATACAATAAAATACTTTGTAAATAGAGGCAACTTCATAAAGTAACAGATATTTTATATGAAGACATAAAACTGAACCTGAATATAATAAGTGTGTGAGCAAATAGTAAAAGTTGGAAGTTGACACTCAATGAGATTCCAGTAGTTTTCTAAAAGGCAGTCTAGTCAGCCAGAGGTTTACTGGCTCAGTGATCACCAGTAGTGTCACAGCAGCTTAAGAAAGACTTTCCATTAGATAATTATTATGAAATATGTCTCACACTGAAAAAACTAGTCATCTGCTGATGTCATGCTGATTCTAACCAATCCTAAACAAAGCCCCAGCCCTCCTGTTTGAGTGGTACCAATGTGTGAGTATACAAGTAAGTAGTGCAGTATAAAACTTCCCAGTGCCAGTACCATGAAGAGGAACTCAGACAGCTTTAACCACAAGATACAAGAGGCTGCTGGTGAAAGAGAGAGCACCGGAAAGGTAATGCTTTTTAACTCTTACTTGTTAGCTATTTACACATTCAGAGTCAGAATGGTTCGAAGGAATTTTACAACTGTTTGGCACGTCCATGCACATTATGATTTGTACCTTTCTAAAATTATTATTCAGGCAGGTTGATACAGCTTTATACAGTACAAAATGCAAATAGATTATGTGTTTATACAACCCATTCAGCACATATATATGAGTACACATGCCAAAGAGAAAGCTATTTGTTAAGAGTTGCATTCATAAACAGCAAATTTAGGGAACACAAACATAGAGAGAATCCACATTCTGGTAAATTGCACTTATCTAAATACTAATATTAGGACTCAAGTTGTTTGGAGTCATTAAACTTTTACTTATAAAACTTAATTGGACTACAAAATGCTTTGGATAAGGTATCTGTGATGCCAAACAGCTAGATTTTATTAAGCATTAGATTTCAAAGGTATTTTATTAAACAATTATAATGCAAAAGCCCCCTTCCTTTTTCTTTCACCACCCCCCACTAAAAAAATTAGACTTTTTAGGGAATGTTGTCAAAGTCTTAACAGTAATAGCAGAGTGATTGATGTTCCTGGAGGTAAAAGCCCAAAGGTGATAAATGGCTGGTAATACAGAAAGTTTTGGGAGTAGTTGATTTGGGAAAGGGGGACAGTGTATCCAATTCAGAAAAACATTGTTAACTGTGCAAACTGTAATTTTAACTTAGTGTCACAACTTTCTCTCCCTCCTTCCCCTCCCTCAGATTTTATGCCTGTAGTAATGACATTTATTAACTCTCTCCTCCCCTTCCCAAATTGTCTTGCTTGACTATAATGCTCTGAATACACTAGGTGTCAGATATAAGCTGGCTGTATCTACAGAAGCTGAGAGGGCTTATGTGTGGGAAAGAAACCCAGAGGGAAGGAAAGCTCTAACAGATGGACCTCTTAAAGATACTTCTGCAAGATAAAAGCATTAAGACAGAAAATGAAAAAGGGGGTGGGGGTACAGGGAGGAGAATAAAGAAAAAAGAACCTCAGAGAGGCATTGTTTAAAAATTCACATTTTTCTTTTACTGTGAACACTGAAATCCATGATGATTTCATTTGTGCTGTTCCTTCTAGAGAAAAATAAACCATCAAGGGGCTGGTACATGAACACAATGGTCCAGGATGGGCTAGGGGTAGGCTGAAAAAATTACCACATGACAAAGAAAATAATTTGCCTATGTAGTTTAGAGATTCTTTTCCCATAGGACCCGTAATTCAAGTTGTAGGAGTGCACTATTTGTGTAAAATAATGTGGGAAAGGCCAAGTGAATTTTGCACTTTATCTGTGAAGTAGGGATAAGTGGTGGTAGGCTGTAATTTGTGAGTCTGAGTGTGTGTGTGTGTGTGTGTTCAGGGTAGAAGGGGGTGGCTTCTAAGGAGAGGGGAAAGCGCTTCATATGACAGGAGCATGTAAAAGGCTGTCTGCCTGCGTGCCTGCCTCCCTGCGGATCTTTCAGTGCCCAGTGGCATTTTGCAGTTGGGAAAAGTAGAGTGTATTATATGACCTCAAACAAAAGTTCTGTTGCCCTCCCCTCAGATCACCTGCCAGTGTTGAAGATCCTGAACATTTAAATATGAATGAATGGGGAAACAGTAGATCTCCGGGATTCCCTTTGGCCAGATAAATTGACTAGTCCCTGCGGCCCTTAGGTCCTCCTGCCCATCTTCCCAATCTTCCCTACCCGTTCCCTCACCTCCCGCACCCTGAGCCCCACCTTACAGGCTGGCGGGCTTTGAATTATCTAGGGTTGTGGCTAGGAGGGTGGAGGACAGCCGGGACAGACAGTTCAATTAAGTCATCCCTGCTGATTGAGACAGTGCATTTACTTGGGGTATTCTTTCCCCTCCAAAAGAGGAAGAAGGTGAAGCAAGGGGACTGGGCAAAGAAAAAAAAAAAAAAGAAGAAGTAGAACAAAATTGGGAGAATTTCTTTCAGAAAGGAAAGTAGAACTCCCGAGAATGGTGCTATTTGAAGAGAGGTGTGTGTGAGGGAGCAGTGAGCAGAAGGAAAGCAGCCTGTCAGAAAACGGGCTGTCCCTCCCCTTCCTAATCACAGCCTTTACTCACAAACTCCCTCCCTCTCCCATTCACTCACTCACTTAGGGCCAATCGTTCTCTCTCTCTCTCTCTCTCCCTCTCTCCCTCTCTTTCTCTCTTTCCCTCTCTCTCTCTCTCCCCCCTCTTCCTCTCCCTCTCTCCTCTCTCTCTCTCTCTCTCTCTTCCTCCCTCCCTCCCCCTCTCCCTTTCTATTCTGTCCCCTCTTTCCGCTCTCCCTGTCTCTCCCTCCCATTCTCTCTCAGTCTCTGTCTCCCCCCCCACCCT
>PVJD01000541.1:0-217184 GCA_004026545.1 Mormoops blainvillei | reverse complement strand
AAACCTGTGCGTGAGGGGGGAGGAAAAGCAGGGCCTTTAAAAAGGCAACCACAACAACTTTTGCTGCCAGGATGCCCTTGCTTTGGCTGCGAGGATTTTTGTTGGTGAGTTGCTGGATTATAGTGAGGAGTTCCCCCACCCCGGGATCCCAGGGGCACAGTGTGGACCCCGCCTGCCCGTCCTGTGCACTGACCACCCTTCCCAAGGATGTACCCAACGCTCAGCCGGAGATGGTGGAGGCCGTCAAGAAGCACATTTTAAACATGTTGCACTTGAAGAAGAGACCCGAGGTCACCCAGCCGGTGCCCAAGGCGGCACTTCTGAACGCGATCAGAAAGCTCCATGTGGGCAAAGTGGGGGAGAACGGGTACGTGGAGATAGAGGATGATATCGGAAGGAGGGCAGAAATGAATGAACTGATGGAGCAGACCTCAGAGATCATCACGTTCGCAGAATCAGGTGGGTACTGGCACTGGGGGGTGGGGGCGATGTATTTCCCTGACAGTCCTAGGAACAACTTCTTTTCCCTCCAGCTGTAAACTGCCCGGGAGGGTCATTAGTTATTAGGTGATGGTAGCAGGCAGGGGGAGGGGAGATGGGGGGTGGGGTGGAGAGGACTTCACAGAAATGGAATTCTTGAGCCCTGGCAGGAGATGGCTAGCTTACACTTGCTAAACTCATTTGGTCACCCAGAGAAAGCTCTAGGGCCAGCCTGGAGCTGGAAGCCGGTCTGTGAGAGACCCTCTTGTCCTGCCTTTGAAACCAGGTTTGAGCAGCCTGATGAAAGCTGGAGCACGTTCGGGTGCTGGGGGAACCCAGGAGGCTCCCGGACCCTATCCAAAGTTTTTATTGGAGGCAGGGGTGGGGTGAGGAGTGCAGGATTGGGGTGGAATGGCACAGATGAAGTCATTGTCTTAAAACAAACCTTCCCTTTAAAAGTCCAATCAGGGGCCACATCAGAGACGCAGGGCAAATTTATTAGTGACAGTCATTTTCACCTTTAGATACTCTAAGAGCACAGGCATCTCATGCTAAACAGTAATGAATGATTTTGGGGGACAGTTGACATTGACCCAGCAGTTACTTTTGAAGCACTGACTTTTGCTCTCTGTGCTGAGGGAAGAAAAAAAAGAGTTTTGTTCTCTGTAAAGTTACTAAGAACTCTCTGCCAAGGAATGCAACCTTGACAAAGTGCTCTCAGATACTACACTGAACTCTCACTCAATCCTTAAGAGGAAGAACTTTAATAAATAGATTCTAATCATTGGCTCAGGACCACACTAACCTGTTGCTGAATAGAAAATACCTGTCAAAAGTGGAGGTGGAGGCGGAGATCTGGAGCCAGGTTGCTTTTAGTTTTGTGACACAGATCATTTTGCATGCCTAGAAGCCCATGCACACCCCGGCACACAGATATGTTAATACCATGTTACTTTCATGGTAATGCCAGGCTAAGGAATCCTATCCCTTGGCAAATCTGTTTGAAAGGAATGCCATTGTTTTGTTTGGTAGAGCATATGGCCAGTAAAGTATGTGCAGGGGCTCCCAGCATTTCTGTTTTAAAGTTTGCCACAGCAGGATAAACAATAAAGGCAACACTCAGAATTTCCAATCCTGAAAACCTGTTGACTCAGATGTTCTGTTTTCAAGAAAACCTTCCAAGACCTGGGCATCCTTTTGGGGGAGCAGATAGCCTGCTGGTTTCCTGGCTTCCCCCTGTTGGAGAAGCCCTGGTGTCCTGCAAGCTTCCTGGCAGGGAAGTTTAACTTCTCACCAGAGCTTCTTTCTTTTAAAGAAGGTCTTACTTTATTTCCCTGAAACGCTTTCTTAATAGAGCCCCAAAGGACATGAGGATCAGGACTTTACTTTTTGAAGCTTTGTGAGGAAAAAGTTAGGGTGGAGTTTTCAAGTTACCACCCAATTTTTCTCAACCTTTCCTTGTGGAGAGGTAGGAAAGAAAGTGTTCAATGACTTTGGGTCCTGTGCAGGGAATGAATTCCGCAGTCCAGAGGTCGGCTCCCTGTCTTGACACAAAGGGACCCTGTATGTTTTTATATACCAGCTGCCACACATGATGGCCTTAACTGCAGCTCCTCCTCAATTGGCTTTACCACATCATATGACTAAGTACACCTATGCCTTTGACCACTTTAATATACCAATGCTAGCAGTATGTCCTGCTTTCTGACTTATCTGACTTGTATAACAAACCACTCTCTTGGCATTGGGAGATATTGCAGTGAAAGAATTTGACCTTTTACATTTTTTTCTTATGGTATTTATGGACTTCATCTCAGTGCCAACCTTTTTCTAAGTTATATTAAATTCTTTCATTTTAAAAAACTTTTAGGTGTTTAGTTTGAAAGAAATTGAACTACATTTTTAAAAAAGTGATTCATTTGACTCACATGTTGACAAAGTTTGAGGTTTGTAATGGAAAACTACTCTTCGTTGAGTTTATAACTCGACTTTGGGTGAGTTGCTGGATTCTTAGACAAGGTTTATTGCACTTGCTTATATTTCTCATCTGAGAAGTTTTGTCGACTTCAAGTTGATTTAGTATGATTTCACAGATTTAATGATCGCATATGAACAATCTGTTCTCCAAGTAGAGTACCATGTGAGTATGTTGCCGCTACTTTCCTGGGAAAGAGATGCATCATCTGAATAATTGTAGTGAATATATGCAAAAGTCTTATTGCTTTTGGAGTAATTCAACTTTAATAAAATTCAAACTATGTCAAATGTCACGATTTTTGGAAACTAGCAAATGACATTCATTTTTCTTTTCCTTATAAACCATTTTGTACAGCACAGACTCTAGTCAGTGTCACCTGCGTGCACGCCACAGAGGCAAACCCATAGATACAGCTTTCAACTCCAAGGTGCCTCATGTTTAATTTTTGCTTCTTGTCTCCTTGATGGTTGAGTAAAGGCAAGACATGGCCACAGCACTTGAAGGAATGCAAAAGTTCAAGTGCTTAGAACTCTTTGAACTGAGTCTATCCCGTTGTGAAAAGTGCCCCATCTTTGTAAAACTGATGAGTTGTTATTGATAACTGGCTAGGAATCACTCTCAAGCCCTCTGAAATTTATTCCAACAAACAAAAATGATTTTATTCTTGTTTACGTCACCCAAGATTGTTCACCAAGGTTATTACACTCCTCACACGGCTGGCATGGAATCCTTTGTGTTTAACACCTTAAAGGAAGGGGAGAAGGGATGGGCAGAGTTGAGCCAACTCTCACTATGATTGTCATTGAAATTGAAGTCAGTGGCCTTCTTGATGTCTATATCTTATTTTATCATATTTTGATTTGTGACAATAGCTGGTCAGTTGATGTACAGTGACAGTATTTCACTGAGTCTCCATATGCTGCCAAATTTACATGCTGATTCTGGTAACTGAGTTGGCAATTGATAGCACTTGTTGAAGAAAGGCAAAACATTAGGAATTGGAAAATGCTCACATAGCCTAGGTGTTGTTGAAATCAACATTATTCTCTTCTTTTGTAGACTCTAGTTACAGAAGA
Organism: Mormoops blainvillei; assembly: GCA_004026545.1. Lineage (NCBI taxonomy): Eukaryota > Metazoa > Chordata > Mammalia > Chiroptera > Mormoopidae > Mormoops > Mormoops blainvillei. The sequence goes on along the minus strand of PVJD01000541.1, from coordinate 213,650 downwards.
TGAGTTAGAAATGTACACTTCCCAAACGGGGGCCTAAGAAGGCTTGCTTGGGCGACTATTTCCCCCACCCCGAGAAAGCCACCTTAAGGTGGAACTGACTCCCACCATTCTATTCCAGTCTTCTGAACTTTTCTGTGAATACCCTACACTGAAGGGTGTTTTACACACTTTCTTCTCTGAATAATGGGAAATGATCAGCCACATAGCCACACGAGGGCGCATTCCAAAGACTTTTTTTAATCTTCTAGGGAAACACAATTTCACCTACCGGAAGCCCCAGTCTGTAGCACTCTGATCTTAGTGATTAACAGTTGCTGCCTCTACTTCTCAGCCAGGAAAATTTAGGATTTTATGGGATGGGAGGAACATGGCTACCTGTAATACATTAAATGAGACAGAAGAAAAGGAAATGGGAATTCAAATGGTACATGTGAACTTTCCCAAGCTCTATGGAAGATAGAGGAATGATAAATTTCAGAAACAAACAGAACAGTGTGTGGAGAAATGTGACCGTGAATCATCAGCAATACTGATTTGCTCACATATCTCCCCTTAATACAGCTGACTGAGCTTTTACAAAACCATCTTCCCTTTCCCCTGATTTTGTTGCCTAGCTTGCCTGTCTTATCAACACTTTTCACAAGCAACAAATGACAAGTGAATGTGAACAAGGAGGAAAAGGCTATTTATTTAACGCCTTGTGGGAACATGGTGTACAGCTTTGGAGGATGTGTTTGTTTCCAAACTGAGAGTGTGGAGAGAGGAGAAAAGATGTGAAAGAGATGAATAGTGGTTTGGGCCTGTGAAGTAGGTGTATTAGAGTGGGGTGGGAAGTGTCAGGGTAGAAACTTGGTTTTAACATTTGGAGAACTGGGAGTAATACCTTCCCAGGCACTTTTCATGAAAATACATATTTGTCTTGGCTCTTTTTGCTAAAATATACTTGAGCATGCTCTGTGAGCTGTATTTCAGAATTCTCTGTACTCAACTGGTTCCTAGGTCTCAAATCAAAAGTGTAAAAGTTCTTAGGAACTTTGGAAAAGTCTCTGAAAGCCTGTGTTTTGAACCTGAAGATTTTTTCTTCTTTTTTTAGGAACCTAAAACCCCTTTCTCTCTAAATATGTAACCATTTTTTTTTATCACCATTAAAATTGAAGTGTAGGAATGTGGTTGATCATTTACAATTCAATAGCAGGTCCTAAGCAAAGATATTACAGGTAAAAAAATCAATCAAGATAATTTACAACCAAACCTGCAGTTCTACTACAGTCCGGACCCTCTACTGTACGTAAAAAGAGGATAATCTTTACAGCCTCACTTGCTGCCTTATGCAGAAACCCCTGAAGCGGACTAAATGCAAAATTAGCACTTCAGTAAACACACATGCTGTCACAGGTAGCTCTATTTGCCCCCACCAGTGACTATACCATATCTAGGCACAGTGAAACTGGTGAAGAAGAGAAAATTACAGTAACAGCCATATTTTACTCTGAGGCTTACCCTCCTGTAGTGAGTTTAAATCCTGTGTAAATAACATGACTTTCCACATTAACATCAGACATATTACCCATATGTAGAAGGGCATCAAGCTTTATGCAGGACCCTGGTGAGGAAAACAAAGCAGACAAAACACTGTGTATTGCTTATTTCACTGGAAATGTTTATGTGCTCGTCTGCCCACAAATCCGAGTTGCTGGACTTGGGCGATAAGCTGCAATCCTGGTGTGGGGGAAGGGAACAATGAGGGGCTTGTCGGCTTAACCCTTGGCATTGAGTTATTATAAACATTTGAAAAATTCTGAAAGCAAAGAACAATCTGTTTTCAGGTATTTTTACTTTCAGCGTACGCAGTCTTTCCTCTTTCTAATCCCTCCCACTGGCAACATCTCAGAGGTGTTCCCTGTAAGATGCAAAATTTATCCCTCCTACCCATTTTTATGCTCTTGTTTTCTCTCCCTTTGGAATATGTCCACTGAGGTTTAAGTGATGAAATATTATCACCCACATGGGTTTGCGTGGGACTTTCTTAGTGAATTACTCAGGCAGAGCAAGCTATGATACAAGCCTTGCTCACAAGCCTCAGGAAAGAAAAAATAGCACAGAGGATGAAAAGAATATTATCAGAGTAAGTAATGAAAGGTTAGCAAAGCCACCAGCTATATCTTGTTAAATAGGTAATAGTGTAGGAACCCAATGTGCACCTGTAGAGACTATAATGCTGTATCTGCTCACAAAGCATCATGGGAAGCCTTCCATTTCAGGATTTTACAGCAGGAGATATATTTAAGTCAAGCCTGAAACTGATTAGTAATTGATCCTAAACACCTCAGCCTTAGGCAACCTCTTCCATTTTTCAAATTGTTAAGCATAGATATTTGAAGAATGAACCACTCTGAAAGCGTCACTGCACTATAGCAATCTGTTTTAGGTAATACACAAATAAAGGGAATATAATCAAGAGGCTAGTTATATTCTTCATTCCTAAGAAATTTGAGGATTGTAATACCTTTCTGAAACCTACAGCCCTGATAAATGTTAATTCCATCTCAGCTTCTAGCCTGTCTCATTCTCCCCACCACCTTCTGCAATGAAAGCTAAATGTAAAAGAAAAAATATGCACTGTTTAATAAGTCAGAATACAATAGAACTATTAAAATGTACCTGCATATAGGGTAGACATTAAGAAGACTTGATTCTCTCTCTTCCCCCTGTTCTCCTGAGCATTATGGCAACAGCATTTTCACGAAATGGGATCTCAGTTTTATTTAATTCCCGATAAAATATCATGCAACATACAAATAGCAGTTCCAAAAATGGACACCAGGAGAAGGAGGCGACAGGCATGTCAATTCGTAAGGGGAAAATCCAAATGTCAGAAATATGGGGGAGAGATACAGCAGGCAGGCAATGGATTCGAATGCAGGGAACAGTCTTTCAGCTCCGATAATGAAACTGATGCATAAATCAGTGCCCGTTCACTCCACAATACCAGGTGATGCCATACAATTAATTACCCGCCAGGACCAGGATGAAAGTCATTTTTTGATGACTCTCTGATCCTAATATAACAGCACCTGACAGATTGAGTCCCCTCTAATGAGTACTCTCTTTGTACAATCCTCTCTCAGGAACACTAAATCATTTGCTAGTAAGTACAGCTGCCTGTGAAGAAGGGGTGGGGCTATCTCATGCATTAGAAACCTGCTCATGTGAAATGAGGGGCTACCCTGTAGGCTGTTACTGGAAGTAAGCATCCTGGATTGCCCTACTAATCAATTTGCATGTGCTGTCAGTGGTTCATCTCCAATTAGCTCTCCCTCGCCTCCTCTGCCCCTAGCATCTGTAAACATCTCTGGAGTTTATTCATGGAAAAATACAATGTGTGGAGGTCCACATTGCCATCTGTCCCCTCGCTTTACCTGAGGACCATCTACCTTCAGCCTCAGCCACTCCTGCCAAGCACGGGTCAGAGCAGAGCAGAACCTGTGGGAATGAGTTACCTGAAACCAAGCTCACCCATCCTGGGGACAAGGCAGATTATCCAGTTTCACACTTTTTCCTAGAAAAACAAAAGACAACCTTGTGCCTTCTCTAATTTAGCAGCTACTTTTTATTTGTTTTTAGAGTGGCACCCTACACAGTTTAGGGTTTCAGAAGCTGGTTTGCTTAGAGGTAGAAGGGAGAGCAATTGGGAGCTTGTGCTGTCAGCGGGGTGCGGGGGTTGCACACTGACTAACCCAGCCTGGTCTTTAGAGGCCTGGGAGGCTTTGGCAGCCTTTACCTCTGGTCTTGGGAGGTCCCTACCTACCACCTTAAAATCAGCTGCTGATCATCTTCTTAAATTTAAATAATTAAGCTCTCCTTCCTGGAATCCTCTCTTCGCTTTCTTAAAAAAGCAAAACAAAACAAAACAAAACAAACAAACAAACCCTACCAATTTTTAGCAAAGGGGAATACTGGATTCACTTTTTTTAAAAAAAGGCATCATGCTTCCTAAAAAGGACAGTTTCCCCCTCTAACTGCTCCTCAATCTGGTGATCTAATCATAAACCCAGCTTTATTATTCATTTCAACTTCTGCCAGAGACATGAGGTCAAAGGAACACCCCTCACTACCGCCATTGAGGCCAGCATCCTAGCAAGTTTATACGAAGATGCTAGAGAACCTTTCACACACAGATGCAGCCCTCTTTGGCCCTGACCTCAGTGAATTTACCACTTTCATAATCACCGTGTGCAGAATGTGTTAAATTAAGAACAGAATCTGCAGTGCACAATGCACAGAAAAGCCTGCCTTCTACTGCAGGGAACTTGAAACTGTGCCTAGAATTTATAGTACCGTAAACATCTTAGGGTGGGGAGTGATAAGTATGGCTGGATTTCCGTTTGCTATGGAAATCCAGGGAGGGAGACCCTCTTAGGGAATTGTAAGTTCTAAGATGAACTTTTTAAAGGCTGTTCTCAGATTTGTACATGGGATACATGTATGCCAGACAGTTACAGGCAGGTACAAGCAGAGGGTGGTCACGAAAAGAAGGCACGTTTCATATACTACCAATGATAAAGTGGAAGTAAGGAAAATACTTTATCAATCAGAGAGTTCTAGTCTGAACACCTGTACCTTACAGGACTTGTCCATGAATAAACATACAGATGCCAGTGGAAAGAGAAGAAAATAAATGACTTTCTAATTTTAGAGTTAGGCAAGAATCGAGTGGTTGCAGAATCCAATCACTCCACTGATGTATGGATATTACATCTATTAGCAGCTGGTGTATTAAACTGAATTAAAGGAAGGAGACAAAAATGGGGGATTCAGAGGTAGGAGGTAGAGCTCTTAATTTAATATAGCTCAATAATAAGGATACCACCATTTATTAAAAGAATTCAAGTAATTACCTACTTTCCACTAAACACTGGTCTATGATACTTCACAAGATAGACAGGACCTCAGACCTGGGCATCCTAACTAGACTGGGAGGAGAGTAGGGGCAGAGGTGTCAGAGAAGGCTTCTAGAATGAGTGGGGTTGTCCCATCTGCAATCTGAAACCTTATTAAGAGCAGCCACTACAGTTTTGCGTGTTGGGAGCAGGAGTATTCTAGGCAGAAAGAACAGCGGGTTTCACTGCCTGGAGGTGAGAGAGTGCATGGGGTGCTCACAGCTTCAGACAAACATTGTGTGGCTGGATCACAGAGGATGGGACACAGGGAGAGAACTGAGGATGAAGGAAGAAGCAGGTCAGGCAGAGCCCAGCACCCTGGGCAGTTTCTGTTTTAAACTGAGGGTAATTGGAACTCAGAAAGGGACTGTAAAGAATGAGTGACATGATCAGGTCCACCCTTGGGAAAGATTCCTTTTCTATTTTCATGGAGAAATGATTGCAGAAGGGCTTAGTTCCCTTTTGGAGAGGCAAATTAAAGAGAAAGCTGATGCCATGACCCAGGAAAGAAGAGATGGGGTGTGAAAGCAGGTTTTGTGACTAGGAAGGGGGTGGCTACATGCCACACAGGTTTAGAGGCCCACAGGGGTGGAACGGGGTTTGTTTGCATATTTGTGTGAGAATAATATAGCCACAACTTGCTAGAGCTTACAGTGTGTTTTTATTTATGTTATTCCATTTGATCCTTCCAAACTTATTGGATAATGGGTCAAATGTCATTATATCATTCCCACTTTATAGAAGATGAAACTGAGATTAAGCAATTAGTCAACGGATGCAGACCCCCATAAGCCCTTAGACGAACTCAGATGTAGGCCATCTTCTTTCTACAGCAAAAGTTGACCAGTTTCCCTGTAAAAGGCCAGAGAATAAATAGTTCAGCTTTGTGGCCAAGACAGTTTCTATTGTAGCTACTCAACTCCATATTAAAGTACAAAAGTAGGTATAGACAGATCTATAAAGAAATAAGCATAGTTGTGACCCAATAAACTTTATTTACAGGCACTGAAGTTTAAATTTCATGTAATTTTCTCATGTCACAAAAATGCTTTTTTTTTCTTCAACCATTTACAAACGTCAAAACCATTCTTATGGCCTGTGGGCCATAATTTGCCAGTGGGCCATAATTTGTTGATACCTGATAGAGATGGTCTGTAACAGAGACCCCATGGTGGGCTGAAATTAGTGAGTAGACACAAACACAGGAACTAACAAATGTCCCTGCTCTCTCTTGTGCTGTGTTTCATTTTCAGGCACAGCTAGGAAGACACTGCACTTTGAGATTTCCAAAGAAGGCAGTGACCTTTCAGTGGTGGAGCGTGCAGAGGTCTGGCTCTTCCTAAAAGTCCCCAAGGCCAACAGGAACAGGACCAAAGTCACTATCCATCTCTTTCAACAGCAGAAACACCCGCAAGGCAGCTTGGACACAGGGGATGAGGCCGAGGCAGTGGGCTTAATGGAGGAGAGGAGTGAACTGTTGATATCAGAAAAGGCAGTGGATGCTCGAAAGAGCACCTGGCACATCTTTCCTGTCTCCAGCAGCATCCAGCGGTTGCTGGACCAGGGCAAAAGCTCCCTGGACATTCGGATTGCCTGTGAGCAGTGCCATGAGACTGGCGCCAGCCTTGTGCTCCTGGGCAAGAGGAAGAAGAAAGAAGAGGAGGGGGAAGGGAAGAAAAAATCCAGAGGAGAAGGAGGGGTGGGAGGAGATGAGGAGAAGGAGCAATCCCATAGACCTTTTCTCATGCTGCAGGCCCGGCAATCTGAAGACCACCCTCATCGGCGGAGGCGGCGGGGCTTGGAGTGTGATGGCAAGGTCAACATCTGCTGTAAGAAACAGTTCTTTGTTAGTTTCAAGGACATTGGCTGGAATGACTGGATCATCGCCCCCTCTGGCTATCATGCCAACTACTGCGAGGGCGAGTGCCCAAGCCATATAGCAGGCACGTCGGGGTCATCGCTTTCCTTTCACTCAACGGTCATCAACCACTACCGCATGCGGGGTTACAGCCCCTTCTCCAACCTCAAGTCGTGCTGTGTGCCCACCAAACTGAGACCCATGTCCATGTTGTACTATGATGATGGGCAAAACATCATCAAGAAGGACATTCAGAACATGATAGTGGAGGAGTGTGGGTGCTCGTAGAGAGGACAGTGGCAAAGTGAAGAAATGTTTAATGTTTCTGAGTTAAACAACCAGAAAAGTAGATATTAAAAAATAATAAATGAAAAACAAAACCTGAAACAGATAAAGGAAGATGTGGAAAAATTCCCTGTCCAGGTCTCAGAGATGAAGCAGAGAAGGAGATGGGAATTGGGAAGGAAAGGGAAAACGGAGTATCCTTCATTTCTTCCAGTATCAAAGTAATGACATCAGTTGCTTAAACAGGAGTATTGTCCTCTCCTTTTCAGTTCCCGTCCAGGGTGAGCCTCGAAGTCAACTTGTCTAGTCTAAAATGATGTGGGCTAGCACAACCCAAATAGCATCTAGAAAGCCATGAGTTTGAAAGGACCAGTTACAGGCACTTTCCCACCCAGCTACCCAGGTCATAAGGTATGTCTGCCGGACCCTCTCTCTGTGTATATCAGTGTGCGTGCACACACACTACACCCCCCACACACACACACACATGCCACAGATCCTGCACACTCAGATACCCCCCACTCCCAAGACATGCACATACCACACACACACACATACATGAACACACACAGAGGCATTTCTACATACCCACATACATACACACACTGGTAAATGAACAGTGATGTTTGGGTGATCACACTTCCTTTTTCTGAACCACTCTCACAACAAAACAAAAACCAACATAAATCTGAGAAGAATAGAAGAGTAAAAGATCAAGAAAAAAAGAATACCAAGTTATATTTCGTTAAGGTGCTTATGATCTTAGAACTATGCAACCTAATAGGTTTGAAACTGTTTACCTGAGAGAGAACAAAAAAAGAGACTTTTTTGTATTGGAAGTAACCTGATTAATTTTTATTTTCTTCAAGGAGAGATACTTGAAAGGAATATGTTTGTCCATCTGTTGGATCCAAACATTTCTATATTTTGTAAATGTTGTTTTTTTTATCGTTTACTATTTGCACTACGATGGTGTTTGACCTGTCCAATCCTTATTTAACAAGTATTTTCTTTGGGTGGGGATGGGGGGGTTAAGAGCTGCACTTAATGTGAGCTATAAAGAACTGCTACAGCACACAAAATAGCTATTTTATTATTATAATTATTATTATTATTATTTTGTACCTTAAAAAATAGACACATACACCAAAGACATTTGTGTGAGCCTTTAAACTGTCTGTAGTTGTTATCACTCACCATCAATGAGTCAGGGGTTAAGATTCAAGGCTGAGGAGGGTGGGTCATGTTCAGGCTTAAAAGATCTGAGAAGTTTGGTTTTTTGACTCCTTTTATATCCATGAAACAGGACATTTCATACTGGAGGTACAGTAGTTGTACACTGTTGGGTATCAAGTTTAATCAGAATCATAAATGCTACATGCTTGTATGTGTATATATACATTGCTTGTGCATATGCATATCTGTGTGTATATATACATGTATCACATCATGTCCAGACACATTTTAAGCACTTCAGGATGTCATTTTTTTAATGTTCTTAAAGAAATGAATGTGTGCAAAACACAGTATTTTTAAGAAGGATAGGCTATAGTTTTTGATTTTACTCTGAACTGGGTGGGCACATTTCAAAAATTTTGATGGGAAAAAGCCTGGAAATTCCAGTGAATATTCATCAAGGCCCTCTTTCAATGTACAGATTTCCTGCTCTTCCTTGTCCCCCACCCCTATCCTACAAGTTATTCCCTGCAGGGAAAACAGGAAACTCATATTCATCAGAGCTCTAGGGTGATTTTTTTTTTTTTTGCAGCTTACATTTATAGTCTATTGGAATCAATCTTAAATCAGAAGCTTTTTCAGAAAGAAAATGTAATCTTTAGTCCAGAAGAAAAAAGTTGAGTGCAATTTTTTTTTTAATGATTAAAGTCTGCTTGTGAGAAATATTACCTGCACTACTGGGCTAAATAATGTTGCTATCACTAGTTAAAAGATAAATAATTCGGGAGAGGATGTTAAGAGAGGAGAAGTAAGAAAGGGAATGGTTAAGAGGAGGCAGGGATGGGGCAGGAGTAAAAATTCCTATTATTTTAATTTATAGCCCAAATTCTTAGTGTATAATTTGGTGTATATTGATTCAGATGCAAAATGGGGTAAAAGACATACTTTGTTTTATAAGTATCAAAGTACACGCTTAAAGCTAAACTTTTACTAGTTTAATCCATAGTATTTAGCTTGCCTGGAACAGCTATAAGTTAATCATTTATGTGCTTTTTATACAGAGCCTTATTTTTACTGACTTCTTTGAAGTGTGAAAAATTTAAAAATTCTAATAATTGGGGAAAATTACATTCATTAATGTTTTGTAAAATATTGAAACAGGCAGCCCTGTGTCAATTCATAGACTTAAGAAACAATTAATTATAGGAAGATAAAATATGAGTGAGAAACCAAGTGTTACAAAAGGTGTACTAAATCTGTGTACAGGAACACGAGGCTGTATGTAGACAAATAATTTTTGTCATTACCTGGCAGATATATTTACTACGGTCCAGAAGTCCATGGTTTCTCATGCAGGAAACACAATAGGTACTGCGTGAGAGTGGATTCTAATTAAGTATGAGAAGGAGAGCATGCAAAATTGGTACTTCCTCACTCTTAACTGCTTATCAGGAAATCAGGCAGGTGGAGAAGGTGGGCGTGGTGAGGAAAGTTTTAAGGAGAGGAGTAAATGTCGATGTTCATAATTTACAAATTTTCATGAAAAACATCGAGGGCCTTTTAAACTGCCTCTTATTTGGAACTGGACCAAAAATAGAGTGGGGAACCACGTACTTGTTCACCATGCAATAGCAGAGATGGCCAAGACCATGGAAAAAGTAAAAGGTTGACAGTGGACATGTATGCCATATGAAATACATATTCCATATTTTAAGCCTTTTAAGCCCTCAAAATATGAGGATAAGATGGAGTTTTATTACTGACCGCATTAATTATAAGCAGAGCAAAATTAAATTCCATATGAGAATATTTTAATGGGATGATTTAATTTAAATTAATTGGGTTATCACACATTTACAAACTTTAACTTATTTTGTTAACTTTATATAGCTTCGAAATAGAATTATAAATGTTACTATCTGTAATAATCATGGAAGAATAATCATGCAGTCTTGTGAACAACTGTACTTTCACCTAACAGCAGGAGGTCAAAAGAAAAACCTTTTAAATTCTACCATATTGGGTTCTTCATAGTGTGTTTTCCTTGATCTGATTTTAGCATCTCTTTACTCATTCCTTAGAGCTGATTTCTAGGCTCTTAAAAATCTACCTACACCAATTTTAAAAGCTCTGAAAAGCATTTGTCACCAAATATCTTTTAAGAATGGTAACTACTTTGTAGAATATTGAAACTTTTGTTCTTTTGCTAAAAAGTAAGACAAGTTTCAGCACAACTGATTTGGAATTTTTTTTATCCCTGAAGACCAATCAATTTCTTATTTATTTAAGATTGATTCCACACTCTGTTTTCAAGGAGAATGCCTGCATTCTCCACTTACGTAGAGCAAAGAAATTTTTTTCTACACCCATGGGATTGGACCTTGAGGTGACTCCAAGAAAGGAGAATGCAAATAAATGCCTCAATTATATTGAGTTTATATTCAAATTATCATGTTCACTTGAAAAAAACAATTTCCTGTGGGCCTTTTGGCAACTTCCCTTTTCAATGTAAAGAAAACTTAGTCACCCTGAAAACCTACACAATAAATAAACTTGTAGATGTGAGCAGAAGGTTTGGGGGTGGACATTGTATATGTTTAAATTAAACCCTTTGTCATTGAGAAGCTGTTGTATGGGTCAGAGAAAATGAATGCTTAGAAGCTGTTCACATCTTCAAGAACAGAAGCAAACCACGTGTCTCAACTATATTATTTATTTTTTTTTTATGGCTAGAGTGAATCATATCTTCTGTATTAATTTCCAATGGGTTTTACCCTCTATTTAAATGTTTTGAAAAACAGTGCATTGACAATGGGTTGATATTTTTCTTTAAAAGAAAAATATAATTATGAAAGCCAAGATAACCTGAAGCCTGTTTTGTTAAGAGTTTTTATGTTCTGTGGTTGATGTTGTTTGTTTGTTTGTTTTTATTTTATTTTTTTGCATACTACATGCAGTTCTTTAACCAATGTCTGTTTGGCTAATGTAATTAAAGTTGTTAATTTATATGAGTGCATTTCAACTATGTCAATGGTTTCTTAATATTTATTGTGTAGAAGTACTGGTAATTTTTTATTTACAATATGTTTAAAGAGATAACAGTTTGATATGTTTTCATGTGTTTATAGCAGAAGTTATTTATTTCTATGGCATTCCAGTGGATATTTTGGTGTTTGCGAGGCATGCAGTCAATATTTTGTACAGTTAGTGGACAGTATTCAGCAACGCCTGATAGCTTCTTTGGCCTTATGTTAAATAAAAAGACCTGTTTGGGATTTAATTTTTTACTTTACGTCTTATTGGTTTTCCAAGATCGACTTGCACACATATTGCTACATCATTTTCTGGGTGGTAATTTTTTTCTACTGTAATTATGGAAGAGCATGAGAAACAAATTGGGAGAGAAAGAACAAAACCTGGAATGAGAGCTCAAATAGAAAAAGAATATATATTGCTGTGCAGAGGTTTGTAATGGGCTGCAGTTTATCTCCAATATAAATACTGGACCAACAATATTTATATTCATTTAGTTAATTTCATGTTTCTTAAACTATAATCACAAGTAATATGACATAGAGACACTTCCACTTTCTTATCTCCTTCCCTTTCTCCCTCGTCCTTCCTTTCTTCTCTTATTTCTTCCTCTTTTTCTTTCTTGCTAGAAACCTAGAATTACTCAACAGAGCAACTAGAGCTGGAGAACTAAATGCATAGAATATAAAAAAACCTGGGACCAACAGGACCAATCTGAAATCGCAAAATTACAGACAAGAATGAACTGACTAGTCAACTTTTTCTTCTATAGGTGTTTCTCTAGGATCTGTGCCCATCCCAGAGATTTTTTTTAAACTAAATTTTGTAAATGCTCATATGAACCAAACATATACCCTTTTTTTGCTTTTATATATCATTATTTTAACTACTCTGAGCAGTAGATATTTTTATCCCTGCTTTCACTGATGAATCTGAGACATAAAATAACATTAATTGGAACAAAGATTCCAAGCCAGATTTATATTCAAATCTAAAGTTAACTTTCTTTTCGCTGTTTTATACTTCCATTTTGTGTTAATTTCCTTTTGACCTGAAAAAAAAGAAAGAGGGGATGGGGAGAGGTTGAGTGTTAAAGACACTACTTTTTTTTTTTTCAATTCTCGCCCGTGAACATTGTTTTCATTGCTTTTTGAGAGAGAGGAAAGGAAAGAGAGAAACATTGATACGAGACCAAAGCATTGATTGGTTGCCTCCTAGATACACCTGCACTGGGGATCATGGCTCTGGGATCAAAAGTGCAACCTAGGTATGTATGTGATCTGACCGGTAATCAAGCCTGCAACCTTCTGGTTATGGGATGACACTCCAACCAACTGAGCCACACCGGCCAGGGCAGCACCGTTAACTTTTTAACACAGATACTTTATACTCACCAGATAGTCCACTTGTACTTATCTCCAAGTCAAATACCAGGTTCAAGTAAATTCATACTAAAACTTTTTTATTTGTTTTAGGTAGGAAAGTTCCAATATTTAAAAAAATAGGAAATGAAATTGTTATAGTTTTGCTTTATATTAACTAATTTGTCTTATTTTTTTGTTCTTATATTTTACTCAAGGAAACCTTTCATCCAAAATATTTTACTTTATGGGCCCACTGATTGTGTATGTGTGTGTGTTGCGTGAAAACATAAATTAACCTTCATTTCCTGCCAAGTTTAATAATAAATGCATTTTAGGAACTAAGTGTCAATGAAAACTCCAGTGAATTACAAAAGAGTAATATTATTATAAAATTTATATGAATTTTAATGTAATTAAAGCAAAAATAACAAAACAGTTGAAGTCAGGTATAGAAAAAATATATATATTTGTGTATATATAATGTGTATGTTATATATTACATACCTAACATAATATGATATGTAGAATGTGTCATCATTTAAAGAAAATATCTAAATCCAGTTCGTACAGAAGTTTAATCCTTTCCCAGAAAATAACTGTCTGAGGATGCATCCAAACAAAAGAACTAGAGCAGTGCAAAAATTCCTCATTACATAAATCAAGTACCAGCTCCTTTAAAAGAATTCTGGTGTTTTTTCATTGATCCAATTTTGAGTATTCTCTTTGGTCCATGAAAATGCAGGATTCATTAGAAATTCTTTATTATACCCTTTCAGCCTTTAAATGTCATGTAATTAGTGCCTACAGTAATTAAAATTAAGAAGGCAAATTGTTTATCCACAAGCAAATAATCAAGAGCTGTTTCAAGACTTCTTAGAAATAGACAATTTGCCCCACTTGCCTGTGCCCACTTTCGAGAAGCGCCTGTAATCTTAGGAGTTCCACCATAACTTCGATTCACAGGAGGGCACCAGAGAAATACCCTTCTTGCAGAAAACTTAGCATTTAAAATCTGAAAGTAGTTCTGGAAAATATTAGCCTGACTGAATAAAAATGATGAATCTTTTTAAAACCAGTTTTTGCTCGAGAAGAAGTCTGAGCAAATGTTGAGACAAGGGCCAGTCACTGTCAGAAAAGAGCATTGAAAAAGCCACCCAGGGTAAGAGTTAATTTGTTGCTATAATTTCTACTGTCATGGAGGTGGCAGTGCCTGCATCACTGTCATGTGGTGGGGGGCACAGTCCTCTAAGACAAATACTATAATGTGGCAACAAAGACCCCATCTAATATGTCTTTCATTAATGAGGTTGTCCCAACACAGTTGAGTACCACAGCCTAGGCCATTTGAAAGGCTTAGTACTCACATGGGATAAAGTCAGTCATTATGGGGAAACTCTTCTATTGTGAAAGAAAGAAAAATAAGAAAAAATAAATAAAACTCAACATTGCTAATCGATGCCAGAAACAGCAAGCCTAAGGCAGGAGGATGACAAACATTGTGCTTCAAAGTGTTCATTGTGCTAGAGCTTCCAAGGACTTTGAAGACAATCATCAAACCCTTCTAAATGGAACCAGTGAGCCTTCTGACAATTGATCTCAACAACAAATGTTTGTATTTCACGATCAATTTGTCCTTCAAAAATTCTAAGTAAAATTGCCATTAAATCGGATATTTTTAAAGATAAAACTAATTTTTCATTTGAGTAATATCTTAAAGACAGTCAAGTTGTGAACTGCATAAAATGACTTGATATGGTATGGAATTTAGTAGCTGTTATTATGACAAGTATCATGGGGCATACAATTCTGAAACTAACTAACCCTATGGCCTCAAAATAGTGAATTTTTACTAGTCTCCATAAGATCATGGACTGGCCATTTTTGCCATGAAGTTACTATTAATGGTCTCAGATTGAATCATGGAACAAGGAAATATATCACCTTTCCTTTTGGGTATGTGATAATAAGATATGAGTGACACTGAAAATTCTAGCTAATTGTGTTTACTTACTCATTTATTCAGCCACTATATGAAAGAAATCTTGGCAGAGGACTCAAAAAGTTTTCTCTAAGCTCAATACTGCCAAGTAGGTAGGATAGCCCTGTGACTCCTTCAAAAAGGAATAAACAGCAAACACTAGAAGGCCCCATCAGTGTCCCAGCAAGTCAAAAGTAAACAAGTACAGAGAAGAGAGATAAGCATGCCTTTCTTTTCCTAAAAGAGCCAGTTCTTAACCCAATATCCAGGACCACCCCGGCACCTGGAACCAACACAACTTACTCCTGCAAACACATAACATAAGGTAACGGTGAACAGCTTTTATCTTTGGGCTTTAAACATTTCACAAAACAGGAAATGTAATCTTAATCCATTTTATATTGAACAAGTCACCAGTTATGATTCTGACTAGATCTATTCATCATCTGGAAAACTGATTTTCAAAAGTATGTAATAAGACCAGAATAGGAAGTAGGTTGATGTGGATTATGCACTGAAATTAAATTTTATGAAAAAGAAATCAATGTAAAAAACACTTTTCAGATGATCAAAAATGAGGGAAAAGTAGATGAAACCTAGGCGTGGTGAGGGTAAAGCCAGGTGCTTCTCTCTAGCTTCAGCTGTGACTTACCAGGGAGTAATCTGATAAATGCATGTACTGACCTCTAGGAATCAAACTGCTAGAAGTTTCTTTCTGTTCTTTCCCTGAAGGAAGAGTAGGTGCCTAGGGGAATTAAGGTGGGAAAAGCTGTGCTCTCTACATGTCAGACTTCAAGGACAGGGTCTCGGTCTGTGGAGAGAAACAGTTGCAGGCAGAAATAAAAGGAACCTGTACATCAAGGACTGTGTGTGAAGGGAGCACTCCTTCAGTTCCCAGGTAATAAGTAAATTCTGACACTGTATGGGAGAGAGAACCATTTTCCCTGATTTTAAATTGAAAACATCATGGATGCTGCATAAATAAAGTCAACAGTTTTGCGATGCCAAAAAGATAGGACCCTCACTGAATTTTGGCATTTTCAAGATGATCTCTGGAAGTAGTGGCAGTGTGATGGATTCCCATTGGAGGTGTAGAAGAACCTGAGAAAGGCCTTATAGGAACTGAAGCTAACTAGGCAGTTTATGGACATATGTGAAATGCCTGAGGTTTCCCAGGTACAACTGAATGAAATTTAGAGATGAACCATGGAACTGACTGAATTTTATCTTTGAGAAGATGAGACATGAGCTAATGAAAACTGACTTATTTCATTTAGTACAATCCTCTCTGCTCTTACATATTTTAATAGTGGAAGAAATTCAATGTACTTCAAATTGTACATGGAGACATAGGAAAGTGTGGTAGGTCCTCATGAAATATTATTTGAAATCAAATTCAAACAAGCCACTAAATTATTTGCTTTACTAATGAAAATCTTTAAAAGCAACTTATTTTTTCACAATCTGAGATGGATTTTTAAATAAGAAATAAGGCCTGTGAAATAGTATCTTTCTATTACTAGAGGGAAAGACTTATAACAAGTGAGAGACAGACTTGGAAACAGTACTTCCTATACAAGGGTGGCTCAGAGAAACTACCTATAATGTGAATGGTTTACAACACATTTAGCAAACTCTTAGAAAGGCATTATTTGCTGGTTACTGTTCTGAATGCTTTATGCCTTATGAGAACTCTGTGAGGCAGAGCTTTCGCTTCTACCTTTTAGGGAGTGGACCATATCTACCATTTCACAGGTGAGAAAACTGTGTAACAGTGTAATTAAATGACTTGTCCAAGGTGAAACCTGTAGGATGCAAGAGAAGTAGGGTTCCAAACCAGGGAAACTCTGTACC
The DNA here is from genome assembly GCA_004026545.1 of Mormoops blainvillei. NCBI lineage: Eukaryota > Metazoa > Chordata > Mammalia > Chiroptera > Mormoopidae > Mormoops > Mormoops blainvillei. Next base: position 197,162 of record PVJD01000541.1, on the reverse strand, counting down.
AGCTATTGCACCCTCAGCTATACTTGTATGTCCTACCACCTCTCCACCAAGAAAATGATTGCTGTTTCTTCATAATTCTGCTGATACCATACAACTGCCTTCTACTTCTGTATATAGATTGTATATTTACAAGATACGACCAACTACTTTTTCAGCTGGTAACCTGCAGGGTGAAAGCATTGTGGTGAAGAAGAAATAACTCCAGACCACTAGTCAGGAAATCCAAGCTATAGGCTGTCTCAGTCAATAAGTAACTTTGTCACATTAAGTTACATTTACCTCTTTAGGTTTTATTGTCCCTGTCTGTAAAAAGGGCTGAGTTAGACTCTCTTAAGTGCATTTCAGTCTCAAGATTCCAAAATCAAACTGACCAGATGAGTTGCCCAAGCATCATTTGGCCAAAGTACCTCCATCTTCCTGTGTAATATCTGCTACACAAGGGCCTACCTATTCATGAAACATACTTTTTAGTTGATTGGCATTCTGTTTTTGATGTTCCAATAAGTGTTTTTGTTATAACAGCAACAAACAGTAAAACATGACAATTACTACTTGTGGAAAAAACAACTGTCAAAGAAATCCAAAGTGACTAGAAGAATTTCTTCAAAATTACTGATGCTACTTTTAAAGAAGAGGTCAAAGCAAAGAGATGAATTTTGGCTACATGACATATTTATATGCATCTTATCACTGTCATTAGCCTAGCTAGCTGCTTTTCACATACATTTCTGTTTTTAAACTGTGTTCCTCTATATTTCATTGGATTTCTACCTCTTTTTTTCTTACACTCTCTACCAAGAGAGTTTGTTTTTTGCTCCTGTGTTTTTATTTCTGCCATTCTTCACTTCTTGAGTATTCTTCTCCTGGACTTTTCTGAAATCCAGAAGGGAAGGTCATTAAGAGTAAAACATTTTGGTAGAGAAAGTTTCAAATGGGGCTTTATAGCCTCTGCCAGAAATTCTCCAACTTAAGTGTGCATAATCACCTGGGAAACTTAGAAAAATGCATATTACCATGCTTCACTCACCAGAGATTTTTGAGACAACAAGTCAGAAATAGAATCTGGGGATTTATATTTTATAAAATTTCTGGAACATTGCCATGGTACTTCGCACTTTAATAATTATTCAGATCAATACAAGGAATACAGGGGAAGGCTTCATGAGGGTGAGTTTTTTGGTTTGTTTTTGTTTTTGTTTTACAAGTGGGTGGAGATAGACAAATTAGAGAAATTGAACGTACCATACCACATCGATGACCCTGAATTCTCTGGGAATAGGTAGGTGATGTATTAGCACAAACCGCCTAAAATTCATACCTGCCCAATCTAGGTTTTCCCCTACTCATAGTCTTCCCAGAAATATAAGTAGGAAATGTGAACACATGGTGTAATGACTGCAGACATACACATAGTCATCAAAAGGTTATTAAAAGAGATGGATGAGGTATGGAACTGTGTATGTAAAGCTTGATCATATATCCTTAACTCTGTATTTTCTTTTTAGATTTAATATGAAGGCGATTTTTGCAATCATATAAACTCATCTCTGAGAATAGTCATCTTGGTTTCACATGAATGGCTAATGTGCAACATTAACCTTGCTAGAAATTGTGTATGCATGAAGAAACTGAAATGAGTTAGTTATAGTGGGAGTACTAATGTATTTGTTCCAGGTTGTCATTTTACTTGGTGATGTGACCTTGAACTAGATGCTGGATTTATTCTTTTATAAGGTAGAGCCAATGATACCTATTCTACTTTTATGTCCCTAAGATGCTGTGAGAGTGAGGCCACACCGAAGTGCTATAGTGATTAAAGGATCAAGATAATGATGAAGATGCTCTTCCTGTTTTCTTTAATCAATAAATACAATCACTCAGACAATTAATTAGTTTCTAACCTTTATTTTTTTAACTTAGTAATTTAATGGTATACACAAACCACTTAGTGTACTACTATAAAATGAGTTGAAGATGAAGAAACACAGTCTGCATGAACATAGTTTTTAAAGAATTATAGTGACCATGCAACACAACCTATGTCATGCTTTGTTTTCGATAGGACCTTTGTAAACTTTGAAAGCTGTTTCTGCATAAAATTTTCAAGTAGAGCCAATCTCAAAATCTCTTTGGATTGATTTGCTACATGTTTACCATTTCACTCCAATGTAAAGTCATTGGAAATACACTTATTATAAGCTATAACTTTCCAGGGAACCATAACAGAAAACTCATTTATTTGAAAAGACAGGAGGGGTCACTTTGGCCCTTTGAAGGGATACATGATATTACAACAAATGAGGCTGAGTTAATTGTCAGTAAAGTGCTGGAAGATGTTCTAATCATTACAGTTATTCATGCCTTGTAATATTTGGCTTCCAAGTTTTTTCTTTCTTTTTTTAGCCTGTGAATTAAAATTAATTAATTAAATTAAACATACAACAGTGGTGAAGGGAACAGGTTCTAGGCTAGGTATACAAATTTTAGGTCAGCTGCTTAGCAGCACTATAACATTGGGCAAATTTTAAAATTTCGATAACCATGCTTCCTTCTCCTTTTAAATTTAGTATAAAAGTAATATTTTCTTGATAGAACTATTTGGAAAATTTCAAATTAAAAGCCATCTAAATGGCAGAATTCAGTGTCTGATGTAGTGAGTTTACCATGAGCCTCTGCTAGAAATATCTAATTATATTTTTATGGCCCACCCTCCAAAAATTATCAGAAATACCTCCTTCAATCAGACCTTGCCCATTGATTCAAGTATTCTAGAGGATGATTTGAATGTTAGGATGGTCCCATTGGATGTTTTGAGAGTAAATGTTGTTGCTTGCTCTTCATATCGATCATAGAGAATTACTGTTTTTTACTTTCTTTAATAATGCTGTTACAGCTATCCTTTTCAACTTAGTCCACCTCTTGGGATAACAAATTTTGTTCATGTAATGTATATATGAAAGTAGTACCTAATTCCCTTGAATTAATAGAAACCAAAATACCTTAATATTAAAAAAATGTGTTCCATCATTGAAGAAGAATCTTTTAAACAATCAAAAGAGTTACAGTCTGTTTGACTATAAGATATAGAAATATGACTGAACAGTTTTAAATAATAAGAACATTTATTGCTCATATAACTTGAAACCCCATTTTCAGAAACAGGGTAATCACGGCACCAGCTCTGTTTCTTTATAATTCTCTGATCACTTTCCTCCTTCATATTTTGATTTTGACATCAGGCTCTGATCTCAACAAAGACCTCAGCAAAAATCAGGGCATTTTTATCTTTGTTTGTATCAAATATAGGCTGTATCCCATGGTTTTCTTTTAAAAGCAGTTAAGAAAGCCACCAACTAATGATTTTCTGGTCCAAGTTGGCACAGACCAAACACAAGGACGGGAGACTGTGATTGACTTAGACAAATCAGAACCAACTTCCTGAGAGAGGGTCAGTTTCCTAAATTGCGTTGCTACTAGATATGCAGGATTGGATAAGGTGAATAGTAGTCAAACATCCCAGGTGCCAAGGTTTTATTTCAAGGCATTTAATGGAAATGTTTACATAATATCTTCCCTTTCCACATCCTTAAGTACACAGCACTGATCATAATTTAGCCTTTTGTTGGATGATGACGCAGGGGTTATTAGTTGTAATATCAGCAACTATTATTTAGGTAGGCAGAGCTATTTGCTCTTAAACTAAATAGTTCCTGGATTTCTTGAATTTTATGACTTCTCTTCTGAATACTTTGTCTCCTCAGTTGTTGTGATGTGACTAACTTAAGTGATTGTGGTACACAGAAATCCACCTCCCAACTTTTGCTGCAATCATAGAAAATCTCTTAATGAATCCCATTTAACTGACTCTGGAATTAATGGAAGATCGTTATTTCTTGCATAAAACCTATTGTTTGATGCTCTCAGAATATTAAATACATATTGGTAAGTAGGTCACTTTGTACAATACTTACACATTTTGCTTTCACTGGTTAAGTTATATGCTTACTAAGGGTCAAGCATTTTTTTTCCAAACCTGTTTATGAGAGTTGTATTTGTGATTGTATTACCCAAATGCTTAAAATCTGAGAAAAACAAACAAGCCAAAAACTAAAATGAAGCTAACAAACACATTGTTTTCATAGAGTTCAAAGAATATCACTGAAAATATTTGTGACTAAATTAAACCATAAGACAGAACTGCAAAATAGTGAAGAAAATTATGAAATGTAGAAATTTCATTTCTCTAATTCATGAACTCTTACAGTAATCAAGTTCTTGTTCTACTTTAAAGAATTTCAAACCATAAATTTTAGGAGATGCATTATTAACATAAATCATATAAAAAATTATGTCAACCTCCAACTAGGATATCCAGTCTCAAAGAAAAGACCTTAGTTCTACATCAAAAGCTTGGTGAATGAATGTACAACAATGTACTTGATGTTAAAACCAAATTAAAAGTACATATACTTTGGTGAAATTATCCTCTCTAGCCAGCTTCTATTATTAAACACCCACCTCCACATCGGGCAAAAGGGCTTCCCTGGCCTTTTGAAGGGTGAGACTGGCCAATGCACTTGCACAATGGGAGGCGGTTATTACATCGCAGGGGTGAGAATGTGGAGTTCTCACCCATAGTAGCAAGATAATGACTGAAGTTAATCAAAACTCATAAAAATGTGTATTATTTAGCCCTTTAGAATAACTACTCAAAAATAAAAACAAAGTTGCTAAAAAGTACTTATCTTTAGAAAGTGGGGGTGCTATAGTGAGGGGCAGGTTTCATATAGGAGACTGTGGTTTGCATTATATAGTTATTTCTGATTTTTTAATGTTATGTAATTTTACTTTTATAAATATTAAACTAGTAATTGGGAACATTTGCAGGTCCTGATTTTGGTAGAATGGCAACCATCTTCCAATATAACCATCGATGAACCTTGCTTCCTGATATTCACATGCTCGTGTAATCCCCTCTCTTTTCCACATTGTATCAGCTTTGATTTGGCCAGTAGAACAAAACTGAAGTGACAGTATGTCACTTCTGAGATAAGTTATAAAAGGCTTTCTGACTTCTCTTTCTTGCATCATTGGCTCTGGATGAAGCAAGCTTCTGTGAGGAACTGAAGTCTACTGCTAAATTCTTTAAGTCTCTTTCCTCATTTATAAATTTTAGGTAATAATACCTTCCTTGTAAGTTATTATGGAGTTAAGATATAAAATATTAAAAAGTTCAAGAAATAGCCCTCAATCATAGCTAATTTTATTATTGTTATTGATATATTCATTAAACTTGACAGAGTCATTCAGCTTATATGTGGCAGAGATAGTATTTCAAAACTGATCTGTCTACATCCCCAACCCGTTGCCTGTTCATTGTTCACCAGTGTAAACAAATACCCATAGGAAATTTGGTAAATTTTTCTTCTTTTTGTTTATACACTTGTATGGATTATAGGAATCTCCGTAATTCTCCTCCAGTGACCTCTGCAAGAAAAGAATCTCCAGCTGAGCCAAAGGAATGCATTAAAACATAAGAAAGAGTACTAAAGCACAAGTTAAGCTCTACAGAATTGCCTTATAGAAAAAGAGAGAAGAAAACATATATGGTGCATATCAGCTCAGAGTGAAATGAATGGAGAAAATGCCATGCCAGAAAGGCTTTTGGATAAAGAAAGGAGCAGAATGATGGCACACAGGTGGATGGTTGCAAGGACAGAGAAGCTATATAGGTCAGCGTGAATGAGTAGTTTGTATTAGCAATATGGGTAAAGGTCTTGATGTATATATCACTAGGAGTAAGACCAATCAGGGACTTCTTGTGTATTCAAACCCTGAGTCTGGGCGGTTATCGGATTTGTGGCGAGTTAAGTTAGGACTAGGAAAAGTTGTTAAAATTGAGCCAAAACATATGATAAAGTTTGGTAGGAAGTTTTAAGGTTTTTTTTTTTTTATCCTCACCTGAGGACATATTCATGAGACGAAGAGAGAGAGAGAGAGAGAGAGAGAGAGAGAGAGAGAGAAACATTGATGTGAGAGAGAAACATCAATTGGTTATCTCCAGCACATGCCCGAATGGAGATCAAACCTCAATTTAGGTATGTGTCCTGACCAGGAATCCAACCCACAACCTTTTTGTTTACAGGAAGATGCTCCAACCAACTAAGCCACCTAGCCAGGGCTTAAGGGCTCACCTTGACTGAAACATAGAAATTAAGTGAGGCGGTAAGACAGGCAGGGACCCCAAAAGTCAGATATTAGAGAAAAAGCTGAAAGAAGGGGAAGAATTGGGATGACATGGAGAGCCCAAGAGCAACTGCTAGATGACTATATTTGACTTCGTGAGCTGAATACCAGGAGACTGGTTGTTTATTTCAGGTTTTTTAATCCCCTAAAATGAGATAAAAGTTGTGCACTTAAACTATTGGATGGGCTAGATGGGATGAGATACTCCACAAGACATGGGGCAGTGCATCTGACATCAGAGGTACAGAATTTGGGAGAGGACCACTTTCCTTCCCCTGTACTGGGTCACCAACCAAGGTTCACCCTGCAGTCCCAAGGGTGAGAGAATATCCCACAGTGGAGGAGAGCCCACAGTGGAATACCTGGAGGGGATGATTCTCTCTGGGAGGGCCTGGCAGGAAAGCTCCTTGATGAGGCATAGGGGGAGCAGAGGGAGAGAAAACACTTCCATAAACCAAGTGAGAAGCAGAAATGGGATGTGATAAGTGCTGTGTTCCCTCCTGAGTATGAGCTTCCTGAAGACAGGGCCTCTGTTTAGCTGTTTTAGAGCACTGGCCCTAACACCAGAGTGAATAAAAAGCCCAATAAATACTTGAGTAGATGAGTGAATTAATTAATTAACAGCACATCTTAGAAGATGTACAACATGGAGTTGTATACATGGGTCTAAATAACAGATACTAGTCTTGGCCCAGTGTAGAAGTCAGACTAATTAAATCAAGGTTTGGAAACAATTCTAAGGAGAGACTGAGAGATAAGGAACCTGAAAATTGAAGGAATAAACAGAAAAGGAGGGAACATAAAATCTAAGGATGTGGTTATTGCTGTGGGAATACTGCTAGTAAAGGATGCTAAAGATGTCATGGCATGAAAGTGTATAGAAGCAAGTGCTTAAAAGTGGCAAATGCCACAGGAATTAAAAGACCAAGGAAGATACTGACTGAAAATACCCATTGGATTTAGCTAGAAGGAGGTCATCTGTAAATTTTGGAAGAATAATTTCAATGGTGTAGGGGAGGCAGAAATCATATTATTCTGATTTAAGAAATTAGTGGAAAATGAAGAGGTGAATACAGTGGATGTATAGTTTCAATGAGCTTGACTGTAAAGGGAAGAAAAAGACAGTCATAAGAGCAGAGCAGAAAATGAGGGATAGTTTTTTAAATGAGAGATTTCAGCAATTTGAAGTTTTAACCCAGATTTCAGCTTTGATATCCTTGCCTCTTGAAATCAAAATAAGATCAACTTTCAGACAGTTTCCAGGTTATTGTGGTGATTCCTATGGGGGGTGTGGGGTGTTGATTGCTTGTTTTCCATGGTCTCTCCTGTCTCTGATCTCATTCATTCTCTACTTCCTCAGTTATCATCGAAGTGACCAGATTGGAAACTCAGCCCCTGTTTGAGTTTGTTAAGAACACATATACATTGGTTCTGACCAGGTGGCTCTGCTGGTTGGAGTGTTACCTGTACACCAAAAGGTTGTGGGTTTGATTCCGTATCAGGGTGCATTCCCAGGTTGTGGTTATGATCCCTGGTCAGGATGTGGAAAGGCGGCAACTGATTGATGTTTCTCTCTCACATTGATGTTTATCTCTCTCTCTCTCTCTCTCTCAAAACATTAAACATATCCTCAGGTAAGGATTAAAAAAATATCTACACATTGTCCATTTGAGGACATTTGAGGAATATTGCCGAATATAAGCTATTATTCACTTTATTCTTCCAAAATAGGCTTAAGTTTTCACTTTCTAAGAGTCTCTCTGGCTGTTCCTTGGCTCTGAACATTAGAGAGAAGTTTTTTCTGTCACTTTTGGGAACCTTATTCTAGTTGCCCATGGAATGTTGGTGTTTCTTGGGATCGTGCCCACGGTTGCCTTCTGTATTACATTCCTTAACAGACACTTGCAAACTATCGAGTTGTGTGTTACCTGGGTCATTTCTAGATAATACATAAGCTTGTTATTGACCTGCACATTATTTTTTATTTAAAATTTTAAATTTGAGATATTCGGATATTCACATGCTGTTGTAATAAACAATACAAAGATCTCACATACCTTTACCCACTGTCTCCCAAGGGTATTGAAAAACTATGCGATATTACAATAAAGGTATGGGCATGAATATAGTCAAGATACAAAATATTTCTATCATAAGATTTTATAGTGAAACCCACTTCCTTTCCATTCCTACCCTTTCTTATCCTGGCAGACATTAGTCTTCTCCATTTCTATAGTTTTGTCATTTCAAGAATGTTATATGAACAAAATTGTATCTATACATATATAATCACAGGATATATATAACCTTTTGGGACTGTTTTTTTTTTCCTCACTCAGCCTTATCGTCCAGAGACTTATCTAGGTTATCGTGTGTATCAACAGTTCAATCATTTTTATTTCTGAAGAGTATTCCATTGTACGGACTTACCACAGTGTTTTAATCATTCACCCATTGAAGCATATCTGAGTTGCTACTGGGTTTTGGCTATTGCAAATAAAGCTGTTATAAATGTTCATGGACAGGGTTTTGTGGGAAGATAAATCTCTGGAATAAATGTCCAAGAGAGCAATTGTTGTATGACTGTCACATTTTTGTTTTATGAGAAACTGCCAAACTGTTTTCCCAAAGTAGCTATACCATTTTACTTCCCTACTGGCAATATATAAGCGACCTAGGTTCTCTGCATCCCCAGTAGCATTTGTTGTTGTCATTATATTTTATTACAGCAATTATGGTAGGTTTGTAGTAGTATCTCATTTTAGTTTTAATTTTCATTTCCCTGTTGGCTAATGATGTTGAACATTTTTCAATGTGTCTATCAATATGTATATCTGCTCCAATGAAATGTCTCTTCATGTATCTTTTCCATTTTCTAATTATATTTTTACCTATTTTACTTTTGAATTTTGAGGGTCCTTTGACAGGTATGTTTGTTTTAAATATTTTCTCCCACACTGTAGCTTGTGTTTTCATTCTCTTAATAGGGTCTTTCAATAGAACAAAAGATTTTAATTTAGGTAAAGCCCAATATGTCAATTTTTCCTTTTATGGATTTTCTTTTTTTTTTTTTTTGATATTCTACTACAGGTCAAGACATTTTATTTTACTTTTTAAAATATATTAAAATATATTTTATTGATTATGCTATTACAGTTGTCCCAATTTTTCCTCCTTTGTCCCTCCCTGCCTGGTACCCCCCTTCCCTCCAGCAATCCTGCCCCTTAGTTTATGTCCATTGGTCATGTATGTAAGTCCTTTGGCTACTCCATTTCCTGAGCTATTCTCAATGACCCTCTGTCTAGTTTGTACCTACCAATTATGTTTCTTAATCCCTGCAACTTTTTCCCCATTCTCCCCTTCCTCCTCCCAGGTGATAACCCTCTAAATGATTTCCATATCTATGTTTCTATTTCTGTTCTGGTTGTTTTCTTAGTTTGTTTTTGTTTTTGTTTTTTAGATTCTTGTTGATGGATATGAGTTTGTTGCCTTTTTAGTATTCATTGTTAGATCTTCTTCTTTTTCTTAAATAAGTTCCTTTAACATTTCATAAAATAAGGGCTTGGTGATGATGAACTCCTTTAGTTTTACTTTGTCTGGCCTTTCATCACTTTGAATACTTCTTGCCAGTCCCTTCTTGCCTGCAAAGTTTTTTTGAGAAATCAGTTGATAGTCTTATGGGAACTCCTTTGTAGGTAACTCTCTGCTTTTCTCTTGCTGCTTTTAAGATTCTCCCGTTAACTTTAACTTTTGCCATTTTAATTATGATCTGTCTTGGTGTGGTCCTCTTTGTGTCCAACTTGCTTGTGACTCTGTGTACTTCCTAGGCTTGTATATGTATTTCCGTTGCTAAGTTAAGGGAGTTTTCTTTTGTTATTTTTTAAAATAAGTTTTCCATGTCTTACTCTTCTTCTTCTTCTGGCATCACTGTGATTCAGATGTTGGCACATTTGGAGATGTACCAGACGCTTCTTATACTATCCTCATTTTTAAAAATTCTTGTTCCTTCTTGCTCTTTTGGTTGAATGCTTGTTTCTTCCTTATGTCCTAAATCATTGTTTTGAATCCTGGCTTCCTCCTCTTCACTGTTGGTTCCCTGTAGATTTTTTTTTATTTCACTTTATGTAACCTTCATTTCTTCCTTTATGTTGTTGCCACACTCAGTGTGTTCTTTGAGCAACAGACCACCAGTGGTTTGAGCTCTGCACCTGATAGATAAGTTATCTGTTTTGTTTAGTTCTTTTTCTGATGTTTTGTTCTGTTCTTTCATTGGGGGTCATAATTTTGTCTCCTCCATTTGGCAACCTCCCAAACGCAGGTTTGTTTCTGTGTATTGGGTAGAGGTGCTTTGACTCCTTGGGTTAGTAGCAGGGCCTATTGTAGAAAAGGCATGTGTAAATTGTGTGGGGTGGAATCTTGGGTAATCACCAGGGCAGGGCAACCCAGCTTCACCACTTTGTGGTTCTGTGTAGTGGAAGGTCTCAGAGAGTGGACAATGCCGCTGCCTGGCTTCTGGAGGTTTGCCTAGCACTTGCCCAATTACCAGTCACTTCATCTATTCCCCATATGCAGCTGGCACCTTTCCAGCTGTCCTGGTGTTGAATCCCAGAATGGGAGGGTTTGCGTACATGCTAAGACTGCAAGGATCCTTCAAGTGGAATCTCCTGAAAGTCTGGAAGTTTCTTCCACCACCCCAACCCCCAACAATTTTTACAACCAGAAGTTATGGAGATTTATCTTGCTGGCATTGGCACCAGTACCCTGGGCTGTGCAACCTAGCCTGGGGTTGGGATCGTTCCCTCCCAAGGTATCTCTCCTGATTTTTATCCACTACACATGAATGTGGGACCACCCATTCCACCACTGCCACCACCTCTCAATGCCATACCATGCCTCTCCCCCTCCTACCCATCTGGATGAATTTGGCTTCTTTAAAGTCTTACTTGTCAGACTTCCATACAGTTCAATTTTCTGACAGTTCTGGGTGTTATTTGTTTTGAGGTTCAGTTTTAATTCTCTCTGTGGTTTCGTGAGGAGGTGAAGCATATTTACCTATGCCTCCATCTTGACTGGAAGCCTTACTGTCAAGTCTAAGAATTCTTTCCCTAGTCCTAGATTCTGAAGATTTTCTTGATTCGCTTCTTAAAAGTTTTCAAATTTTGTGTTGTACATTTAAATCTATTATCCATTTTGAATTAATTAGTGTATAAGGTGTGAGACTTAGGTTGAATAATGCCTGTGGATACCCTCTAGCACCAATTGTTGAAAAAATTGTCTATCTTCCATTGAATTTCTTTTGTACCTTTGTCAAAAATCAGTTGGGCTCATTTTTTTGGGCCTATTTCTGGCTTCTCTATTATGTTTCATTGATCCATGTGTCTTTCTGCCTGCACAAGTCCTATGCAGGTTTTGTGATATTTAATACCTAATCATTTGAATTTTTGAGGGACGTAAATAGTTTTATATTTTAAATTCCATTATCCATGTATGCATCACCACTGCATATAAATACTATTGATTTTTGAAGGTTTATCTTGTGTTGTGTGACCTTGCTAATTACACTTCTTAATTCTAGGACTATTTTGGTAAGATTCTTTGTGGTTTTCTACATATACAGTCATGTGATCTGCAAATAGGGACAGTTTTTGTTTTTGTTTTTTTACTGTTTCATCCTCTGTGTGCTTTTTTCTGTTCTTTTCCTGCCTGTTGCATATGCTAGAACTTCTAGCTCTATGTTGAGTTAGAATTGAAAACAAGTAGTTTTTCTTGTGTTGTTACTGATCTTAGGGGAAATATTCAGTCACCAATAAATATGATGTTAGTTGTAGGATTTTTAGATAACACTTTACCATGTTAAGAAAGTTCCCTTTCTTTTTATATTTTTTCAGAGATTTTTTTTTTTTTTAATCATGTTAGGTGCTGAACTTTGTCAGATGCTTACTTGACATGGCTCCTTTAAAAGAGCTGTCAGGCAATTCTAACATCTCAGTCATCATGGAGTTTGCATCTATTGATTGTCTTTTTTCATTTAGTTTGAGATCTTCCTGGTTCTTAGTTTGAGGAATGGTTTTCAATTGAAGTGTGGACATTTTTACATTGTGTTTTAAGACTTTGGATCTTATTTAAAACTTCTGCTTTTGATGGCTTTCACTGATACCAATTCTGGAGGAGAGGAAGGGGAGCTACCTTAGTACTCCACATGTAGTCCCTACTGATACTGCAGTGGGGGTGGTCTTGTTACTACTGGCTGATGGTTACTGTCCTCACTCTCCATTATGCTCCTTCTGACACCATCCCTCAGGAAGGAGGAGAAGGGTGCCTCATTACTGCCTGGTGGGGTTGGATGTCCAGGCTCTTTATGTGGTGACACCACTAGCCTGGGTGGAGCTTATTATTGGCTGTTGAGGATGAGAATCCTGGTTTCATCCTTGGCCTTCTCTGACCCCATCCTGTCAAAGTTATTGAGGCACCTTGTTACAACCTCCTAAAGGAAAAATCCTAGGTGCCCCTCTTAGCCTTAGCTAGCATGGTTTGGGGAGGGGCAGTTTCTTCTGCAGTTATTTGTTAGATAGAGTAGAGCAGTGATTGTCTAAAAGTTTTCTTGCTTGCTAGGCTGCCACTTTCCTGGTTCTTTGAATAGAAAGAGCAGCCTTTATTGATCTTGTTTGTCTGTGTTTGTTGTTTCCAGGTTGCCAACATCTTCATGTTGTTCCTCTCATCCTAAGGTCCTAAATAAATCTATCTTCTTTTTCCTACATCTAAGAATATTTGTAGGTTTGTTTTATATATAATGTCTATGGTTTTTAGTGCTACTTAGTGGGAGGAATAGGGAAAGATATATTTACTCTATTTTCTCAGAAGTGGGACCCATTCAGAATTTTCCCATGAACAATGTTTTATATTTCTTTTTGTCATTCCCAAATCTATACTGCTCAACTAGACAATCCACTGAGTTCTAGGCAGATGAGTTCACCTTTCTGAAAGTTTTCACCTGAATATCCCACAGAAACCTAAATTCAACACGAACCTATAGGCTTCCTCTCCTGTATCTCAGTACCCCTTCTTCTTTTATTCTATCCTGGTTATTATAACCACAAAGCCATCCAAGCCAGAAACCAGAAGGTGTATCTATATGCCTTTCTTTCCTTCACCTGTCATGTCTCAGCTATCCAAATATGTAAGTCATGGCTGCCTGTCCCACACATTACCTCTGCAGATATCTCTTTAGTAGGGCTTTCATAACACTTAAATATTATAAAGTCCAAAAATAAGCAGTACATATTCTCTTCTATTCTAGTCATACTTGTCACTCTTATTAGTGTTTTTGGTTAATGTCACCTCATTTTCATAGTCCTTATAGTCAAACTTTTTTTTTTAATTGCTGCTCAGGTACAGTTGTCTCCATTTTCCTGCCACCACTTTCCTCTGCCCCACCCTCAATCTTTCCCCCTTTTGCTTTGTCCATGGGTCATTTATATATGTTCCTTGATGACCCTTCCCCTTCCTTTCCCTCCTTATACCCCTCCCACCTACCTTCTGGTTATTGTCAGTTTGTTCTTTATTTCAGTGTCTCTGGTTATATTTTGCTTGCTTTGTTTTGTTGATTAGGTTCCACTTATAGGTGAGCTCATATGGTATTTTCTTTCACCCCCTGGCTCACTTCACTTAGCACATGGTCCCCAGTTTCATCCATGCTGTCTTGAAGTGTAGGAGCTCCTTCTTCCTTTATGCTGCATAGTATTCTGTTGTGTAAATATGACACAGTTTTTTGATCCATAATTTACTGTTGAGCACTTAGGCTCTTCCAACACTTGGATATTGTAAATTGTGCTGCTATGAACATTACAGTGATCAGGTGCTTTTGAATTGGTGTTTCAGAATTCTTAGGGTATAATCCTAGCAGTGGAATTGCTGGGTCAAAAGGCAATTCCATTTTTAGTTTTCTGAGGAAATTCCAAACTGTTTTCCACAGTGGCTACACTAGTCTGCATTCCCACCAACAGTGTTCTTGGGTTCTGTTTTCTCTATAATCTCTCAGGCACTTGTTAATTGTTGATTTCTTTGTGATGTGAAGTTGTATTTGTTTATGGTGTGAAGTGGAATCTCATTGTGGTTTTAATTTGCATCTCTGTGATGACTAGTGATGCTGAGTAACCTTTCATAGGTGTCTGGGCCCTCTGTATGTCCTCCTTGGAGAAGTGTCTGTTCAGGTCCTTTGCCCATTTTTTAATTGGATTGTTTGTCTTCCTGGAGTGAAGTCATGTGACTTCTTTACATATTTTAGATATCAAACCCTTGTCCAAGGTATCATTGACAAGTATATTTTCCCATACAGTTGTTTCTCTTTTCATTTTGCTCATGTTTTCTTTAGACAAGCAGAAGCTGCTTATTTTGATGAAGTCCCATTTGTTTATTCTTTCTTTTATGTCCCTTGCTCTAGGAGACATATCAGTAAAAATACTGCATGGAATATCTGAGATTTTCCTACCTATGTTCTGTTCTAGTATGTTTATGGTTTCACAACTTATATTTAACTCTTTTATCCACCTTGAGATTATTTTTGTGTATGGTGTAAATTGGTAGTCAAATTTCATTTTTTTTATATGTAGCTGTCCATTTCTCTCAACACCATGTGTTGAATAGGCTATTTTTACTCCATTTTATGCTTCTGCCCCCTTTGTTGAATATTAATTATCATACAGACATGGGTTTATTTCTGGGCTCTCTATTCTGTTCCATTGATCTATGTGTCTGTTCTTAAGCCAGTACCAGACTGTTTTGATTACAGTGACCTTATAATATGGTATTGATGTCAGGTATTGTGATCCCTCTTACTTTGTTCTTCTTTCTCAAAATTTCTGCAGCTATTTGTGGTCATTTATGATTCCATATAATTTTTTGAAATATTTGTTCTATATCTGTGAAATATGTCATTGGTATTTTAATAGGGATTGCATTGAATCTATAAATAGCTTTGGGAGGCATGGACATTTTGATGCTGTTAATTCTTCCAATCCATGAACATGGTATATACTTCTATTTATTTGTGTCTTCCTTAATTTCTTTCTTCAGTGTTGTGTAGCTTTCTGAATACAGGTCTTTTACCTCCTTGGTTAAATTCATTCCTTCGTTATTTATCTTGTGGCTATAGCAAATGGGATTTTTTCCTGATTTATGATTATGATATTTTGTTGTTGGTATACAAAAATACCTTTGATTTCTGAATATCGACTTTGTATCCTGCTGTTTTGCTAAATTCACTTATTTGGTCGAGTAGTTTCTTGATGGAATCTATAGGATTATCTATGTACACTCTCATGTCATCTGCAAACAATGACAGTTTTACTTCTTCCTTTCCAATTTGGATGACTTTTATTTCTTTTTCTTGTCTGATGGCTGTGGCCAGGACTTCCAATACTATGTTGAATAGAAGTGGTAAGAGCAGACATCCTTGTTCCTGATCTTAGTAGGAAAGCTTTTATTTTTCGGCCATTGAGTATGATGATGGCTGTAGGTGTTTCATACATGGCCTTTATTACATTGAGGTATGCCCCCTTTTTTTCCCAATTTGCTGAGTGTTTGTATTATAAATGGATGCTGTACCTTATCTAATGCTTTTTCCATATCTATTGACATGATCATGTGATTTTTGTCATTCCTTTTCTTAATGTGATGTATTACATTTATTGATTTGCAAATACTGTTCCATCCTTGTATCCCTGGGATGAACCTAACTTGGTCATGGTGGATGATCTTTTTAATGTATTGCTGGATGCAGTTTGCCAATATTTGTTGGGGATTTTAGTGTCTATGTTCATCAGTGATATTGGCCTATAGTGTTCTTTCTTTGTTGTGTCTTTATCTGGCTTTGGGACTAAGATGATGCTGATGTCATAAAAAGAGTTTGGGAGTCTTCCCTCTTCTTAGATTTTTTGGAATAGTCTGAGAAGTACAGGGGTTAGCTCTTCCTTAAATGTTTTGTACAATTTTCCTGTGAAACCATATGGTCCAGGGCTTTTGCATGCCTGGAGTTTTTTGATTACTACTTCAACTTCACCAGCTGTTATTGGTCTGTTCAGGCTTTCTGCTTCTTCTTCATTCAGTTTTGGAAGATTATATTTTTCTAGAAATTTGTCCATTTCACCCAGGTTTTCAAATTTCTTGGCATATAGTCTTTCATGGTAATTTCTTACAGTCCTTTGTATTTTTGTGGTATCAGTTGTAATTTCTCCTTGTTCATTTCTAATTTTACATATTTGGATCCTCTCTCTTTTTTTTAATGGGTCTACTTAAAGGCTTGTCGATTTTGTTTATCTTTTCAAAGAACCAGCTCCTGGATTTATTGCTCTTTTGAATTGTTCTTTTAGTCTCTATATCCTTTGGTTCTGCTCTGATCTTGATTATTACCTTCCTTCTGCTCACTCTGGGCTTTGTTTGTTATTGTTTCTCCAGTTCTTGTAGATGTTGGGTTAGGTTTTTTTATTTGAAATGTTTCTGTTTTTTTAAAGTAGACGTGTATTGCTATGAACTTCTCTCTCAGAACTACCTTTGCTGTGTCCCATTGGCTTTGGACTCTTATGTGTTCATTTTCATTTGTTTCCAGAAACTTTTGTATTTCTTCCTTGATCTCATTAGTGAACCATTTATTTTTTAATAACATACTATTCAGTCTCCATGATTTTGAATGTTTTTTTGAGTTTTTTCCTTGAGATTGGTTTCTAGTTTCAAGACCTTGTGGTCCAAGTAAATGCTTATGATTTCAAATTTCTTGAATTTGTTGAGATTTGTTTTGTGTCCTATGATGTGCTCTATCTTTGAACATGTTCCATGTACATTTGAAAAGAATGGGTAGTTTGCCTCTTTGGGCTGAAAGGTTCTATAAATATCAGTTAAGTCCATTCGATCTAATGTTCAGTTCCACAATTACCTTATTGGTATTTTGTTTGGAAGTTTTATCCTTTGTTGACAGTATGGTGTTAAAATCCCCTACTGTAAGTGTGATGCTCTCTGCATCTTTCTTGAAGTCCTCCAGGTTTTTCCTTATATATTTGGGTGCTCCTATGTTGGGTGCATATAGATTTACAATGTTTACATCTTCTTGATGGATTCTTCCTTTGAATATTATGAAGTACCTTTTGTATCTGCTCTTATGGCCTTTGTTCTGAGGTCTTTTTGTCTGATATAAGTATTACAACCCTGGCTTTTTTTTCCTGTCCATTTGCTTTGAATATTTTTTTCCAACCCTTTACTTTCAATCTGTGTAGGTCTTTTTTCTGAGGTGGGTCTCTTATAGGTATCATGTATGCTGGTCATGGTTTCTTATCCATTCAGCTACCCTATGCCTTTTGATTGGAGCATTTAACCCCTTACACTTAAAGTTATTATTGATAGGTACTTATTCATTTTTTCCCTTTGTACCTGTGTTTTTTTCTCTCTCATTCTTTTTCTTCATTTTCTTAAAGCAGTCCCTTTAGCATATCTTGCAATGTTCTTTTGGTGGAGGTGTATTCTTTTAACCTTCTTTTTTCTGGGAAACTCCTTACTTTGTCTTTCATTTTAGTTTAGAGCCTTGCTGATTAGAATAGTCTTGGTTGCAGGCCTTTGCTTTTCATTACTCAGAATATTCCTTGCCATTCCCTTCTGGCTTATAGTGTTTCTGTGAGGAAATCAGCTGCTAGCCTTATCAGGGTCCCCTTGTATGTTACTTCGTGTTTCTCCCTTGCTGTCTTTAAGTTTCCCTCTTTGTCCTTGATATCTGCAATTTTAATTATGATGTATCTTAGAGTTTGCCTCTTTGGGTTCCTCTTGATTGGTACCCTCTGTGCTTCCAGGACCTGCGTGACTTTTTCTCTTTTCAAATTAGGACAGTTTTCCATTATTACTATTCCAAACATGTTCTCTATTCCTTTCTCCTCTCTCCTTCTGGTATCCCTATTATATGGATATTATGTTTAATGTTGTCTTTCATTTCCCTTAACCCCTCTTCGGGTTTCTTTTTTTCTTTTTTCTTTTTTTGAATCTTTTGTCATTTTTCTTGCTATTTTGGGGAGCTTTTTTTCTACCTTGTCCTCCAGCTCACTGATTCTATCCTCTGCTTCATCTATCCTGATTTTGATTCTTCCTACTGTGTTCTTCAGTTCAGAAATTGTATCCTTCATTTCCTCTTGGTTCTTGATAGTATCTATATCCTTTTTCATGCTGACATAGTTTGCAATAAGTTCATCATAGCTTCCCTGTAGTTTTTGGTAATTCTCACAGAGATCATTGAGTTTCCTTATAACCATGGTTTTGAACTCGCTATATGATCCTTTACTTGCCTCTATTTCTTTTAGCACTCTTTCTGAGGATTCTTCCTTTCCTTTGGATTGGGGGTTGTTTCTTTGTCTTGCCATTATTTGTGAGACTTTCTTTTTTCTTCTGCTTCTTAAATTTATCTGTTTTGACTCCCAGAGTTTGTAGTGTGAAGTTCTATGGTAGGATACCTGTGAAATTCATTGCACAGTCTCCTTGATCTCCCGAACTTGGTGCTCTTGGATTGCCTTTCATGACATTTATGTTGGCTTTCTTACAATCAAACTTTTTTATTGTGATTTTATTCACCTTTTCCCTGCATCTAATAGATCTAAATTTTATCAGTTCTATGGTAATGATATCTTTCTAATCCATACCTTCCTATCTATTTCTACTTTCATAATTCATTGCCTAAATATTAGTTGAACTACATTTTTGTTCAGGTCTCCATCCCCTCTCATCTGTATTATTACATGTGTCCTAATGATCTCTCCCCCACCCCCACCCCTCAGTGCATAGCAATGCTTCATGTACACTGCATGGTTAATTTTCCTAAAGCCCTGTTTCATAAGTTGGTTCTTCTGCTTCAAAACCTCCAATAACTCTGTATTGCTACTGGAATTATGTTCAGTGTTTTTCATCTGATAGTTAATGTCCTCCATACTCAACTCTAAGTTTTATTCTAAGTTTCTTCTCTGAGTTTTGTTTATTTCTCTTTTCTGGAGTTAGTAAGTACCTGCAGCAACTCCAGGTAGGTTATAAATGATCAGCTCAGTCTATACCACTTCTTTAATTCAACAACAGTACAAATAATGTTATTTAATTTATTAATCCTAGACTTTATTGCAAAGATGTGAGGTGAAGGAGGGAATAAAATATAACAAAGGAAAGATGAGTGATGTGAGAAAATGTAGATTAAAAAAAATAAGTCTGTGAAACAATCCTTATGTAAACAAAGTGCTGGGTAGTTACTCTCAAAAAGTAGAAGAGAGAAGCACCAGTTCACAGTGAGCCATGCATATGACTTCAAAGATAGGAACACATCAGTTGGCAATAAATATTTATAAAATGAGACTTAGGTATTCAGACCATTAGCCTGACACATATTCTTCCACACAATGAAATATGAAGCTTAAATTATGATAAATACCGACAAGAACAAATAATAGAAGACCTAAATTCCTAAATTTAGGCTTGGGTAATGTTCAGATTTATTTTAAAATATAGATCTATGTGCACAGGCATTATAGGTAAACCAGATTTTCAAATGACCACAATAGATTTTCAGTCATTTCCCTTTGATTGCTATACATTTTCTATTAAAAGAAAAGAAAAATTTCTCTCAACTCAAAGTATCTTTTTTTTGTCTTACCACAATTCATCATATCCAATATGACTAGTGACACCCTTAAATATTTTCATGTGATTCATTTGTTAAAATAGAGGAAAGAGGTACTTGAAGCTGATTTCCTCTACTTTCAAAGTTTCTTCAAAGTCTATGCTAAGTGATTCCCAGGTAAGCGTCCAATGTAGTCTTCTTTCTTCATGGATTTTTCCTATAAATTCATCTATCACAATCATGAACTAATAAGCTTAGAGGTGAACACAGGCTCTTGTGTTAACAGAAGTGGTTAGGTGAGGTTCAGAGCTGATTGCAAATTCTGACCTTTCTGAACTCCTTGTTGATTAAAAATTAAATGTCTTATTTTTTCTTTTCCTTTGAGATGGTGGGAACCAAGTAGCAAATGGGAAAAACCAATTTGAGTTAAACAGCTAAGGCCTGAGGTTTAATGTGCTGTCTTGTCCAAATAAAGTGTTCCTTTTCCAGGATCCTTGGGGTCCCTACGTTCTATGTATGACTACTATGGAGAGTGGGCTCCCAGTCTTGGGCACTCTCTGAACCCTGTCACTTAGGCAAGGTATTCTGCACATAGATGTGTGGAATAAGCTCCTGTAATCTCCAGAGATACAGGATATGGTATAGAAAAACAAGCATATAGTTTATAGTTTCGCTGATACAAAATTCAGTTTAATCTTGATGATCTTGAACAAGTTATTTAAAATTTCTGGCTCTCTCACCTAGAAAATGGGAATGGTACTGGACTCTCAATGTTTTTGTGAAGTTGATGGAGGAAGTTCTGTGTTCATTTATGACCATTGTGTTATTACAGACAGGAAGGGAATGAGTAGCAGGGAACTTACTGACAGAGTTTGTCCATTGAAGAGAGGGATAAGTTCAAAACACTGATTTTTGTATTCCATCACTTCTTACTATTATATCATTCAATAAATTTATTATCAGGTTTTTAAAAACATTTTCTCATTGCCTACTACATTGTATCCTTTTAACTGCTGAGTGAGGCCAGGTAAGAGTGATTATTCCTGTGTGACTGAAGTATAATATTAGACAGACAAAAAAGTGTTGCCCAAAACCACTTTGCTATTTTCTTTAGATTCAAGAACCTTTTTTATACAGTGGTTAAGTTCAATAGAATTATAGTTTTTCCCATTAACAAGAAGAATTAAAAAATCCCAGGCAAGATGTCTTTAATTATGGCACTCACTAAATGCTTCATAGCCCTAACCTGAAATTCACTGTATATCATTTCTATGCATCTATACTGGATCATTGTGAAATCCTTTAAAATGCATATTCTAATAGCATGAATATGGCATTTTAAGTTTGAATATAATTAAAATTTGTCCTTCATGTAGTTCCCCTTCCTGTACTATTTTAAACTTCATGCTAATTTACAAACACACAGATTAAAGCAGAAGAGAGTTAAATAACTTGGGTTATGGCCTGCCTGCTACAGTGAAATAATGGACTGAAAGCAGGAGGCACTTGGTTCTGAATCCTGTCTTTGTTACTCCCCAGTTCTGTGACCTTGGCCAAGTTATTTGAGACTCAATTTCTTAATATGTAAAGATGGTGATGAGATGGAGGAGGAGGGTGATAACTTCCTCATAGGAATATTGTGAAAATTAAATGAAATAGTGTTTGAAATTGCTGTGTAAGGGACAGAATAAACACTGAATAAACATGTGTTTGTTTCTTATCTTTTCTCCCACACATTGTCTTCAGTATATCCTTCCTGGGTTGACATCAATGTACCAAATCCCAGTTTTGGTAGAGTTTTAGAAAGCTTAGATTTCCTTCTTCTAAAGTAGGGTTTTAACTAGCTAGATCTCTAAGTCTAGCACTAAATGAATGCACAAGCATTTTGGCTGAGTGAAGAGTTTCCTGTCTTATAAGAATATTTTTAAAATTTGAGGGACTTTTAGAGGTTTGATGAGCCTTTGCAGAGACAGCTTAGTTAGTTGTTTTTCTTTATAAAAATACTTAGTGATGAAATATGTAAAGAAAATTGGTCTGTCTTAGACACAATCTAAGAATGGGAAAAACAGATCTGTTGAAAGTCTGACCTGGAGAAGTAGCTGAACTGAAGAACCAGTCTGTTAAGAAATAAAATGTGTGATATTTCAGAGGGGGAAAAAATGTGTCCTACCTTTTGAATAGCCAACAATGTTATAGGATGGGCACATCAGAACATTTAAAAAATTAAAAAGTGTCTTGTTTTCTTTTAATTTTTAATTATTTTTTGTGTTTTTTATTGAATTTACTGGGGTGACATTGGTTAATAAAATTATATATGATTTAGTTGTACAATTCTATTATACACCATCTGTATATTGCCTTGTGTGCTCACTACTCCAAGTCAAGTCCCCTTCTATCCTCATTTATCGCTTTTATACTCTCTTCTATTTCTCCCCAGCCCCTCTTTTCATCTGATAATCACTTACTGTTGTCTATATCTATGAGTTTTGTTTTGTTTTGTTTTTGCTTAATCCTTTTACCTTTTTCACCCAACTCCACCATCCTCCTTCCCTCTGACAGCTGTCAGTCTGTTCTTTATCTATGAATTTGTCTCTATTTTGTTAGTTTATTTAAAAATGTCTTTATGGAAAATATTCTGTGCCCCTAAATGTTCATCAGAGTTTATAAAAAGCATATATGTAACTAGGTACCCCAATTACCCAGATGCCAAGATTTTTGAAGACGTGGGGAGAAAAAAGAAAGCCAGCAGTTTTGATTCCAATGAGTGGAAATTTAAATTCACCTTTGAAAGACTATGTATACAGGGTAAAGCAAAAGTAGGTTTACGGTTGTGAGTATGTGAAACACAGAGTTTATTCTTGTGTTATTTTTTGTTAATTATCGTATTATTTTTCACATGAGCAACCATAAACCTACTTTTGTCCTACTCTGTATATACAGTCAAATAACACTAGGGCATATTTAGTAAGCAAACATAATGTAAGAATCCACTCAATGTTTTGGAGATTGACTGTAGCCTTGAAGAAGGCTGAGGAAATACAGTTAAGCATTCTACTTAATAATATAAACTTAGAATGAATATCATGTAAAAAACATCTCTGCTGACTGTATTACATTTATGGAATAATCATTGCTTTTCTCTATGTAAATTTAGAATTTTCTATGCCTATATAGTTATTGCATGTACTAGTGTAGTTGTGTATTTACTTGTTCCACAAAAATCCAATAAATTCATTGTACTAGCCATTATTCTAGATACAAGAGATTCATCAGTGAAAGTATAAAAATCTTTGCCTTCAAGGAAGTTAACATCATAGTAAGAAAATATAGTCATATATTAACACATAGGACGTTCTAGCTAGTATATTAATATAGAATATGAGTATGTGGTTATTCTCAGGATTTAATGTGTTTAAGACTAGAAAATGGGTAAGAGAGATCACACTGGGTGTTCTTTCAGTGAATGTCTTGTCTGAGAGATGCTCAAGGGATTATCTGAATCTATAAGATGTGTGTCTTGATTGTTTTTCATTGACTAGACTATATTACAACTCTGTAGGAATAAAATTAAAGTTGTAAAAGCTGATAAGAATGCTAAATTCTCCTACCCATAGCAATGCAAATGCTTCCTATGAATGGCATTGAAGATGAATTTTGTTAAGCAAAGAATATAAATCTCTGCAGGATAAATTCTCAGTGAATCAGTTTTAATGTCTTACTGACTCACTCACTAGCTAAGGAACCAAATAAAATCTTTGACTAGTTTTTATTTTATATTTGTATAACGATCCTGATTTTTTTTGGAAATTATATGTTAGTATTATCTGTATATATATTTATATAAAAATTATAGTTGTATATTATAAGAGGATATGTGCCATGAAGAAAGATCATGCAGGAAAAGAGATGGAGGGAAAAGACACAGTCAGAGGGATCTACCACTGCAAAGGTCCAGAGATGCAAACTCACCTAAGCATACCAAAATGATAAAGAGACTCAAGGACCTGAAACAGGTGAACTTAGAGAGACAATGGAGGAAGCAGCTATCATCTGGCCTTGAAGGACTTTAAAAGGTTTTGACTTTCTCTGAGTAGCATGGGAAGCACAGGCCAATCTCTAACAGTTCTGAGTCCGGGGCAAGAGGACAAATGGAAGCTCATAGCCATGACCTTAACCCCACCTCTTGGCCATCCCTTAAGCTTAGTGATATGCCCAGGTCCTATACAATTTGTAGAGCCTCTCATTAAGGGAGAAAGAATTTGTGACCATTTGGTCAGAGAATTCTTGGTCAAGGTACTCAAATTGCAGTGGGTACAGAAGATGGGTTAAAAGAAGGGATCTCTTTTTGGCCTCTGAAGACAGCTGTTAACCAGAGATGAGTGGGGCTTGATAATGTAGGACCCACCATATAGGCTCTATGGCTGGTGCTGAGAAAAACTTGGTGACTTCTGAGCAGGGTTGTGAAATAATGTTAAAAGAATCCCGTTAATGTACTATTAAGGGTGAGGAAAGCAGGCTATAAAAAAAGTGGAAAATCAGCAACCTCTTTCATTAGTATAGACCAAAGATAATGAATGTTTGGAGCAAGTGGTAATAGTGGAGGTTGTGAAGAGTTCAGATTTTGGATATACTGAAAAAGGAACTAACAAGATTTGTAAGTGCATTGGATGTGGGCTCTGAAAGAAAGGGAGGATTCAGAGATAACTCCAGAATTCTGGCCTGTTAACCTCTAAAGAGGGGGCGTTACCATAGAATGAGATTAATTTATGTAAACTTTATGTTTTTCTTTCAACATGTGTTTTTCTTTTGTTCAAGAGAGGCTAGGCAGGGATAGAGAGGACTGGAAGGACTTGATTGAGTGTATTGTTCTTTTTTTGATGCCTGTTTTTTGAGACTGAAGTTCAAGAGAAATTCTCATTTGGGGCAGGTATGTAGCCTATTCAAAATAATGGGAATCTGGGAGCAAAGTGGTGATGTCACCATTCTTAGCACAGGAACCCCTGGTCTTAGTTGCAAATTTGCTGAGCCTTTCTTTTTAGTTGTTTCCCAAATTTCAGTAAAGTCTCCAAGAGCTTGGAGTTCAGTCTTTACTATTATTCCATCAAGGGCCTGAGATGAAACTTGAGACAAAGTAATGCAGAAAAAAAAATAACAGCATCTTGAAGGAAAAAGAAAATCCAAGCTCAAGGCATCAGGAGGTGAACTGTCATGACCTTCTCATGAAAATATCTGAGCATCTGTTTGAGGTAAAATGTCTCCTCAGATTAAAATGAGAACAGGATGGAACAACAGCTCATTTTTGAAGAGGGCATCCCAGGTAAAGATTAGAAATCCCATAGTCAATTCAAATGGAAGCTGGTACTTTCATACCTTGAGTGGCGAGTTCTCATGAACTAGTGCTCACAGACTAGTCAAGAGGACAGCTGACCTATTTCACAACTAATGAGAAATAATGGTACTAACTAAAAATAGAATTGCTTGAATTAAAAAAAATCAATATTTTTAAAACAAATAAGAACAATACAGGCAATTAAATACATAGTGAGATTTGGTATTTTATGCTGACATTGGTAGACCACCCAGAGTGCAGTTTGTGAACAGATACACATAGGATCAGCTGTGGGGAGTGCATGTGTTGATCTCAAGTAACTCTATCTAAGGACGAAATCAAGAAACACTGGGGGCCCCTCATCTCCTATTTCTTGGAGATATGCTATTTATTCAATCTTGTATCTGGGGATTCTATAGGATGTTGGTTTTTGCAGTGTTTTTTGTTACAGCCCCAAATACACACACACACACACACACACACACACACACACACACACACACACAGAACAAGGTCTGTCCCCCCATGTACTATGAAAAGTAGAGACATTTATTGAAGAAGATACAAGATACAAGAAACAATGTACATAGGACAATGATGCCTCAGTCTTCTTCCAAGCAGGCACCTTGGGACCTCACACAGTTCTCCCGGTGTCTCTTCCACTGTTTGAAACACTCTGCAAAATCCTTTTTGGAATTAAGTCATTAGCAATGGCAACACAATGTTCCTTTTGCTCTGGTAGCAGAAGCTGAAGAACAAATTTTGCCACAACATTCTCATGCCAAGATCCGGTGTCAAAATCTCAGACACAGTAGTTTTGGGAATCCTCAGATCAGTTTTCACACTGTCAGTCACCAATCTTTGTTGCTTGTAGCCCATACACATTCAATAATCTCAGGTGTTCTGCTTGTTGCAGGCCTTCCAGAACATGGATTGGATCACTTTCAACAGATTTTCAATCATCTTTGAAGCATCTGTGCCACACTTTTATTTGCACTACACTCATTGCATCATCCCAACAGCATTCTGAATCACCCAGATAGTTTCTGCAGAGGAATGTTTAAGCTTAATGCAAAATCTGAGGCAGATTCATTGCTCCACTCAGTCATATTGAATGCAATGGTCACACATTAGACATGTTCACTCAATGGAATCAAATGCCTGCACTGACTAGTACAGTGAAGTTGTCATTGTTCATGCATGTGTGTTCTAGTCAACTCTCCTTGGCTGTCAGCTTACATCGATGTCACACAAACCATTTTTGTTATATTAACAATGGTTGAGCTCTTTCAGGTCAGATCTATCTATCTATATCTATCTGTCTATCTATCTATCTACACACACACATATATATGTATATATGTAGATGTGTATGTATATGTATATGTATTAGGACAGAATATATATATATATATATATATATATATATACACACACACACACACACACACATATATAAAATTCTGTCCTAATGATTGAATATGTCAGCCTATTATGTTAAACTTCCTTCTAACTCAGTTATTTTTCTTTTGCTTCCCTCTTCAGTTACCAATATACTATTCCTTCCTATTTTGGCATAGAACAGCCCACCATGCTATCAATTCTATATTATTTAATAAAAATTTTTCCACTTTCCAGCCTCACACTTATACCCATGCTTTGGTTTTCCTTTTTTAAAAAGAAAGATAACATTTGTTGACATTCAGTGAGCCTATCCTTTTATCTGCTATTTCAGAAGCATAGCAAGATGGTTTTAGATTCTTAGGGTTACCATAAAAATTTACCACAAACTTGGTGGCTTAAAACTACAAAAATGTATTCTCACAGTTCTTGAGGTCAGATATGCAAAAGCAAGTGTCAGTAAGGCTGTGATCCCTCTGAAGTCACAAGACAGGAATGCTACTTGTCTCTGGTAACTTCTGGTGGCTTCAGACATTTCCTGGTTTGTCACGCATTACCCTAATCTTTGACGTCATCTTCCAGTGTCCTTTTATTCTGTGTCTGTGACTTTTCCTCTTCTGTCTGTCTCAAATCCCTTTCTGCCTTTCTCTTATAAAGGATACTTGTCATTGGATTTAGGGCCCACCCAGATAATCCAGGATGAACTCCTCTCAAGCTCCTTAATTTAATTAGATTTGCAAAGATCCTTTTTTTCAAATAAGATCACACAGGTTTCAGGGATTAAGACATGGAGATCTCTCTGGACATTTCCATGAGTGTCACAATTCAACTCACTATACCTGGTCTCCAGAGCGAGGGGTATTCTCTACTCAGAGGCCTTTGTTACCATATTGGCTATTGGTTCTCAAAAGTGATGTTGTTAATGTGATATTCAGGAAGATACATATTTCACTGGGTTCTAGAATGAGCAGTGTGGTATGAGTTTGCTCTTCAGTAAGCACTTAAACCATCCTAAGACAAACACAAATATTTCTTCTTCATTTAAAAATTATTACCAGGGACATGTACTATGCTAAATAGTTCACTTAAGAATGATACTAAGTCCTGATTAGACTTAGTCACCTTTTTAAATTTCATAATTTTTAACAGAAAATGCTCTAAATGTTAACATTATATAACAGGTGATCATATTTCATATTTAATAGGTATCCAAAGGAATGGTGAAACTTCTTTGAAGGTAAATATTTTATGGTAAGATGACTTCAATACTTCAAGAAAGATTGTAACTGGGAGCATGATGTGTACAAGAGTGTGGTGACCATACATTGCAATTGATTTGGACTGGAAACTTCCAAGGGACAGAAAGTCACAACTTGAATTGAGGAACAGTAAATGGCTGCATGAGTTAAGATAAGAGTTGCTGTAAGTAAATATAGCAATATGAGCCTGCCATTTTGAACAAGCTTTATTAATTATGTGAATTAGTATTGCTAGCCCTCAACTGCACTTTTATAACTTTCATTGGCCAGGTGTGTTATAATCTCTTTAATTGTTTGACTCAAAGTATGTTCATCTATGTGTCTGCATGCTAACATATGCTCATCATTTAGACATGTAGAAAGCATTTATTTTCCTGTAAGAAATAATTTGAGTGTCCAAAATTTGAAGCATATTCTTCTACCGTAATAAGATAAGGTACTAATATAGTGTTGGTTAACGTGCTTAGCAATAATCTAAGGGTTCTAAGCAATTTGATAATATGCAAACATTTTGTTACATGGATGTGAAAATTGATTAATGGTTTTGATTTAGAACTATAACTTTCTAATTATAGGACAGAAACAAGCTATACTCTATTAAGAATTATAAGTGGTAGAATTTATAACATTTTGAGGCATCTCAATAACACTTAAACATAGTGGATTAGAAATGCTCCACTAGGGACTGTAAAGCTGTCTAGTTCAAGGCAAGGTTTGTGCTACTCCCCTCCCACCCACCTGAATTAATTCTGACCAATATTATTTACATGGTCTTTACATAATACTGGTTTAGTTCTGAGTTACAATGAAAAAATGTTTTCATTTAAACCAAGTTTACTATCTGAATTTTTGCATCATTGCTTGAAATTTACAAGGTAAGTAAAAAAGAAAGATATTGCCAGTTTTTCTTTCATTTTACAATTTAGACAACTGTGGTTGTGCTACAGGGTTAAGCAAAGATTTCAAAGAGATTACATAGATACAAAATTGGTGGTGGTGTTAGGGTTCCTTTAAGAACCAGGCATATAAAAATGACCCACAGACTGTCTTTTGAGGAAACAAGTTGAAGACTGAGGCAGGGCAGGACTCCAGGGGTTTGGATTCAGTGCAAAACTGTATTTTTCTTTGTAAAACTGACATAACTAAAATGATTTCTACTGACATAATGCCCCTCCAAGATAAGCGAAGAAACTGATACCATGCTGGTTACTTGAGTTTATATACTCTTGTAACTGGTAACTGAGTGTTATGGGGGATGAGACAGATGAGTTGCCTGGTGAAGTAAGCCTTCTAATTTTTTCACATGACTTGACAGAGTGCCAAAGAGGCCCCATCAATGATATCATCTCAAGAATTAGGTGAAATGGCTGCAACAAGGTATAATAATTGAGAAGGTTATTTTCAAATTGCTTTATGCCCCAGAAGCCAAATAATTTTATTGGAACCATTTATAGAGAGAGTGGAATCTTATAGAGACAATGGAGCCTGGGACCTGGAAACTTATTCCTCTCATTCTTCACTCCAGATCTACCTCCCTTGGGGTCCCCTGAGGCAGAATTTTAACATTACATGAAACAATTTTTTTGAAACATTGCTTGAAAAATCACTCATGTACAGCAAAGATATGGAAAACACTTCTTTAGACCCAGGAAACATTTCATATCTTATTTTTCTTTTGTTCCACTGCCATACGGCTCTCCTCTCCTCTCCTCTCCTCTCCTCTCCTCTCCTCTCCTCTCCTCTCCTCTCCTCTTCTCTTCTCTCTCTCTTTCATGTTTTGTGTATTATTTTGTCTAAGTTTAATAACCATGATTCTAACTCTACTATTAAGGTTAGCTCAGTGTTACCTTTGGGAGTAATCATTTCATGTTTTTATTGTATACCCATCCACAATTTATGTCATCAGAGTGCTTTCCCCTTAGCTAATCATTATCTCTTCAAACTCAATTATTTTCTTCTACCAAACCAATTTTCTGTTGTCTTGAGTACGCTATTTACATATATGATAGTCTTTCCTCTCTGACTTACTGAGGCTAAAATCTAACCCTAGATAAATGTAAGGTATTAACAAATAGCTTGCATGTTCAGTGTTTCCCTTAATTTATCTCTTTTTCTCTCTGTTACTACTTACAACAACAAATTAATTTAAAAATGGTAAATCACAGAAGAGAAGTTTTCCCACTATATATCCACAGATAGCTTGTTTCTTTAACAGTAAGGAGCCTAGGAATGTTTCTTTAGGAATTTAGTATTCTGCTATGTGCACCTAAGCTTTTAATGCTTAGCCTGATTGAATGCTGGCATGTTGAGCCTGAACCCTCCCAGGCTGTCACTGGAAACTTAACCTTGGATGAGATGATTACCATGCTGTATGTCATCATTGTGTCAGTCTCTACAGATGGAGAAAAGACACTCTTCCTACTTGAAGAGAACCTCAGTGCTATTCTCCTTCTGGATAGCTTTGTCATCCTCATTTTACATGGACATATTTGTAAATATGTACATATCCTTTAGATTGGTCAGTTCAGTGAGATCAAAGAACAACAGAAATGGAAGTTAGGTTTTCTAAATTATGGATGAGTCAGTTTTTTTTTTAAAACTTTTTTTCTAGTAATGATTCTGAGTTTATCAAGTTAAGTATAGATTTTAAAATATAACCTTCTATAAGATAGGGAACTAATTTTTTTGTTTGTACAATGCCCATGGCAGGACTATTCATGAGATATTATATAATTGTAAGTAGCTCTTGGAACTCTAGAGACGTAAACTTCTATGACAAGCACTTGAAAACTTTTAATAATTATCTACATATAGAGTACCCTGAAATTCATTCCAAACTACAAAAATTCTTCTGATTTAAAAGACTATTTTGGCAATTTTGTTTTGTATGGTGAACTTAATTTCAAATTAAAATTTAAATGTGTGTACTGCTAATAATATGGGCACAAGTATTGTCAAAATTCACAGACACATTAGAAAACTATTTCAGAAAAAAAAAACAGAAACAGAAAGAAACCAACACAAATGCTGAATAGTCAGATTAAAATGGAGGCCTATTTTTATTGAGCCAATGATAAAGTGGTAAAGAAAAAAAACAAAAAAAAAAGCTTTGCAAACATATAGCAATGCAGCGTATAGCTTATTCTTTGGTTTGATTTATGTTTGATGTTTGACCTATTACATATCTGCTGGGTATTACCATAAATTTTTCACATTATTGATATTTGAGATGTGAAGTTCAATGTGACACTGAACCTGAGTAAGAGATCCTGGATATGGAAGATGAAGACGCACCAGTCAGTTGTTCACCCTCTCCATTTTTCTCCTCTAGTAAATGATTTGTACTTTTGTCCATGAGGGAACACTTCTGGTGACCTACTTATACATTTGAGATGTGGTATGAAATAAAGGCCACTTGCCTTCCTGACCAAGCTAGGGGATCCACAAAACCAGAGTCCTTGGAGATTATTCTCTGGTTATCAGACATGGTCTTTCTTAAATGTGTCTACTTCAGAGATGATGCAGCTACAACTGGAACTCTGAATTTATTCAGAAAATGTGGCAAGGATATGTAAGGTGTGTTCCTGATCCTAAGCCAATACTGTAGGCACAGTAACACTAGGGACATAAAAGTTGAAAATATGAATTCAATATAAGTACTCCCAAGGAAATGTGTGCATTGGAGGTAACTTCAGTCTCAGTGGAGATTTGAAAAGATCTCTACAAAGCCCCAGGATGAATATCTGAGATCTGCATAATGTAAAAGCAATGAATTTAGAAAAAACTCATCTTTCTTCTTAGACCATCTTCTTCTTCACTCAGTGACACATTCTGCTAGATGCCATGGTTTCTCTGGGATAGCTTCTTTTTCCTAAGGGTTTGCCTAGGACAAATTAAAATATAGATATCAAAAAAAATTGGAGCATGAAAATTTTAACTACTAAGGATCTTTGGACTGTATGTAGATCATAAGTTATTTTACACATGCAAACACGCACACACTTATAAAATACAAGTCAATACATAATCCCATCCATTGGAAATAATAATAAAAATCAGCCTAAATCTTTTAAGGAAAAAGAAATTTTGCAGTCAAAAGAATATGTCATATAGAGACCATTTTTAGTTGGCATAGCTATAATAGCTATAAAATCACAAAAACAAAACAAAAACAGACAAACCAAAGCCTCCAGATGTTTTGGGGGATGCATGCTGCAAGGCAGAGAAAATAATAACAGTTTCAATGCAAGTGAGATATAGCACATACTCTATCAACCTCATTGCCATTTTCTGTAAGTTTACGTTTGGCACGTGCAATCAGAGCTCAGTGCCTTTGTGTGTGTGTGGTGGTAGGGAGAGAGTATGGTTGTAGCTAGGCATTTGGCTCCAGAGCAATGAGATGTGTTAAACCTCAGAAAACTTCAGACAGTAAGATTAGTTCCTCAACAAGTATTCAAAGGTTTATGGACACGAAGCTCATCTGAACCCTCTAAACCTATGGACTCAGCCAAGTTGGCTAGAATCACTGACAGAATTGGGCTTTTTCCCAAGCCTTCCATCACTTCCACTCTAATTCCTGCCAAAAATCAAACAAGAAAAAGCCTTTCTTGTTGTGTTTTGACACTCCCAGCTTTAGTCCCTGCTATAAACTCTGCATCCAAATATTTCAGCATATCAACTGAAGGTTGATAATATACATGGGCAAAGGTTCAGAGGGTGGCTAAGTGCCTGGAAAAGGGTCACTCAATGTTACATAAATAATATACCCCTAAGATAAATTTAAAAGTGACTGATTACAGGTCCAACCATGTAAGCAGCAAGTTTTCCTGTTGTCTGACTGTCTCCAGTAGCACAGCTCTGGGTGTAGTGTCCAGTGTAATAGACTTGCTCTAAAGCTACAAAAAAATGTGACCTGTCATTGAAAATATTCCTTCTATGATACAAGAAGAAGAAAAACTGCATCCAGTAACTTGGTTGAGCACAAATACTTATCTAGCTGGGCATGGTCATAGAAAAAGTGAAAAATTTATTCCATTTTTAAAAAAATTAAATCCTCACTCAAGAATATGTTTATTAATCTTAGAAAGAGAGGAAGGGAAAGAGAGAAAGAGAGAGAAACACCAGTGCAAGAGAGAAACATCGATGCAAGAGAAAAATATCAATTGGTTGCCTCCCATATGTACCCAGACCAGGGATTGAACCTGCAACCTTTTGGTGTGTGGGGCAATGTTCCATTCAACTGAACCAACTGGTCAGGGCTAAAATTTCATTACTTATTTCAACTTTTAACCCAGTCTATTTACACACATGATTTCTCATTTGCTCCAATACTATGTTATTTTATTTTCTACTTAATGTTAGACATCAGTTTATCTCACAGTTTAATACATGGTGTGGGGCTCTACATTTGTGAATTACCTGAAGCAAATATTGTCATCAATTATCTCCATCACAAGAATATCAGACCTAACTTTAATATTATTTCAGTTATGGAATAATTATTAAATATTATTAAAAGTAATGGACCTAAGCCTTACCCAAGGTATTCTGTAGTGATTATTTGTAACTAAATTGAAATACATGATAGATTTTGTGTGAAGATTCTTTTTAAAGTGTTTTTTAAGTATATTTTATTGACTATGCTATTATGGTTGTCCCATTATTTTTCTCCCTTTTCCCCCCCTCAGCCTTGCACTCCTCCTCCCACCAGAGCAGTCCCCCCTTAGTTCATATCCATGACTTATACATATAAGTTCTTTGGCTTCTCCATTTCCTATTCTATTCTTAACATCCCCCCTGTTTATTTTGTACCTACAAATTATGCTTTTTATTTCTGTACTTTTTCCCCCATACTCCTCCCCACCTCTCCCTGCTGATAACCCTCCATGTGATCTCCATTTCTGTGATTCTGTTCCTATTCTAGTTGTTTGCTTAGTTTTTGTTTTTGTTTTTTTTTTAGGTTCTGTTGTTGATAGTTGTGAGTTTTTTGTCATTTTACTGTTCATAGTTTTGATCTTCTTTTTCTTAGATAAATCTCTTTAACATTTCATATAATAAGGGCTTTGGGATGATGGACTCCTTTAACTTTACCTTATCTGGAAAGCACTTTATATGCCCTTCATTTTAAATGATAGCTTTGCTGGATAGAGTAATCTTGGATAGAGGTCCTTGCCTTTCATGATTTTGAATACTTCTTTCCAGCCCCACTTTGACTGTAAGGTTTCTTTTGAGAAATCTGCTGATAGTTGTGTGGGAACTCCTTTGTAGGTAACTGTCTCCTTTTGTCTTACTGCTTTTAAGAAGATTACTTACTGCTTTTAAGCAGTAAGACAAAAAGAGGGTTCTCCTTATCTTTAATCTTGGGTAATATAATGATGGTGTGCTTTACTGTGTGCTTTCTTGGGCCCAACTTGTTTGGGACTCTCTGAGCTTCCTCGACTTCCTGGAAGTCTATTCCCTTTTCCATATTGGGGAAGTTCTCGTTCATTATTTTTTCAAATAAGTTTTCAATTTTTTGCTCTCCCTCTTCTCCTGCTGGTAACCCTATGATTTGGATGTTGGAACATTTAAAGTTGTCCCAGAGGTTCCTCAGCCTCTCCTCATTTTTTTGACTTCTTGTTTCTTCATTCTGTTAAGGTTGAATGTTTATTTCTTCCCTCTGTTGCAAATCATTGATTTGAGTCTTGGTTTCCTTCCCTTCACTGTTGGTTCTCTGTGTATTTGTCTTTACTTCACTTTGCATAGCCTTCATTTTTTCTTCTATCTTGCATCTGTACTCAACCATTTCTGTGAGCATCCTGATTACCAATGTTTTGAACTCTGCATCTGATAGGTTGGCTATCTCCTAATTATGTAGTTCTTTTTCTGGAGTTTTGATCTGTTCTTTCATTGAGGCCATAATTCTTTGGTACACTTATTACATTGTAAGGGGCAGAGCCTTAGGTATTCACTAGGGTGGGACAACTCACTTTGTTGTGTTGTTTCACTGTCTGTGGGGGACTGTTCAGAGAGGGAACAATACCACTTGCTGGGTTCTTCTTTCAGTCACTTCTCCCACTACCCACAAGCAAATTGAGTTCTTCCGGCGCTGATTCCTGGGTGGGTGAGTTTGTGTTCTTCTAGGATCCCATGGGTCTCTCCAACGAACTCTCCTGTGAGGCTGGAAGTGTCTCCCACCTCTGCAACTCCCACAGATTTTTATAGCCAGAGGTTTTGAGGCTTTAGTTTCTCACACTGTCTGTCTCACTTTCCAGTTGTTCCTCCTGGCTTACTTGTACACAAACATGGGACCGCCTGCAAATGTGGGATGGCCTGGTCCTCAGGCTGACTTACCCTCCCGGTCTGCCACCTTGCTCCATGTTCTCTTCACCCAGGCTGCCTGCCTCCACCCCTCCTACCAGTCTGGATGAATGTTCCTTCTTTAACTCTTTTGTTGTTGGACCTCCATACAGTTTGATTTCCTGGTAGTTCTGGTTGCTTTTGTTTTTACATTTGTTGTCGTCCTTCTTTTGGTTGTGTGAGGAAGCAAAATGTATCTACCTATGCCTCCATCTTGGCTAGAATTCTCTTTTTTAAGTGTTTTTAAAACTACAGCTTATAACTGATACACTCTTAAAAACAATTTATGGAGTGACAACCAGAACATTAAAAAAAGAAACAGAATAAACTAAACTAGGACAGAAAACATCAGGTTAATCTTACATAACATGAGTAAATAGTATAATTATACAGGGTCTGGCACAAATAACATCCCTATTTTATTACAAAATCATAAATATGTAATTCTGTAACATAACAATATCACATGTAAGCACAGAATATGACATTTTAGGTGAAATATTCAAACTGAAACTATAAATTATTACACCCATATTATTATGCTACCAACCACACTCAAGCAGGCCTTACTTCTGTTGGACCCTGTATAAATTTTCTTAGTTATATGGGTGTATGCATTTATACTGGTCATAATATAGAATGTATTTATTCCCATGAATTATATTCATAAAGTTTGGGAGCCACTGATTTGGACATTCAAGAACCAACTTGGAGGCATCCAGCTACTCCTGATTTAAATGTTTATGTCTATTCTCATCACGGCACCCAGAGAGGGACCTTTAAAACCTAAGTCAGATCATGCCACTCTTTTGCTCATAACCATTCAATACTTTCTCCACTTCACTCAGAGGAGCCTCTCTGACCCCATGGCATACCTCTCTCTCCCTCATTCATTTTGCTCCAGCCATACTCCCTTTCTGATCCTCAAACTTGTCAGGTGTGTCCTTGCGTCAAGAATCACACAGGTTATTCTCTGCCTAAAATTGTCTTTTCCCAGATATTCCTCATTCCCTGATATCCTTCAAATTTTTCTCCAATATCTTCTCAGTGAGGCCACCACCATGCACATCCATTTAAAATTGGAAAAGCTGCCCCTATCTGGTCCTATGTACTCCACTTACTCTGCGGCACTTATTGCCACCCTATATGATTCACTTATTTGTGACATTGAATCTCTGTTTCTCAACTTAAATACGAGCCCCATGAAGACAGAAATTTATTTGTTCTGTTCATCCATTTAAATCCATGTATGTTATGTAGTAAGTGTTGAGTAACCATTTGTGGAATTGATTGCATTTATGAAAGAATTGCATTCAAATCCACAGACTGGAGCATTATTTTTGCCTTTGTGCTTTTCCATGGTTTATGCTAAAAAGAGGAGAAAAGTAGACAAAAGGTAGATATCCTAACAAATAAACCCAAACTTCATACTCTCTTACAGTGTCCTTTGGTGACATATTCCGTACTGGCTTTCCCAGTCTCATTATTTATTCTGCTGGTTCTTCACAGTCTTCCACTTGTACACCCAGAGCCTGTTTTCTAGACCTAAAAGAACTATAGTCTTCTGGATATTTTACTTCATATATTTATACCTTTAATTCCCACTACCTGGTGTTTTCCTGAGCTTTACTCTTATATGAGACTCTTATTTATTCATCTAGAATCAAAAATTTTACATTGCTGTGAAACATTTTCTGATTCCTCTTTTCACTTTCTGCCACTCAGGCACTCTTGGTATTTAGGAGGCAGCCTGGTGGGTTATGGAGAAGACAAGCTAAGGCAAATTAAACTTTTCCATTTTCAGACTACGCAAGCATGGGCAAATTACTTTCGCCCTACTATGTTACTTATGAAGTGTTGGAAGATATGTATCTCATGTGGCTATGTAAATTTAAAAGGTAGCATTATCAAACCTAATTCCAAGGGCAACAATGATGGATATGTGTACATGCCACTCTCCTTGGCCTCTTCTGAAGCACTGTGTGCACATCCCTATCAGCTCTAGGCAACTGCCTATTCACTTTGGTGAAGTACTTATTTATTCACTTGTCTCCCATAAATGACTGACTTTCCAGAATGCTGAAATGATGTTCTAGTATTTGTTTTTTTATTTTCAGCACCCAGTGCAGTCCTAGACAAGTAACAGGTGCTTAATCAGTATTTGTAGAAAGATCATGACAATGACATTCATAATTATAAATGGCTGGCATTTATTAAGCGCTAGTGAGTCAGCCTGTAACATAAATCATCTCTTGTATTCCTCACAACACTGATATTAAGCAGTGTTCTTATTTCCCTCATCTTACAGATGAGGTAATTAACTCTTAGAGAATTAAAATAATTTGCCCAAAGGCACAGAACTCTGATGAAATAGAGCTGGGGTTTGAAGCCAGTCAGTGCATTGAATATGCTTCAAGCTATAGACTACACCTCTGACTGGAATTTTCTTATTTCAATGGTAAGACCTTGGTCAATCCTGATGTTATTTCCATGGTTCCCCACTCTACATACAAAACAATCCTGCTGGACAGACCCAAACATCTGGCCAATGGGACCTGGACAAAGATCCATCTGGAAGACATCAGCACCTCTCATGGGTCAGCTGCAAGGGATTTAATTTCAAATGACCCAATACATTTCCTCTGCTTCCCTCTCACAGACAAATTTGTTGGCTGCACTATTCTGATAGCTGAGAGGTAAAGGATTCATTTTGAGGGCAACTTAATCTCAAATCAATGGGTACCCAAATGATCTTTGCTATTGTTGAAGTGTAGGTTCCCATTTCTAACCAAATCTATGTTAGAATCATTTGAGTGGCTTCTATGGATTCCAGGTATGTGTGTGAGCTCAGACTGATCATAATTCTGAAAATATTCTATTTTTTTTCAATTCAGTTAAACAATCTTAAGGTACATTGTCTCATTTCAAAACATTTTTTCTTTCAAAACTGATAATTTTAGGGTACATGTTCCCTCTGCTTCCAACAATCTGATCATGAGCCTAACAGTTGGAGGGTCAGATTACCACAAATCCCTTGGGCAACATCAGTCACATCCTCACACTTTATACAGAGGCAACATTAGAGTGGTGGGTCAAATAGAGCCATAACAAGGGTTTTTATTCCTGTTCCATTGTCACAACTTATAGTTATCAATCCTGCCAGAAAATTTCAATTGAGTTCTTAATAAAACATATTCAGGTTCTTTTCCCTCAAGATTAAGAGACTTAAAAATCATCAAAGAATGCATTCATTTCCCCACTCTTAATAGTAATACTTAAATTTTATATTTTAATATTCAGAAAAAAACATTTTATTTCAGGAAACAAAACAGCAGAAGAATTTTCTAAGCAGCCAGGGAAGTATCTCTAGAAGTTTCCAAAAACTTGCTGATATAATCAGGAAGGAGAAATGCTTTATGAACAAAATACTCTGCTCTGTCCATGTAGCAACATGTTGTTACATTTTTAAATTCATGCTCATTTTTTCACATGATTTTTTTGTTAACAAAACCATGCAATTCCTAAAGTCACATGAATAAAGAAATGATGTGACTTTGGCTTTCATAGTAAAATTCTAGGTGCTTTGTAAAAATTGAAATTGTTTTGTACTGTGTATATAAATGTAACTGTTTCCATGTCAATGCATATCTTTTTAGATCATCAGTCACAGACATTACAGGCATTCAAGTAGAAGAGTGTATAGCATTTATTTTGTTAATCTATTGTTGGAACCGGAGCTTATTTCTAATTTCCTCTTTTTAAAAATAATAAAACAAGAAAAATCTTTGTGTAAATATATTTTATACACACACACAGACATACACAAATAACTCTTGGTTTATAGACCAAAAAACAAATCAAATGCTATGTATATACAGGGTCCAGCACAAATAGTGTCCCTTTTTTATTACAAAATCATAAGCATATAATTCTGTAACATAACAATATCACACTCAAGCTCACCATATGATATTTTAGGGGAAATGTTCAAATTAAAACTATAAAGTATTACTCATATAATAGTATCATCTCACCAACTGCACTCAAGCAGGCTTTACTTCTATCAGACCCTGTATATATATAGTCAAATCACCTTCTAGAATATTGTACCAATCTACACAAACAACAGCAGATGAACTCCAATTTTTAAAATAAGAGAAATAGTTGCATGGATAAATTATTTTATACAAAATTTATGTAAAATAAAATTTAACAACTAACTATCATATAAATTTACCTGTAACAAAAAAAGCAATAGTATCTAGTTTTCTTGGTTTATTGCTTTAGAACTTAATGACATAGAGTAGTCTGTATTCTCTTCTGTCCTAGAAGTAGGCACATGTGAGGTGGGGTCAGTGTTTATAAGTGCAGGTGTGGGCTGGGACTGAGGCCTCTATCTTCAATGAGTTGTACTCTTCAGTACTGATATTTTCTTATACATCCTGATTTTCTAAAGCAGGATACTTAATGATTCTTGGATAATGTGCCTTAAAAATATTAAGCAAGTTTAACTTGAAGATGTCATTATTGGGAAATAAAAACATTCAGATGTGTTCTTAATAAATAAAATGTCTTGTTATATCAACTCCTTAGGCTTAGAAGAAAATTAACTCTCATCCCACTCCTTAATGCATACATTCAGGAGGCATTTATTCAGTGCCTATTGGGTAACCAGTGGTGAACTAAATAGACATTATGCCTGCCCTTGTAGAACTCACATCCAAGTAACTATGGTATCAGAATTTTAACAAATGCTAGGAAGTACTGTGTGCTATTCCAGGGTATATAACAGGGGAACTTCACTGAGTAAGTGTGTTTTGAAAGATAATAAACAGAATCAAAAAATAGAAGCTCTGGCAGCTCCTCCACAATTTAAGCATAGAGTTATATGACACAATCCCACTCCTAGGTATACAATGACTGTCTGCATAAAGTCCAGCTACTGTTAATATAATGAGAACAGTTTGCACAACATTGATGTAACCTGATAGCCTAGGAGAGTGGACTACAATGCACATGTGTGAACAATGAAGACTTCACTGTACTAGTCAGTGAGGGCAATAGACACCATTGAGTGAGCATGTGTACTGTGTGACCATATCATTCAAAATGATTGAATGAGTAGAGCAATAAATATGCATCAAGTTTTGCATTAAGATCTAACATTCTTCTGCAGAAACTTTCAGATGATTCAGAAGGCTTCTGAGGATGATGCAGTGAGGATAGTGAAAATAAAAGGGTGACACTGACACTTCAAAGATGGTCAAAATCTGTTGAAAGTGATCCACATTATAGAAGGACTACAAGAAGCAGGACATCTGAGAATGTTGAATGTGTACAGGCTGCAAACAACAAAGATCGGCAACTGACAGTGTGAGAATTAGAAGCTGATTTGGGGATCCCCAAAGCTACTACATCCAAGATTAGGACTCAGGATCTTGACATGAAATGTGTGACAGCAAAATTTATTCTGTGGCTTCTGCTACTAAAGCAGAAGGAACATTGTGCTACAGTTGAGCAAACTGTGTGAGGTCTCAAGGTGACTACTTTGAAGGGAACTGAAGTGCCATTGTCCTATGTACAATGTTTCTTGTATCTTCTTCAATAAATGTCTATTTTTCATGTTGCATGGCTAGATATTTTCTGGACAGACCTCCTATACCCTAGAGAAAGAAAAGTATATGTCCACAGAAAATTTTATACGCAAATGTTCAGAGCAAAATTATTTATAATAGTTAAAAAGTACAAACTCAAACGTCCATCAACTGATGAATATATAAACAAAGTGTAGTATATCCATACCACGGAATATTATTCATCCATAAATGGAATGAAGTACTGATACATGCAACAATATAGGTGAATCTTGAAAGCACTGTGCTAAGTGAAAGAAGCCAGACACAAGCCTTGTACTGTATGATTCTTTTTATAGTAAATGTCCATAATTGGCAAATCTATAAAGATGGAAAATAAATTAGTTGATTGTCTGGACTTGGGAAACAGAAATGAGGAGTGACTTCTCATAAATATAAAGTCTTTTGGGGGGAGGTGATGAAAATTTCCCCCCAAAAAGTATGGTAATAGTTTGCACAACTCTGTGAATATACTAAAAAGCATTGCATTGTCCATTTTGAATGAGTGAATTGTATGTTATGTGAGTTATATCTCAATAAAGTTGTTATATTAAAAATGAAAAAATAGAAACTCTGGGAAATTCATTAATTAAACTTATTCATTAGTTGAGTAAGGCTTGTGGAAAAAGCAGAAGTTGGTTTTCTCTGCCTGGGCTCCCTGAAAATTCATTTTCCTGTGGAAAAATGAAAATAAAATTAATCAACCTGTATTTAGTCTAGTCACTTATTTCATGTGAAAAAACAAGTCAGCCTTAGATGATTTTATTGATCAGTGGGCCTTAATTCTTGAAAGTCTTTCCCTTATTTTATGCTTACATTATATCATAGCACAGAAGAGGTTAAGGTTGAATCACATACGTTTAAAATGTATAAGGGTTTGTACAATGTACAGTAATCTACGTTATACTTCCAAAAGATGTTCAGGAGCCTCAGGTTGTCAGTGAAGCTTCTAGCATAAGTTAGAAGCCTGACTTTTCCTTTGAATTTGTGTTAAGTTTGTTGCTGCCATATAAGTACTGACCAACAAGCAATAATGGTTACTTCTATGTTTTAATTAAATATTGAATCAGGATTCTTCTAAAGTAGAAAAAGCTTTCCAAACCACTGTTTAGCTTTTTAAGATAGAGTTTATTAAACAACTAAATATGATGCTAGAAGTTGCAATTATACTACAAATTAGATCCTTAGAGAGGAGATAACTCCAAAACACAGCAGATGGACTATTTATATAAAATTGGTATGGTCTAAGAACCCTGGGATGAATTAGAAGGTCCCCCTAACAGTAGACAACTTTTGGGGGTTCTTTTAAACTTATTTTGTACTGTTATAGGACATGGATATTAGATGACTTTTTCAATCACTGGTATAAGGTAGGACTTTGTTGAGTAGTTGGAAGTTGCCCTTGCCAAGACCTCAGTTGAATATGGCTCTGTATTTGAGGTTGAAGTGAGATTCCTTTTGCACTGTTCTAGAATTTTTCTTTTTTCTTTTTGCAGTTCTTTTAAGATACAAAATATAAGTTGATTTTTCTCATGACTGAAAAACTTATACAAATAATCAGGAAGAAAATACACTATAATAGAGCAAAATAGTGGTTGTCTGCAGTTTACAATAACATGTTTTCCAAATTTTCTACAATGAAATTTGATTATATATGAGTCAGAGAATAAAATTATGTGCCCTTAAATTTATCTAGGAAAGTCAATTGCTTTTTAGCTTTTCATTTCAAGACGGCATCTGTAATTCTAGTTCTAAAACCCTGAGTCCTTTCTCATTTATTACATCACAGAGCATGAGTTTAGGAATCGAACAAACTAATGTTTAAATCTCTACTTTGGCTTCCAAGAAAAGAACTAATGTAAGATACTGGCTCTTGATGCCCAAACCAACTCCATAGGAGAAGCAAACACAAGATAGGAGTTGATTGATCTGGGATCTTAAGAACTGTGAGAAACTCATGAAGAGACAAATATGGAAGGGAAAAGAAGAAGCAGGTAGGAGCAGAAGGGGGCCAAGTACCTGATGGGGCTGGGAGAAGGAACAGGAATTCTACTCCTGAGCAAATCAAAACAGTAACTCTGGCTCTGGGGTGAGCAGAAAACAATGAGGTCAGTCTCTGTATACCTGTATAGGTTTCCAGCTTGAACTACACTCCACAGTGAGACTAGTCCATATAATACTTCCATGGTAGTATATACATGTTATTAAATGCTTGTCAAAAGCTACAGAATGTACAATACCAAGAATGAAACCTAATGCTAGCTATGGGCTTTGGGTAACAATGGTGGGCCCAGGTAGGCTCACTGATTGTAACAAATGTACCAATATGGTGCAGGATGTCCATGATTAAGGCAGTTGTGGGTATACAGAGGTGAGGATATATGGGGAGTCTGTATTTTTGACTCAGTTTTGCAAGGAACCTAAAACTACTAGAAAACAGAGCTTATTAATTAAAAAAGAAAGGTTTATCACAATAACTTGAAATAGTTTAAACCAGAAAACACTACTAATTTAATTCATCTTATTGAAGAAAGAAAAATGGGCCAATGGGAAAAAATCACCATATTTTCTCAATAATTATAGGAAAATATTACTAAATTTCAATGCCTAATTATGAAAAAATCTCAAAAAAGAATGGAAAGGATATCTTTTATCTGATAAAATCTATTTCAGAAAGCTATAATAAACATCAATTTTAATAAATATTATATATATTCTTCTGAGGTAGGGAACCACTTCCTAAAGTTTCTGGTCAAAACAAAACATGAAAAAAAAAAAAAAGTAAGAGACTTAAGGGTTGAGAAGAAAGAGGCAGTAATATTTTATCATAATATAATTATTTAAATAGATACCCCAGCAGAATTAAAACATTTTTCTTAGCCATTTATGGGCTATTATGAGTGTAAATCAAATTGCCAAATATAAGATTAACTTATAAAAATGAATAACCCCTTTTTATACTAATAATAATTGAATAGAGAACTTGACAGAAAGTCTGCTTCACAAAAAGAACAGCAACCACAAAATTCTTTGGCATTAATGCACCAAGAAAGTAGGGAAAAATATTTTTTAAATAAAGAAAAATGTAAAGTCTTATTAAAAGACCTGAAAGAATACCTGAATAAAGAGGTAACTATAGACTATGTCCATGGATAAGACAATTTAATATGATTCAATAGCAAATCTTCTCAAATTAATTTGTGCATTCAATCCAATTCTAGGCAATAATTCAAGCAGAATATGTTTAATAAACTTGGAAAAGAGATTTCAAAGTTTATGTAAAACTAACTGCTGATTATATTAACCACATTTTAAAAAAGAAAAGCAAAATGGTCCCAGGGTTTGGAGATGGTATGGGCAGCATACTTGTTATACAAGTTATTAAGAAATACTAAAAATAAAAATTATTAAAAATGATGTACTATTGGCATAAGAATAAACAGAACACATACAATAAAATAGAGGACCTACATATATGGGAACTGGTATAAATGCGAAACCACAAGTCAAACCATAACATATGAATTGCTTAGTGAAAATTATTTTTTAATTTAGTCTTTATTGTATTTTTTCCATTACCATTTAGCCCCCTTATACCTCTCCCCTAGCAATCACCACACTGTTGTCCATGTCTATGAGTCTTTATTCCTTTTTGCTAAATCTCTCCAATCCCTCAACTACCCCCCCACCACTAGCTGTCATCCTTCTTTCCATCTATGAGTCTCTC
This sequence comes from Mormoops blainvillei, assembly GCA_004026545.1. Classification (NCBI taxonomy): domain Eukaryota; kingdom Metazoa; phylum Chordata; class Mammalia; order Chiroptera; family Mormoopidae; genus Mormoops; species Mormoops blainvillei. Next base: position 152,599 of record PVJD01000541.1, on the reverse strand, counting down.
TCCATTTTCCTTGTTAGTTCAGTTTGTTCATTAGATTCCACATATGAGTGAAATCATGTGATATTTGTCTTTCTCTGACTGGCTTATTTTACTTAACATAATTTTATACTATGGAAAGAAGTATAGAAAGATACCTCAAAAAATTAAAAATGAATCTGCCTTTTGACCCAGTGATTCCACTCCTGGGAATATATTAGAAGGAACCCAAACACTAATTTGAAAGAGCATAAGCACCCCTGTGTTCATTGCAGCATTATTTACAATCACCAAGATGTGGAAGCCAAGTGTCCATCAGTACATGAGTGGATAAAACGACTATGGGACATTTACACAAAGGAATGCTATTCAGTTGCTTAGTGAAAATTCTTAGGAAAACTGGCTTACTGTATGGAGAAAAAGAGAACTCATCATATAGTGAAATCCAGGTGGATTAAATGTGAAAGGCAAAATACAAAATTTAGAAGAAAATGCAGAAGACTATTTTTATGTCTTTTGGATGAAAATATAAACCAGATCCAAAAATCATGAATTTTTCATCATAAAAAATTGATGAATTCCAGTACACTTAAAGTAAAGATTATTTTTCAAGGAAGGAATCTTAGACAAAAGTAACAAATGGATAACAGCCTAGGAAAAATGTTTAATGCATAAAAAATTAATTTTGCAATATAAAAGTAACACTTGAAAAATCAACATTAAAATATAGAAAACTTCATAGAGAAATGGATACAATTTAAAAGCAGACAATACAAACAAGGAGAAATCCAAATGGCTAGCAAATGAATGAAGATATGCTTAATACCTGTAATAATTAGCAAAGCACAAGTTAAAACAATAATTAAATAAAACCTTACATCCATCACAGTGGCAAAAATTATAAAGTTTATAATACCAAGTGTTGGAGAGAAATGAGGAAATTATTCATCCCTGTGTTTTCCTGGTGAGAGTCCGTATTTTCAATAGCCATTGTGGAGTACTCTTTTTCAGCACTTAATAAAATTGATAATATTTTATCTTGTGATTCAGAAATATTTTCCTGTAAATAGCTCTTCAAAAAACTGTGGCTATAATATCTTATGTATAGGGTTGTTTGGGATGTAAGGGCAGTGATTTGGAGAAATCTAAGGGTATCTGGTAAACAGCAGTTGACAAATATGCTATGTAGCAATCAAAAGCACTAAATTATAGCTTTCTGATCATGAAAATAGTATGGGATTAAAAAGGTAAAAAAGGAATTTTATATATATATATATATCAATTACAATAGCATTTAGATAAATTAAGAACTTACATAGAAAACTATTCTTTTGAGGAAACATATGTGTCCAAGGATCTACATGAAATATTAAAATGGTGGCTTTGCAGAGAAACTAATGGTAGTGGGAGATAGAAAAATGTTGAGAAAATAGTGAATTAAAGTGTAAGAGGAGTCTTGTTAAACTGATAATTAGTGTTTAGCACAAACTGAGCAACAATATGAACTCAAATCTCAGTACTTAAGTGCAAAAAAACAAAAAATCCTCATTATTGCTCCACACTTTGGCGCTATGTTCTTCATGACTAACTCACTTAACCCTTCACAGCTTTAGTTCCCTGATCTGAAAAAGGTGATGAAAACTAATTGCCTCATTCTTTAAAATTAGGATTAAATGAGATAAAGTGTAATGAGCTCTTATCACATTGCTAGAACATGGAAAACATCAGTGTGTGCCAGCCATTGGGAGGCTTCCATTTGCCTTACTGGTTTAGCACAGAGTCCTTGATGCCAGGTAGGCCTGTTGTTTTCAGAACTGGAGGCACCACCAGCTAGCTGTGAAACTTGCTTATGTTATTTATACTCTGTAAGCCACAGGTCTATTCTCTGTACAACGGGCATAGAATGAAAGTCGTGAGGATCACCTAACTTAGTGATTTCAGGCTCCAGTAACAAATATTTTATAGGTTTTGCTTTAAATAGCAGAAATTTATTTTTCACAGCCCCAGGGACTGGGAAGTCCAAGATCAAGGCATCAACAGGTTTGGTGTCTGGTGAAAACATGCTTCCTTTTTCATAGATGGCTGCTGACTTCTCACTGTGTTCTCATGTAAAGAAAAGGTGTGAGGGAACTGTCAGGGGTCCATTTTATAAGGACACTAATAGCACTCATGAGTGCTCTAGCTTTCTGATGTAATCACCTCCCAAAGGCTCCACTTCCTAATGCCATTAGGGATTAAGGTTTAACGTATTAATTTAAGTGGAGGGGAAAACAAATATTCAGTCTACAGGAATCATGCACCATAAATATAAACTAAGTTCTTTGTTAAGAGCTGGTACAAAATAAATGCCCCAAGAAAATTTATTATTTTTATTCATTATTAAAAGTTTAAAACTTGAAAATTAGATTCACCTAAACATTTTATTCAGGTGATAACAAATAAAAATAACAGCAAATCAAGCTTCAATTTTAGTTTTTTATTCATCCAATCCAATGGTTCTCAAATTTTTGGTCCCAGATCCCCTGTACAGTCCTAAAATTATCAAGAGCACCAAAGATTTTCTGCTTATATGGGTAATATTTATAAATATGTACTAAATTAGTGATTTAAAATGATATGTTTAAAAATATTTATTAATTCAGCTAATATAACAATGAGAAACCCATATCATGCTAACAAAAATAATATATTATAAAAAAATTATCGTAGTGAGAAGAGAGGTATTGTTTTATGTTTTTTCAACCCTCTTATGTCTGGCTTAATAGGAAATAGCTGGAATCCTATATAGGCGTCCACATGACGCATATATGAATCCTATATATTCAGTCTGTCATGATATGTTGTTTTGGTTGACATGTATGAAGAGAATCCAAACTCACACAGATATGTAATTGGAAATGAGGAATATTTTAATAGCCTTCAGATAATTGTGTTTATTTTTCTGTGATGTTATATAAAAACTTGATATATAATAGTTTCTTTAAAAAATCAGCTTCAGAATCTGCAACTAACATAGAATCTGAAATTATACTAATGAAATTTTATTTTCTCTTAGATTAAAATTCATCGATCTAATTGATACTTTAAATCACCATTTCACCATTTGTGATTTTGCATTGGTCATTTGGGAAATATGGATTTACTGAGTTAATGTTGACATATTTCATTTAAAAAAATTACATTTGTTGTTACTACCTTCATATCTCACCTGAAAACTCTTTAAGTATTGGAAAACTTTCTAGTTCATTGTGGCAGATATAGATTTTACAAAATTCTAATTTTTGGTTAAAAGCTCAAATTTTGTCCTTAACAAATATTGCAGTTGTTTTCCTTGAACTGGTCAGTTTATTTTCAAGACCACGTCTACCACATACCTAAATCTGAATAACCAGTGTTTCTCTTTCAGGTGTTCTTTTAAGTAAAGATGGTTTTTCATGAAAAAAAGTAGTACCTTCAGCTAGCAACCCATTCACACAAGTCCTTTTTTTCTGAGACAACCATTGTACTTCAGTATGCACCAAAGGGCTTTATGAATACCTCTCATTTCATCACACAGAATGTTTTTTAAAAGTATTCAAATATCAAGATATGTAATTCAACGATTTGTATTGCATCATCAATGACATTTTGAACTGGTATTTTTTTTTGTATTGTGTGTGGCAGTGAAGAGTACAATTTGGTGCCAGTACCTTAATTCATACTATAGTGCCAACACTCTTAACCATCACTTTTTCTGCAAACAACATGTTGCTGTTATTTTGAAAATAGTTGTGATGTTATGGAACCTTGGACCTGACTTTCAGAACTGTGTATCTAATTTGTTGAAATTATGATTTCCTTCTCATTTCCCAAAGCAGTGTCACCCATCTTTTGCATCCAATCTGTACCCATGGCAGCAATGTGAAGGAAAATCTAGAGGAGAAAATTGTTGAAAGTAGAAAAGTAAAAGAATAGAAAGAAGAGAAACATGTGTATGTAGGCCGGTAGGTATAGAGGGGCTCCATTACCCTTCCACATAAGAAGAATGAGCCTGAAATTCATAAACATGAATGTGAGTTTTGGCAAAGAAATGAAATATAATCTGTCTACTACTCCTGCTGATTTTATATGCAGTGAGGAATAGGGCCCACAGCGGTTGACCTGTCTGAGATTGCTCAGCCACTGCCACCCAAGCCGAAGAAGGATCACAGTTAACCTCCAATCCTTCTTCACTGGTAGACCATTTTTCTGTCATTTAAAGTAAAGAGTCTGTTAGGTAGCAAGAGAAGGAGATGCATGTGTGTTTATATCAAATATTGTTTTAAAAACAACAGAAATTTCAAATATAATTTTTAATTACATTTTTGGGGATAACATTGGTTAATAAAATTATATATGTTTCAAGTATATAATGGGGTACAAGTGGAGGGGTGCCTGGGAATACAGAAGAAAGCCCTCACAGCCTATGGTTTGGGGGATGGAGAAAGTGGATGATACAGCTTAAGATACTTTTCATAACAAAGACTAGTTTAATATCTGTGTTACTGCCTTGGGGCAACATGGGCATGACTTTAAGGACCTATACTGACTCATGATGTAGACTTGTAGCCAGGGGAGGCATTTTCCCCTGGACCACTGAGTCACTTTTGCCCTGACTGGGGATGCCAGCTGAGACAATAACTCTATAGGAGAACTAGAAAATGTAGCTAATTGAAGGAGGTGTCAGAGATGAGTTCATGCAGGAGGATCCTGGTCAGGATTTGAATGAATGGTAGGAAGCCATGAGGGATTTGACCATGCAGTTTGAAAGGGTGTAGAAGTGCCTACTCCGGTCTACCATGAGGTCTGGTGTGTAAAGAGGTGTGGTTTTTGGATAAAGAATCGGGGACAGAAAAAGGAGAACTCTGAGAAACCTACTGTGGAAAACAGCAACACAGACGATGGTGCTGGGAATTACAGGACCTGCCCAGCCAAGCACTGATTAATGGGAGATGCCTAGCAGGTTGAACTGGAACTGGGAGTGCTGAGCCGCAGACTTCTGTTTGTTGTTGTTTTTTAATTGTTGTACATTTAGAGTTGTCCCACTTTTCCCCATTGTTCTCCCTTGCCCCGCACAATCCTCACTCCCACAATCTATCCCCAACCTGTTGTCCCTGTCCGTGAGTCATTTATACTTGTTTATTAACTATGCCCATCTCCTTCTTTCCTCCCTTATGCCCCTCCCACATCCCCTCTGATCCCTGTCAATTTGTTCCTTGTTTCCATGTCCCTGGTTCTATTTCGCTCATTTGTTTCATTTGTTCATTAGGTAGGTTCCTGTTATAGGTAAGATCATATGATATTTGTTTTTCGTTGCCTGCCTTATTTCACTTAGCATAATACTCTCCAGTTCCATCCATGCTGCAATGAAATGTAGGAGTTCCCGCTTTCTTTCTGCTGCATAATATTCCCTTGTGTAAATGTACCATAGTTTTTTGATCCACTCATTTACTGATGGGCACTTAGGCTGTTTCTAGTACTTGGCTATTGCTGCTATGAACATTGGGGTGCATAGGTCTTTTGAATTGGTGTTTCAGGATTCTTGGGGTATATTCCCAGCAATGGAATCACTGGGTCAAAAGGCAGTTGCATCTTTAATTTTTTGAGGAAATTCCATACTGTTTTCCACAGTGGCTGTACTAGTCTGCATTCCCACCAACAGTGCACTAGGGTTCCCTTTTCTCCACATCCTTGCCAGCACTTGTTATTTGTTGATTTGTTAATGATCGCCATTCTAACTGGTATGAGATGGTATTTCACCGTGGTTTTAATTTGCATCTCTAAAGCCTAGTGATGTTGAGCATCCTTTCATATACCTATGTTCCCTCTGTATGTCCTCTTTGGAGAAATGTCTGTTCAGGTCCTTTGTCAATTTTTTAATTGGATTGTTTGACTTCCTGCAGTGGAGTTATATGAGTTGGTTATATATTTTGGATACCTTGTCCGAGGTATCATTGGCAAATATGTTTTCCCATGTGATTGTTTCCCTTTTCATTTTGATGATGTTCCCTTTAGCTGTGTAGAAGTTTTATAATTTGATGTAGTCCAGTTTGTTTATTCTTTTCTTTATTTACTTTGCCCTAGCATGGATGTTCCACAGGTTATATCCAGCCCAGGGTGGCTATGAATGCAGTCCACCACAAAATCATAGATTTATAAGACAACTCTTTATTTCCAGTGTGGCCCAGAGATGCCAAAAGTTTGGACACCCCTAGGAAATCAGTGAAAATATTGCTGCTGCATGGAATATATGAAATTTAACAGCCAATTACTTCCTCCAGGATTTTTATGGTGTCACTGCTTATGTTTAAGTCTTTTATCTGTTTTGGGTTTATTCTGGTGCATTGTGTAATTTTGTCATCATTTCATTTTTTTGCATGTACCATTTCAGACTAACCAGCCATTTGTTGAAGAGACCATTTTTACTCCATTTTGTTTCTCCACCCCTGTGTCAAATTTTAATTGATAATTGAGACGTGGGTTTATTTTTGGGCTCTCTATTCTGTTCCATTGATCTATATTTCAATTCTTACGCCAGTGCCAGACTGTTTTGATTACAGTGGCTTTGTAGTATAGTTTGATATCAGGTATTGTGATCCCTCCTACTTTGTTCTTCTTTTTTGAGATTACTGTAGCTATTCAGGGTTGTTTATAGTTCTGTATAAATTTTTGAAATGTTTGTTCTATATCCGAAACATGTGTCATTGGTATTTTAATAGGGGTTGAGTTGAATCTATTGATTGCTTTGGGTAGTATGGACATTTTAATGATGTTGACTGTTCCAATGCATGTACGCAATATATGCTTCCATTTGTTTGTATCATCCTAAATCTCTTTCTTCAGTGTTCTATAGTTTCCCAAGTACAGGCTTTTTACCTCCTTGGTTAAGTTTATTCCTAGGTACTTTATTTTTCTTGTTGCTATAGTAAATGAAGTTTTTTCCCTAGTTTTTGTTTCTGATATTTCATTGTTTGTGTACAAAAATGTCTTTGTTTTCTGAATATTGTCTTTGATCCCACTATTTTGCCAAGTTCATTCATTAGGTCAAGTAGCTTTTTTGGTGGAACCTATAGGGTTTTCTGTGTATACTGTCATGCCATCTGCAAACAATGACAGTTTTACTTCTTCCTTTCCAATTTGGATACCTTTTATATTTTTTCTTGTCTGAGCACTGTAGATAGAATTTCCCGTACTATGTTGAATAGAAGTGGTGGAAGCAGACACCCTTGTCTTTTACTATCTTAGTGGGAAAGCTTTTAATTTTTGCCTGTAGAGTATGATGTCAGTTGTAGATTTCTTATATATGGCCTTTATTATTTTGAGGTATGCTCCCTCTGTTCCCATTTGCTGAGCATTTTTATCACAAATGGTGCTACTTTATCAAATGCCTTTTCAATGTCCATTGATATGATCATGTGATTTTTGCCTTTCATTTGTTTATGTGATGTATTACATTTATTTATTTGCAAGTATTACACCATCCTTGCATCCCTGGGATGAATCCCACTAGATCCTGCTGTATGATCTTTTTAATGTATGTCTGTATCTAGTTTGCCAATACTTTGTTGAGGATTTTAGCAACTATGTTCATTGGCAAAATTGGCCTATAATTTTCTTTCTTTGTTCTGTCTTTATCTGGTTTTGGAATTAGGATAATACTGGCCGCATAAAAAGAGTTTGGGATTCTTCTGTCTTCCTGAATTTTAAGAACTAATTTGTGAAAGACAAGGGTGAGCTCTTCCCCAAATGATTGGTAAAATTCACTGGTGAAGCCGTCCTGTACAGGGTTTTTATGTTCTGGGGTTTTTTTGATTATTGCTTGAATTTTGCTCATTGTTATTGGTCTATTCAGGCTTTCTGCTTTCATGACTGAGTTTTGGAAGATTATATGTTTCCAAATTTGTCTATTTCTCTCAGGTTGTCAAATTTTGTGGTATATAATTGTTCATAGTAATTTCTTATGATCCTTTGTATTTCCGTGGTGTCAGTTGTAATTTCTAGGGTTTCATTTCTGATTTTGTTTACTTGGGTCATCTCTCTTTTTTCTTGATGACTCTGGTTAACAGAGTATTGATTTTGTTTATCTTTTCAAAGAACCAGCTCCAGATCCTTTGAATTGTTCTTTGTCTCCATGTCATTTAATTCTGCTCTGATCTTGATTATTTCCTTCCTTCTACTCGCTCTGCCTTTTTTGGTGTTGTTCCTCTAGTTCTTGTAGTTAAGGTTATGTTGTTTATTTGAGATTTTTCTATCTTTTTTAGGTAGCCTGTATTTCTACAGACTTCCCTCTCAGGACTGCCTCCATTGTGTCCCATAGGTTTTGGGCTGTTGTATGTTCATTTTCATTTGTTTCCAGAAATTCTTATTTCTAACTTGATCTTGTTAACCCATTTATTATTTCATAGCATGTTATTCAGTCTCCATGATTTTAAATGTTTTGAGTTTTTTTCCTTGAGGTTAATTTCTAGTTCTATACATTGTGATCAGAGAAGACGCTTGATATGATTTCAATTTTCTTGGGTTTGTTGAGGTTTGTTTTGTGATCTACCATGTGGTCTGCTTTTGAAAATATTCCATGTGCATTTGAAAATAATGTGTATTTTGCTTCTTTGGGGTGAACTATTCTGTATATATCAATTAAGCCCATTTGATCTACAATTTTTTTTCCCAATGCCAAAATATCCTTGTTGATTCTTTGGTTGGAAGATCTGTCCATTGTTAACAATGGGGTGTTACTATCCCCTACTATGAGTTTGTTGTTGTCAATATCTTTCTTGAAGTCCTCCAAGATATTCCTTATATATTTTGGTGCTCCTATGTTGGGTGCATATGTTTACAAGGGTTATATTGTTTAATAGGTTTATAACAAGGGTTATAAGGGTTTACAAGAGTTGTTCCTGTAAGTATTACATAGTGTCCCCCTTTGTCTCTTTTTATGTCCTATGTTTTGAAATCTATTTTGTCTGATATAAGTTTTGCTACCCCAGCATTTTTTTTTAGGTCATTTTCTTGGAATATATATTTCCATCCCTTCACTTTCAGTCTATGTAGTTCTTTTTTTCTGAGATGTGTCCTTATAGACAGCATGTATGGTGATCATTTCTTATCCATTCAGCTACCCTATGTCTTTTGATTGAAGCATTTAATCCATTTACATTTAAGTTTATTATTGATATGTACATATTCATTGTCATATTTCTCCTTTGTACCTGTGTTCCCCTCTCTCTCTTTTTCTTCATCTTCTTAAAGCAGTCCTTGTAGCATCTCTTGCAATGCTGGTTTGGTGGAGATATGGGGTTTTTTTTGTTGTTGTTGTTGTTTTTCTTTTTGTTCAGGAATCCCCTTATTTTGCCTTCCGTTTTAAATGAGAGTCTTGCTGGGTAGAGTAGTCTTGGTTGCAGGCCTTTGCTTTTCATTACTTGGAATATTTCTTGCCATTCCCTGCTGGCTTTCAGTGTTTTTATTGAGTAATCAGTTGATAGCCTTATCATGGTTCCCTTGTATGTCACTAGTTGTTTCTCCCTTGTTTCTTTTAATATTCTCTCTTTGTCTTTAGATTTTGCCATTTTTATTATGATGTGTCTTAAAAAAGGCCTCTTTGGATTCATCTTGATTAAGACCCTCTATGTTTCTTGGACTTGTATGACTTTTTCTCTCATCAAGTTAGGGAAGTTTCCTGTCATTACTTTTTCAAATAGGTTTTCTATGCTTTTCTCCTCTTTGTCTCCTTCTAGTATTCCCATGGTTTGTATATTATTATATTTTATGTTGTCCTACAGCTCCCTTAAACCTTATTTATTCTTTTTTAGTCATTTTTCATTTTGTTGCTCTGTCTGGGAATTTTTTTCTACGTTATCCTCCAGCTCACTAATTTGATCCTCTGCTTCATCTAGCCTGCTTTTAATTCCTTCAGCTGTGCTCTTCAACTTAGAAATTGTGTTCTTCATTTTTCTGCTGGCTCTTCTTGAAGTTTCTATGTCCTTTTTCATGCTGATATAGTTTGCAGCAAGTTCCTTGTAGCTTCCCTGTAGTTCTTTGTAGTTTTCACTGAGCTCATTGAGTTTCCTTATAACCATTATTTCGAACTCAGTGACTGATACTTTACTTGCCTTTATTTCATTTAACTCTCTTTCTGGGGATTCCTCCTTTCCTTTCAATTGTGGGTTGTTTCTTTGTCTCTCCATTTATGTACTCTCCTTGTTTGTTTCTGCTTCTTAGATTGATCTTCTTTGATTCCCTGTTTTCATAGTATGACCTTCTATCATAGGAAACCTGTGGGATTCAGTGGTGCAGTCTCATTGATCTCCACAACTTAAGACTCTTGGAATGTCCTTTATGCCATTTATATTAGCTCTCTAGTGTAATTGAGTTTTGGTTTTTGTTGGGTCATTCTTTGGTAGGTCCTTCCAGTCAACTTGCTAACTAAGAGTCATTCTGCCCATCACATCTCATATGCTCCTGTTCAGGTGCTGCCAGGATAAAACCACACAGCCCAGGAAAGAAGCCCACACACAGAACCACACTATAAAAAGCAAATGAACCAGTATTAATAATGGTATAAATAGATTAAGACCATTATAAGAAAGGAAAAATGAATATGAAGTGACTAACTGAAAGAAAAATAATTTTAAGGCAGTAGAAGGAGGAGTAATAATAAGAGTAGGGAATCAGGGCAAGGTGATGAGAGAAAGTAGGTAAAATTTACATCATAAATAAAAAGTGAAATGAAGAAGGCAGAATGGAGTAAGAGATGGGAAGTGTACTGTATTAGGTTTAAACAGAAATTTTAAAATATTTAGTGAGAGAGAGAAAAGAAAAAGGAAAAAAATAAGTAAATAAATAAGAGAAACCAAATTGGAGAAAAATATCCACTACTGCACTGCCAACAACAAATGAGCTAAGATTAATATAGGTGGGATGGGAATAAGAGGGAAAAAAGAAAGAAAAGCTTAAAAGATATCTAGAGGAAAAGGAAGGGATTTGAGATTATAGACGGAGAAGGAATACTATGAGTGAGGAATGAAAACCAGGCTAAGACCAGGAAAAATTAATGTTTGAGACCAAAAAACAAAAGGGTAGGAGGAAGGCAGAATGTAGTAGAAGGGAATGGTAAAATTTGAGATGTTTTTAAAAGGATTTTATTTATTTTTAGAGAGAGGAGAAGGGATGGAGAAAGAAAAGGAGAGAAACATCAATGTGTGGTTGCCTCTTATGCATCCCCCACTGGGGACCAAGCCTGCAACCCATGCATGTGTCCTGATTGGGAATGAAACCGGTGACCCTTTGGTTGACAGGTTGGCACTCAATCCACTAAGCCACACTAGCCAGGGCAAAATTTCAGTTTTGAAATACCAAAATATTAAAGATCTAGTTCTAAAATTGAAGAAATGCAACAGCAACCACCCTACCCACAACCAATGAGCAAAGACTGACAAAGGTGGAGAGAGAACAATGGTATTTTAAAAGCGGGTAAAAGAATGTTAGATGACCAATGACAGAAAAATGGTTTTGAGAGGCTGGGATCAGCATAGGAAATATAAGAGTGTGGAATGAAAACAAGTTGTAGCAAGAGAGAAATCAAAATTTAAAACAAAAATAAGACAAGGAAAGAAGGTAAAATGGGGTAACAGAAAGGAGGAGCAAGACATGAAATTTGAAATAAAGTACAATATAAAACCTAGTCACTTAATATGCACAAACTTGAAGGACAAGAAATGAATGTTAAAAAACTATACAAGAGAGAAAATATCATAAATCATGAAGAAGACCAGAGTGGAGTTCATCTCAGTAGCATCTAGTGTTTACCATTGTTTTCTCTCTCTGGATCACCTCTGGTGATGTCACATGGTATCTCAGTCTGGTCTTAGGCAGCCTGTTTGAGACTATCATGGATTTACAGTCTATGATTGACCCCTTCAGGCATTAATCTAGTCACTCTGTAATTAGCAATCAGGCTTAAGCACCGCAGAGTGGGGCAGAGTAATTCCTGTGGGCAGGGTATTGTTTCCCATCAGGTTGATGCCACTTGGAGGGGAGTGGTCTGCTTGAGCAAGATGGTTCCTGCAGATTGGGTGATGGCTCAACACCAGGGTCTTGACAGCTGCTCTCTCAGTTCTCTCCCCAAAGCCATGGTCCTCAGTCTCTTCTCAAGTACCTCTAGCCCACTCTGCCCCTCCCTTTGCAGGAGCCCAGGGTAAGTGGCTGCAAATGAAATTTTATGCATTGGTCCTTTAAAAGGTTCTCTGTGACTCCAGCCATCTGTGCCTGGCAGAGAGAAACTGTGCCACTTTTAACAGCTGGATGTTATCTGGGTTATTTTTGGGCTCTGGTGCTATAGGCTGGGGTACCCAGCTTGAGGTTCAGACCTCTCACTTCTCAGGAGGAATCCCAGGCCACTGAAATATTCCTCCGGCACTTCAGCTGCTACCTGTGGGAGCCCAGCCAGCCCACTCATGTCTCCTCTGAACTCCATACCAGTCACACTGTGGTGAAGCTGTTTCTTCTGTCTGTCTATGGTTATAAGGCTTCTCTCCCACTATTGTTCAGTTGTTTATTCTGGATGATTTCCCTGCAATTTAGCTGTAATTCCATGTTGGTCCTAGGAGGAGGCTAGTGTAGTTTCTGGTTACCCCTCTGCCATCTTGGATCTCTCCTAGAATTTTATTTAATGAAGACTGATTAGTTATAATGTCAGTGTTTGTTTATCTGAAAATGTGTTCCTTTCGCCCTTGTGATGTACAGACAGTAAGGTGATCCCCAATAATTCCACCCTTCTAGTATTCAAGCCTTTGTTTGTAATCCACTCCCCTTGATGGGAGGAGAAGCTGGGACCTGCTTCTGCACAGTGTGATCCCCTCTGAGACGATCCTGGTAGGACTCACAGAGTCCTGGACTTTTGTATTTCTAAGATGGTACCTCTGACTGGCATATTCTTAACCTGGTCTGATCTGTCACAGGGAGGCAGAACTGTGTGTCTGTGGGTGTTTTAAAGGGAGTGTGACTTAATGGCAGAATTCTGTCATTATTCTAAACCTGTATAACTTAAATAAACAATTCTTTTCTTTTTCTCCAAACCCTGGCATTGGGAGTCACATTTCTTGGTAGCAGGCAATCAGACCCCACAGAACAGCATAGGTTGGGGGTTCTGTGTCAAGTGTACAATTCTACGATATATCATATGTGTATATTGTATTGTGTGTTCACCACACAAAATCAAATCTCCTCCTGTCACTATATATCTGACCTGCTTACTACTTTTTAAATGCCCTCTTGGTACTTTTCTTAACTTGAGCTGCCATTTAGGAAATTCTGATTGCCACAACTATCTTCACCAATTACCTTTGTTATTAATAAATGCCTACTCTCAGGTTTAACATTCTACATCCCCATATTTCATAGATATGTATGTCAGACCTCAAGTTTTTGTTTTCTTCCTGTTCTTACCACTATCCCTCCCAGTCTCTCCATTTGACCCAGTCATTTTTAGCTGCTTTGGTAATAAGGTTACAAATCACTTTTTATGGCTTCTTCACCATATTTCTGCAAACAGTTACCCCACCACATTAATTTTACATTATACAGCCTAAAGGGAGGGGGTATGACCTACATGCACACTTTCTAACAGATTTATTACACAGTCAGACTACTGGGCCAATGAACCTATTTATCTTGCAGCACCATGAGCTTAATACGTCTTGTTATCCCAAACCAGCAGTACTTCAGGAAATGTAGAAAACCCAATGGTGAATAATCAGTTGAAATGTTTGATTTTTTAACAGAGATAATGTATCCACACTGTTGTTTAATCCTCAGGCAATTAAAATGAGCCCTATCCTTTACCCCATTTCTCTGCATGTACACAGTAAGAAAATGCTGAGAGCAGTATCAGGTTCTATCTGCTTTTCTTATCAGTGACTCATGATTTGAGATTTTGTTTCATTTTTAAATCTGACCTTAATGTGCATCATGGATACACACTGGTGGTGCTGAAGCAGCTGCGGGGAAGATAGATATCTGGGGAATGACTCAGGAATGTTCACACTGTAAAGGTAGAAAGCTAGAGTTTTAGCTGAGATGGTATTCACTGCAGAGAATATTTGGAAATGTTGATCTCACAGCACGTAGAAAAAAGATAAACCTGCTGCTAGGACTAATAGCCATTCGAAAAGGGCAACTTGGCCCCAAAATAGGGGAAACTCTGGCAAGACCCTATACTATTTTAGCTTCAAAACTTCATTTATGTGGCCCTAAGAGTGAGTTTCTGCACCCCTGAGTCCACGGGATAATCCAGAAGGGGTTAGACAACTGATAGAAAGTGTGAGAATGTTTGGGTCTCCTTCTTGACTTTCCCCACATTGTACTTTGGGAAATGGCAGTTGACATGGTGGTTGCTGGTATTCATTCTAAGAGAAGAGATTAGACTACACATTCAGCTGTAGTGTGGCACTTGAGTTAAGTAATGGGTGAAGTCTCTCACAAAGTCATCCAAGAGCTGATATGAGAATGGTAGTCTGGTTCCCAGTCTACTTCCTTTTCTATGATACTTCAGGAGGCAGAAAAACATCAAAGTGGTAAAGGGAATGGCCTCTGAAGGCACATGGCATAGTGCCTCTGCTTAAGAGCTAACCGTAAGAGTGAGCTACTCATTTAACTTCCTTGTATATGAAAATGGATGAACCTCCGGGGCAAAACTTGAGTCATGCAATGTATCACACATAAACACTCAATAATATTTTTAGTATTTTAATTATATAAAACCATCTCCATTAGCGTTGTTGAAGTCAGTGATCTCTCAAGTTTCTCTTGTTGTCATAAATTCTTCTATTGTCATTTAATAAAATCACTAATTAATTTTAAGTGTATTTTCTTTATATTAGAAGCCATAATTTTAAAATAAGAAAGTTTTAAAAATGTGTAAAAGTCCACATAGAAAACTAGGAAAAAAATAGGACAAATTAAATCCCAATAAGCAGAAAAAATAATATTTATTTATTTATTTATTTATTTTTAAATTTTGTACTTAATTTTGTTTATTCAGTCTTGCTCAGACATTTGAAATTCTGATAATTTTTCCTCTCTGCTTTTATATATGGAAAACTCTACATTTTGATATTCTTTATTCTTTTGTCATCCAAGGATAATTTTTGTTTTTAAATTTGTTTTATGTTTATTTTATTAAATTGATTGGAAATTGTTTTTTATAAAGTCTACATAGTATTTTACTTTTCCAAGTAAAAATCCTATTTCCCTTACTGTTCACACAGGGTCTACCTTAAGAAGAATAGGGAGAGGTCTATTGATCTTTTCAAATATGCACTGGTTGAATTTAGTTGGATATTAATGAGTATTCCACTTTTGTAACTTCTCAACTCTGAGGTCTTCATTTAGTGTGACAATCTTTTATATTATATTTCTACTCCACATATTTAGCCTCCAGAGCTGGTTTGTGAAGGAGACAGTGTAAACTCTTCTGTACTCATATCAGTTTCAGCCATGAAAAAGTACCATTTTGGAGGCAAAATGGTCAAATATTAGTAATGAAACATGGCACAATAAAAATGTTAGAAATATCAATCTGCAATCCTCTTTTATTTCTACAGTCTCTTTCACTTCCCTTATTATGATGGAGGTTATTGGTCCTATGCGCACTACCTTAGGGGACAGAGTTTTCTCAGGACTTGGTGTCCCCAAGCCCAAGCCCTTATGGCAGAGGTTTTCAATTAGGGTAGAAGAGGACATTAGTGTTCACAACTGGGAAAGTGGGGGAATGCTATGAACATCTACTGGGTAGAGGCCAGGGATGCTGCTAAACATCCTACAGTGCACAGGAAGGTCTCCATTAAAAATAGGTATTTGGCCTGAAAGGTCAATAGTGAGGAGTTTGAGAAAACCTCACCTTGGGGGAATTTAGAAAACTGAGAAGTAAACAAAATATTTTGAAAATAAATTAAGGAAGGACAGATTCCCTCCTTTCCCACACAGCCTTCTTTTTCCAACAAGACTAGAAAAATATTATGTCAGACTAGAGAAGAGAGAGACAGGAGACATCTCGGTTCTCTAGGAATGTACTCAGAATTAGAGTACTGGGAGCATTAATGGAACTACAAAATCTGCTGGACATGTTCTGTAAAATATTTTATAATAAAGTGTGAACTTAACTTTTCAGTTTGATTCATTGAAAACAAGTGGTTTTCCTAATACCACTTTCTCTAGGGTTTTTATGTTTTTATAGACAGGAACTATCTAGAAACACTTCCAGGCTGCTAGAAATATCTTTGAGAGTTTCATCTCTGATTTTAACCTGCATAAGGTTTTCAACTGCTCATATTTTGACATGTGTTTATCTACGATAGAATTAACAAAGACTTCTGTTAACTTATTAATGTAAGGCCTCAAAGTCATTATACACACCTCTTATCACTAATCCTCTATCTTTTCATGGTAGCAGATGAAATAGCCTACTCTGGGAAATTATAATTGCCTTTAAAATTTAATCATACATTAGAAAAGGATCTAAAAGATTTGGGGTCAAAAATTACAAATGCAAGGATGATGTGCATAATTAACTAAAATATTCAAGTTAATGTGATTTGTACTATTAGCATAAAGGTTCTCATTTTTCTAATATTAAAAAAATATTTCCTGAGTGCACTTAAGCTGAAAGAAGTTGTGTATTTTTAAGAGTGTATTTGGGACTGTGGGAAGGGAGAAGGAGGAGGAAGAGCAGAAATATTACAAAATTTGTCCTGAAATTTAGCTTTTTTTTTTTAGAGGGTATAAAAATTCTTCCCACTCTTGAATGTATAAAAAAAAATTGGAAGGGACCAATGTTCTAAATGACTTTCTTTAAGGGCTCTTCTATTTCTATGGAGAGATTCCAGCATGAGGAACAGTAAAATATTAGGCACTGGTACATTAAATTTGATTTGTTAAATTTCATAGAATTTTGTAAGCTAGTTGTTATTCACATATTAATAAAAATTAAATTATATAAACTCAGAATTAAATATATTAGAGACAAAAGTAATAACTATTCAAAGTGCATCACTAACCATTTTATTATATTTTAATGTTATTTATTTTATCTGTAGGATGAATTTGTATAGAATATCATCTAATGGTGTTCTGTTGTGCATCTCTTTCTAACTCCATGTTTGCTGACATCTTGTTGGCAGCTTATAACCAGTTGTGGTGGAAGCAGCTACTTGCTGTTCATTCAAAGTCCTAATGACTGATGATTTGAAAGGACAAAATTCAAAACAAAATTAGCTGAACAAGTTACTTCACCCCTGAGAATGGATATTCAAAGGATTTAAAGACAACAGTGAAATGACCAAATTTACCTTTTAAAGAGAGCTTTCTGGTGTCTAGATGGAGTTTGGGAGTCAGGGACCTCATGGAAATAGTACTCATTAGGATGTTATGGCTCTCATTCTAGTGAGAAACTGAAGACTGAGGGCAGTGGACAGGGTGAGTAGGACCAATTTATCAATTTCAGTGTCTTTGGCTCAGAGCACACTGCCAAGAACAAAGTAGGCACTCAGTAATTATCAGGCTGATAACAGAAGGGATGGTTCAACCATGTTATTTTCTATACTCTGTAGTCCTCAGATTTAGTACTGGTTTTGCTTCAAGGCAGTAGAATAGGCTCAATTACATCTGTATGACCTCCTAGCCCGTTTGCCAATTTGGGTTATAGCTTGTTTACTACAAAGTGCATTCACACATACATTGAGAGAAATTTTCTCATAATAAGTGAAGAAAATGAGCTGTTATAATATAGAGCAGTAGCTGTTCATCTTTCAACCCAGATCCAACATAAGAAATACATTTTTTAGCATAACTCAGTATATGTATGTAGATAAAATTGTGTACATAGATAAAAATGAAACATTTACATAAGATATTATTTATTGTGTGTAATGCACACAGATATTTTTTATTCTATTTTATTTCATTATAAAGTACTGTTTAAGGTTCTCTAAACTGATTTGTTGATCCACCAATAAGTCAAAACTCACCAATATAAAAACACTGTCAGGGGAAATGTCATTTATATCTTTTTTTTTCAGACATATCACATAAGAAATTAATTAAATTTATAAAAACACTTATGAAACAAACAAAGAAAAGAAAACCCTAACAATATTCATTCTAGTCATATTGTGCCTTTCATGGAACTCTAAAATAGGAACACAACAGCAACCTGTGCTGGTGCCGTGCTGTCAGTACCGAGCACCAGCGTCTGGTTGGCCAGCCAGCAGCTCTCCCGAGCTACACTGCCTTTGCAAAACCTGGCAGGATTTAGGGCACACTTTGTACTTATGGAAATATATGAAGTAAAAGAGAAAATTGATTAATTTCTTCATGTAAGTATACAGTAACTACATTATTTTCAAAGGTATATATAAAACTAAGGGCAAGGTGGATTATCTAATTTGATCAGATACCTGATCAATCCATTATAATTAATTAATTGTTAAATGCTACACCTCTAACTCCCTGTATCATCTTCCCAGGTAGTACAAGGCTCCCTATGAATCTCTTGACCTAGTCTGATAAACCTATGATTCACGGATAAAGATGTCATAATTTCTAACCCACGGTTGATGACCATTGTATAAAACTTTAGATTCTTTTATAAAAGGGAATCTGGATGATTCTGTCAGTAGCCACTTCTCTTTGGAGTCAATACAACTCTAGAAAGCCCTTCTAACTGAGAGCCAGTGATGGCAAAAATTATTGCTTCTAAGGCATTGCAGTTAAAGAGAGTTTAACAAATGATTGCTGTGCTGGAAGCTTTGGGGTTCCAGTTCCCAAGGAGGCAAAAATGCTTTGATTAATTATATTATATTATGTCAGTAGGAACTTGGGAAATGCTTCAGGTGGCTAGAAAGCAGGCCTGAAACTTTAAGTAACAAATACTTGGATGGATTCAAGCATTCCAAGTTTTCCTGTGTTTAATATGTTACATTGCTATGTTGATATGTAATGTCACAGATGGTAATATTAGTCATGAAAGAACAAAGAAGCCAAGTTCATAGCCAAATGAAAGTTAAAAGGAGGGTACAAAAAGTGAACCTACCCCACAAACAGGTTTTTCTTATTGCAAACGTCTTAAACACCATCAAACACCTTCCCAAGATCCATGTGTTGGCACAAGCAGATGGGGAAGACTGTAAATCTCCCAACTGGCTTAGCTCCCACTCAAGAACTAAAGCAAGGAGTGTGGTGAAATCAAATTCAGCAATGAATGGATGATCCTAATTTAACAATGGGCAACCTGCCCACAAATTCTCATGCAAGCCAGTGGTGGCTTCCTCTTTTTTTAATTAACTACATAGCCTTTCCAACCAGAAGATTTAAATGTTTACTTCTGTTTGCTTTGCGTCATTTGCATTTCTTTTGATTCCAAAAGGAAATTAACCCCTTAGGCCTAGGAGGGTATCCTTTTGAAGAAACAGATAGACAAAATTGGAGAAAAAATTACAAAGTTAAACTCTCCATTCACTGAACACATTCTTGTCCAGCTAAATAAGATGGTAGGTATTTTGAATGATAACGATAGGGGGGTAATTTATATGCAATAGCCAATGTTCCTTGGAAAACCAAGCAGGATGTAGAGAGTGAAATCTAGATTCAAATAATACTGTTATTATAAAAAAAAGAAAAAAAGAAGGAAGGAATGAAGGAAAGAAGGGAGGGAGGGAGGGAGGGAGGGAGGCAGGAAGAAAATCTTTAAATCCCTAAGAAGAAAGAGCAGATTAGAGCTGAGTCTTCTAGAAAAACATGAAAGGTAAATTTCTTTTCCACTTGAGAAATTACACAGAATTCCTCTCCTTCTTATCTTTTAGATAAAATGTAGGTGGCAAGGAGAAAAGAGGAGCATTTCACTACTCAGTGTGTCTATTGTTGATTTATTTTGATAGATGCCTTTTCCTCGTCTTGGGCACCTGGGCTGTGATTGAGAGAGGGCATGATAGCTAACTCTGACTACAGAAGCTATATTTGGAGGCTATAGCAACAGAGAAGGGCTGGCGGGCTTGAGTACTCTAAATTGTTGTAGTACAGGATAATTAGATGAAATTGTACACGGAAAAAATTTGTTAGAGCTACCAAAAATAATCCCTAACGAGAAGCCTGTTGTGCTCTGAAGTAGTCAAAGGGATGCAATGAATATTTCATCTCTTGAAACATTTAACAGAGAAAGGGATGCAAGAATAGAAAGTATATCTTAGAGCTATTTTCTGTTGGATAAGAGTGGAGATCATCCATCTTCCTGGACTTTATTCCTGCCTCAACTAACAGGGTGGAGAGAGGGACACCACAGACAACGTAAACCATATCATCATAACAGATCAGATCTTCGGATGTGAACTGTAGAGATAAATCTTATTTCTGTGCATTATGTAGTGGAAAAACAAATGCTCTTGGCTTTTTCTGCTGCTTAATTTCCTTTATCAGTTCATTCTGCTGCAAATGCTAAAGGTATTTCTAGTACTAGAAAAATAGGCAGTACATTTTGAGTTTATTGATATTGAGTGCAGATAGTTTACAGAGCATAAAGGAATAGCACTTACGAAGTTTTGAGAATAAAAGTGTTTTAGGGTTCTTCAGTCATGAGAAAAGGGATACCTACAGACAAGGTACCATTGCAGAGGAAGAAAGAGAGTGTGGACTTTGTGATCTGGTTCCATTGAAGCCCAATTAGTTAAATCAGGCTTTATACGCTATGATTTATTTGGCTAAATTTTTTTTTTTTACCTTTATCTGGTTATTTGGCTTTCACTTTAACTCTCACTGGTGTGACTATTTAAGAGATTAGCTCAGCTATCTGCTGTGTATAACAAAGCATTTCAAATTTGAATACTCATAAGATCACCTGTAGAGATTTTGCTAAATTGAGATTCTGATTCAGTAGACCTGAGGATGTGCTCTGAGATTATGAATTTCTAACAAGTTCCCATGTGGTAATGATGCAGCTGGTCCATGGACCACACTTTCAGTAGTAAGGTATTGCATCACTGCCAGTTTTTCATCCCACATTCTTCTGTGGAGACCAACTAGTAAGAGGTATTTCCCTGTTTAATATATGAAGTGTGAATTAAATGTTATCTTTCATTATTTTTCATTATGTTTTACAGTTCTCTTATATTTCCTAGAGCTATGTCAAAGCTCAGATGGCATGCTATAAAGTCATTTAAATCCAGTTGTCCCCAACCCTGGTTGCACATTAGAATTTCCTGGAAACACATTGAAAAATACAGATACCCAGCCCTTACCCAAAGTTGCTTCAGTATTTCTGGAAGTCAGATCAAGACATCATTTTTCTCCCTATCTTTTTATTAGAAACCTTTTTAAATTTACAGAGAAGTTGAAAGAATAGTATACTGATTACCCATGCACCCATTTACCTAGATCCACTAACTGTTAACATTTTACCATAATTATGTAACTATATGTTTTTGCTTACATAAGTCTGTGGTTCTCAAGCAGGGGCAATTTTGCCCTCTGGGGAACATTTAGATATTGTTGGCTGTCACAACTTTGGGAGGAAGCAATATGCGATGCTGATATCTAGAAGGTGGGGGCTAGGGAGGTTATTAAACATATTATAATGCACAGGACAATCCCCCACTGCAAAGAATTACCCAGATGAAAATATCAATTGTGGCTAAGTTGAGAAATGTTGATCTAAGTAGGATTCATACTGAACCATTTTGGAAGTGCCTTGAATACATCTTCACTTTTTGCCCCTGAATACTCCAGCATCACCAAAAATGCCATCCTCCCACATGACCACCGTATCTATGTTATACTGAAGAGGAGGAACAATGATTCCTTAATATCTCCTAATAAGGATTCTACATTCAACTTTTCTCAGTTGTACCCTAAATGATTTTATGGTTTGTTGAACCACAATTCAATTCAGATTTGTGTGTTGCATTTGTATTATTTTTTATGCTTAAAATCTAGATCAGTCTTCCAAACTTTTTTTTTTTTTGGAGATCAGTTCAACTATCCCACGTTATGGGTATAAGTGAATTGTTTCCTTTTGTTTCATTACTTAACTTGCCTTTGCTAGTCCTTGTATTTCCTGTGAAGATGTTAAATGTGTATAAAGGTTTCGTTAGATTCAAATCAAATATATTAATAAGAATATTTAGGGTGATACTATGTACCTAATATTGAATCATAGCAGGAACTACATAACTATTGGTTTTCTCTCTAGTAGCATTGCTATGATTGATCAGTCATTCAGGCAGTGACCTCTCTTATTTTAAGGTCCATTTTCTCACTTGTGGCTAGTAAGTACATTTTGGGATCATTCTTTGGCACTTGTGAATATCCTAGCCCTAACAATTTTTAACTAATAGCTTTGGCACTCACTGATGTTTCTTGCCTGAATAACTGGAGCCTGCAGAGAATTTACCTTCTTCATTTATTTATGTGATTAACCCAGATAATTCATGAAATTATCAATTGCTAGATTGCAGATGAATTAAAAGTCACCAAGTTGAAACCTATATCTTCACTTATTATGAAAAAAATGATTTTTAAATTACATATCTCCATTTGTTAGCTAGAATTCTCTTATCATAAGAAAGCCTTCTTTTTTCAAACAAAAATCAATGACAGGTTCTTCTAAAAAAGATAAATATATAATTTTTTTCTTTAATTCTCAATTTTCAGAATAAATTCACAATAAAGAGCTGATATTGATATTATAGTCACTTCTTGACTAGTTATTCCTGATGTGGATTTTTATGAATCCAAGGATATGGCCAAAAATAGTTGGAAAGAGAACGGGATATCACAATTTTTCTTCAATTAGAAAAAAAAGCTACAAGATTTTATTTTCTTTAAAGTAAACTTTGAAAACACCATGTATATCATGTAGATTTTGATGTATTTAGTTGTGAGCCTCTTTTGAATTTTATAAAGAGAATATATATTTAGTAAAAAATGCTTGTGGAATATCAACTATTTGATGGAAGGTGGATTGAAAGTCACCAAATTAAAATCTATGCCTTCATAACTTAGACTATGTTGAATAGCCTGTTTAGTCTCTCCTGAATTCAAGGGTAGTAAGTGATGTGTGAAAGCCAAACTCTCTTCAGACAACACATGAAGAAATATTCAGTCAGGTTCTTGGATTAGAAGATTGTTGTGTTTGAAAATCATCACTTTCCACAAGAAAAAAATGAACATATTACAGAAAGCAACTGAAACCAGTTTTACCCCTTTGTTTAAAAGCTTCAGAGTTCTTTATTTCTAAGACTTGAGTCTAATCTCTCTTGCTTTTCCTTGGGAATAGCAATGTTTAACCCAATTAATATAGCAACTTTTAATTCACTTTGGTGTGCTGTACCAGATTCTTAGATCAGACCCCAAAACTATACCTGGAGAGGTAAAATTAGCTCCTTTAATTCATTGTCTTAGTCTGAGCATAATAAATAAACCTGCCTTCAGTTTATAACATGGCAAATGTGTTTTTATAATGAATAAATGGGCACTTAGCACCAAAAACTTGCAAGCATCATCCAGATGCAGCCAAAGTTGAATGAGCACATGGAACTGGTCACATGGATGCCTCTGTTAACTGAATACACAATCTGGAAAGAAGATGCTTTTTTTTCAAGGTCTGGAAATTTTAATGGTATCTGGCAGCTACTTCATTTTCAAGATAATCCTGTAACTGTTTCTGGTTATAGGCAGGGGTGAGGGTGGGACACCAAAAGCAATAGTTTGGTGGCTTGCTGAAATTGGGTGGAGATGTGGTCATGTTGGCACTTGAAGCGTGAGCACAAATAAGCTTTAGAGGAAGGAACCTGTGATTGGGTTACTTTCGGTCACTTAAGGACCTAAATGGTGTGAGGGTGATGAAAGAGGGAGAGGAGAAAGAAAAAAGGAATGAAAGATGAGTTTTGTGGATTTAAAAGCAATTGGTTAATTCAGTCAGACTTTCACTTCTGAATAATGGTTTTGTTAGGTCCTTAATCCTTAGCCAAATGATTCCCCTTGGACCTGTTAACTCATTGTTTTATCTTTTAAAGATGTGTCATCAAAGCAACCATTGCTAAAGTTACAAACTCATCCTCTCATTCGGCCCTGACTTGGTCTATAAGTTTTAATAAACTGACTAGTTGGTTGTTATGACTCACCAGGGCTGTGTCCTGTCTCTCCTCCTCTTGCCACTGGTAGCAGGGGGGTAGATTGTCACCAAATATTACTAGTGCATGCACTTAAAAAAAAAAAAAAAACCACTAAAAAATGCTGAGCAAATGACATTTCAGCTTTATTTATTTATTTATTTTTGAACTGAGAGATTCCCTCTATTCCCCTTTATAGAATAGGTAGAAGCAGAAATAAAGAGGTTACTCCCAGATGGTTTTAATCCATGACTATTTTGATCATGGCATTAGTCCCTTTCAATGTCATTATATATTTTAACCATTTAAAACCAGTTTACAACAGACATGAAAGTATTTTGTCTAAGAAGAGTTGGCATACAGCACTTCCTATGTCAGACTTTTCCAACAAGCCCTATTCACTCAGCAACCTTATGTTGGTGAATCTTCCGAGATTTGCTTCCATGGTTCACTTACAAGAAGACATTTCTAAGGGAACACAGGGAACATAGTTATAATCCACCTCTAATTTAAGAAACTCTATGGAGTCCCTGAAATTCTCTCTGTGTTTTAGGAGGCTAATTCATTAAAAAATAGCAAAGAACATCCTAGTTTAACCTAGGCAATGGTCCACTTCCATTTCTGAGTTGAACAGCTTCTCTCTCTACAAGGCTGCAAGGGAAACATAGTGATACAGTGAGATCTGATCAGATCACTGGGGAGGAGTAGGGAGGATGTTGCCCAAGGCAATGGCAAACAGTCTAGGATGGAATTGGCTGAGAAGCTAAATTCCTCCAGAGCACATGGAATTATGGGCTGCAAGATTTAAAATAAGAGGAAGTCTGTCTCTCTGACTCCTTCCTCAAGGATGCTTGGATGATTGTGCTGCAACTGCCTGTGCTTCCCAAAGGACAGCATTTTGGAAACACCTGGTACAGACTAGGATTAGGCTGTCCTGGAAGAGGGTGGCAAGGTTAATCTTCTTTGGGTGTTCTAGATACAATGGGTTCTGAGGCTGAAGCCTGTCATTCTTCCAAAACTGTGTAGCTTTTAAATCTTACATTGTTTTAGTTTGTAAACTAATCCTGTAGAAACAAGATCATTAAAAACTAATAGGGGAATGATAGGGGAGTTTAAGTACTAAAGATTTTAGCTTTAATTGATAGGCTTAAGTGATTAAAGCTATAAAGAGTTAGTTTAGTCTTAATTGATAGGCTTAAGTGACTAATGCCTATAGAAAGCTATTATTCCAAAATTGTGTAGCTTTTGAATAAAGACTCCTTTATCACCAAACCTTTGCCTCTAGAATTTTGCCTAGAGGGTGGTGGTGGGGAGCAGAACCCCACTGCTCTTCAGTAACAATAGGAGTAAGGAGATCTGGGTTGTCTGCTTCTGTTGGACCTCCACTTTTCACTGGTCTCAGAATTCTAGAACATTTTCTTATAGTGTTGCCATCCCTTCCCTCCTTCATCCTCTTTCCCTTCTTTCTTCCTTCCTTTTGTTCTTTCTTATTTCTTGGCTTTTTTATCTGTTCCCATCCTCTTATCCCCTTTGTACCACATAAAACAGGGAACAATGCAAGTATTTTACATGAAAATTTAAAGAAGCAAACTGAGAACTACTTGCATGAACATAGATCACAACCTTCTCGAAATCCTTCCAAATGAAATAAAATGATATGTTTAAAGTCATGAGCTTCAGACTGCTTAGACTAGACATGCTGCTTCAAGGTCAGAGGCCCTCTCTAGTACTGATGGCTCAGCTCTATCCACCTATTCCCAATTTTGCTCAATAGGTATGGACAATAATCGATCACAAAGAAGTTATCATACTGGCTCCTCCAACTTCCCCTTTTTTATAACTCATGAAAACTCATTTTTTTCACTACCTGAGGAAAAACTATGATTCATTGTCCCTCCACTAGTTTAGAGTTGTCCTATGCTGTCCTCATGTTCCATGGTCCACTTACTGTTTCTTTCTATAGTGAGCATTGTGGTTGCCAGCCCATCAGGGATATTTCATTCCCTGCTAGACATTGGTGCAGAGATGAGTAGGCTCAGGGCTGTTTGGGAGAGAAAGATACAAAGAGAGTCTTACTTAGGAAAAGAATTCTACTCTCCACCTCTCTTGCCACCATGTGAACAAGAAATCATATTACTCCATTGGTGCTGGCAGTTCTCTTAGGGCCATAAAGGAACCAGTGATAGGATAAAGCTGATGCCCACTGAGCAGAAGGAGCTAGAATGAAATGGTACCTTTTGTAGGCACCACACTCTGGTTCACCACACTCTGGACTTCCTGTTATCTGAAATGGACCCCTACCTCTGGACTTCCTGTTATATGAAATAATGTCTGTTACATGAAGCCAGAAGCATCCAAATTGATATACTTTTTAATTTTTTAAAATAGTTTTTTATCTTCCTTGTTTTCTTTTTTCCTTCCTCTCTTCTTCCCTTCTCCCTTCCTTCCCCTGTTCCTCACATCCTTGCTTCTCCCCTTACTCATTTCCTTTCTTTTTCTTTTTCATGGTATTGGCTAGTGGAAATTATCTAGTGTGACTTAACTCTTTTCACTTTCTTGAGACTACAAAGCTTTTTGGGACATGGACTTTCAGTGTTAAAAACAGGATGGTCCAGTGCAAACCAGGATGGTTAGTTACCTTATAAGATTAAGAGGCATTTTTCATATGCATAACAAAGGTCACTTACCTCTGAAAATCGGGTGCTATCTTTTGTGAGGGCAAGCTTTTGATAAAAAACTGCAATCTTTGCACTGGTTGGGTAGCTCAGTTGGTCAGAGCATTGTCCCAATATGCCAAGGTTGCAAATTTGATCACCAGTCAGTTCACATGAAAGAATCAACCAATGAATGAATAAATAAGTGGAACAACAAATGTTTCTCTCTCTCTCTCCCTCCTTCCCCTTCTTCTCTCTCTGGGATCAATGATAAAAAAAGCAATCCTTTTTGTTATTCAGGAATAGTGAGGAGAAATAAAAGAAACAATTGGATTCTCATTCCTGACATTACCACTTCCCTTACCTGGGTACCCATGGGTCACCAGGAATGTTAGAGGTCCTCTGATGTAAGTCCTTTGTCTTTGTACTGGGCGTGGGGGAGAGGGAGAAAGAGACAGAGAGAGAGGGAGAGAGAGGGAGAGAGCTAGAGAGAGAGAGAGAGAGGGAGAGAGAAAGGAAAAGGAAGGAGTAAAAAAAGAATGAGAGAGACTGAGGGCAGACTTACCAAGCGTAACAGCACTACTAAATAGCAGAGTTAAGGCAAAATCAGTCTCTTACTATTCATAGATGATTCCAAGATACTTACTGTATTTCATGTATCCTTAGGATACTGTTTAATTATTATAATTTTAGGAGATAAACCAAGTATTAGGGGAAAGCTCTAGAAGTCTAAATTCAGGACTGATTCTGAAGAACCGACATGTAGTCTTATTCTAACTCATAAGGGCTTTAATAGGAGAAACTTATATACATGGGAAAAGCAGCTATTCCCAGTGGTGTTCAGCCAGGGGAAAAAAAACCCCACCTCACCCTGGACAGGGTCTCTTTTTATAGAGGGTTAATAGTAAAACAATATGGTGGGTAGTTTTGTAGACCACCAGAAAGAACAATGATTTTTAAGTTAACAGATAATATCAGGCAGTTATCCACACTCTATATATTCATTAACCTCTTTCCTGGGGGCATAGCATTTATCTTCAGGAGGTATTCTGGGTTTGTAGGTAGTTATCCATGCCTGAGGCTATAGAGAGTTAAACAGTCATAGAAGGTTAAAAAGAAAGTCCAGCATTTCCCAGATGCCTTTGCTGCTGGAGCCATACTGCACCTCTCATTTAGGCCAAGTTACTCCACCCCAGATGTAATCTGGGTCCTTCCATTCTATGTGCCTGTCTTTCACAAATTCCCTCAAGCCCTTTGCACCATAATAGTTTGGAGTTGGAGGGCAACCCTATACTCCATAGATTCACAGTGTAATTAACAAACAATAATAATACCTAAGAGCCTCTTTCCGAGGTAGTGATAAAGAATGAAGCACATGGACAGAGGATCAATTCTTAACTGCTGACTAGTTGAGATTTGGTTGGTCCATGAGAGGCTGTTGCCAGGAGAAGGGGGAATTTCTCTGCAGACCCTGCAGTCACTCTCATTTTTGAGTGTCACCAACATGTGAGCCAAAGTGGCAAATAGGTTGTGTTGCATGCTATGGTCAGAAAAACAAAGAAGTTACAGGCAAAAGCAACAGTAAATCATAAGCTTGAGGCATAATACAGGCTACTTTGTCATTTGTACTAATAGCTATACTAAGACTAGGAGCGTTTTCTCCCCGGGTTTGCAATACCACACCAAGTTCTAGCAGAGAGTGGGTCAGTTGGAGGCACTAACACAACGGGAAGAATGATAATACTCCAAATCAGCACAGAGGGCATGCTCTTAGTCAGTGTTTGGTGTGATGGGTTCTGCACTACCACATAGATGGCTGGTGCCTGGCCCTAGGTCATGTTGAGCCATCAACGATATGGCATACATGGCCCCGGTTGCAGAGTCCATTCAGCAGTCAAGCTCTTCAGCCGAATCCTCATTGCTATCAGTTGTGTGCTGGTTAAGAGGTGATATGCACTAGGACATGCTTCTCTGGTGTAGCTGTTGAGTTCCATCTGAGACTCTGGCAACCTGCATGTCCACCCCTCTAAAGAGTGGGTTTCTCTTCTCAGAGCTGACAGTCTGTTCTCCTCTCAATCAATCCAGAGGCTTTAGGATTATAAGGCAGATAGAAATGCCACATGATATTGTTCTCTTTGGTCCATCTCTGTACCTGGTGACTAGTGAAACGTCAACTTGGTCAGTTGTTGTCCATGGGCTATCGATTCATAGCACACAGTTTCCTAAGTCCCTGTATGGTAGCCTACATTAGTTTCTTTCTTACTAGAATATGCTTGCAACAGACCAAAGGCAGTATCAACACACATCGATGTGTATCTGCAATTCTGAGACAGTGCAAGAGTCCAATGTAGTCTACCTGCTATGTCATGGTTGGTGTTCTTGCCCTTGATACCTGTCCAAGATGCTATGGCAATTGTCTCCTGCACTTGAGAGAACAAGGAGTACACTCCTGGCATACTTTCTTAATAAGGGCATGGGTGAGTTTCATGCCCACCTGTTTGGTAATTTCCCAAAGAGTATGTATCCCCTTGTCTTATAGTATTTCTGTGTAGCCACTGGGTCACTTTTTGAGGGCCACTGCTTTCTTCTGTGTAGTAGACCTGGGCCAGCAGACTCACATCCTGATTCCTCGGAGGAGGGTTAACACTGTGACCTGGTACATGGTACACTGTGACCTCCAAGCCTCTTGTCTTTTCCCATACCTCACTCCACATTTTAATTCCCCATAATGGATGATGCTGAACTTCCCAGTTGTCCTTTTTCCATTGTCCTATCTACAAACTGAGGCCTTTGTAGACAGCTGGACTGTCAGTCACCAGAGCAATAGGGCTTTGTTCATGCATTAGTATAATAGCATCCAAGCTGATTGCAACTCTGTCCATTGACTAGTTTGCTGACTTCCTCCATCTAGCCATATAGTGTCTGTACTTGTCTGTGGGGAAGGCTGCCCTTAACAGACCCAACAATGTACCAGATAGTCTTAGGGATTGGCACCTGACCTTCTTTAACATGCAACTCTAATGGTGAGTGTGTCCACAAACCCATGACTGGGGCCAAGATGGCGTGCAGCTCAGCACTAAGTGGACTAGTTGATAGGGCACATTGTTGCTGCAGGTAGACATACCACTTGTGTGGGTTAGTGGGCTGAGCCACCCCTGATTAGGGTTTGACAAATTCCCAGATCCACCCAGCAATGAGGAATTGTGTCCTTAGTGTCACTGGCAAGGCTTTTGTGATGCACACTACAGGCTGTAAACTAGGGTACACTACCAGCAGTTGCTTCTCCATAGGATTATACCTGAATTCAGTTCTTCCATGATTGAGGCCAGAAACACAGAGGCACCTTTCTCCCATCCTGTTTTGCCATAAGCCCCACCCAAAGCCCTCAGGACAGACCAAAACATCTAATTCACAAGAGTTGGTTGCATCCACTACACTCAGTTCCTGAGTTTGTTTTACTATCACCTTTGCACTGGTTAAGGCATCAATATACTCTTATCTCCAATCCCAAATTGCTTCTTTTTAACTAGTATATGTCAAGGGTCTAACAGCTGAGCTAGATGGGGAATAAAAGTCTTTTACAAAATATTTGCAGTCGTTTCACTGATTCTGGCATAGGATAATTTTGAATCTTGATCCAACATAGCAGCTAGAATGACTTTTGTCTTACCAGACCAAACAACTCCCAAGAATTTGACAGTGGACCCAGGCCCTTGTACCTTGTTGCAGTTTATGACCCATCACCATCCTTCTAGGTACTCCTGCAGACTCTCTGATGCCTTGCATAAAACAGAAAAGTCATTACCAGTTAGCATGCTGTATCAATAGGATGATGTAATACTATCCCTTCCCCATCTTTCCACATAGGTATATCTTTTGCTACTAACCATGGCAGATGGTGAGGCAATGCATATGGCCTTGTGGTGACACCTGAAATGTGTTCTCTGTTCCAGCTGAAAGCAAACTGATCTTGGCTTTGTAGGTCTATGGGAATACTGAAGAAAGTATTAGAAAGATCTAATACAAAATATGTTCCCAGAGACTCATGGCCTTCATTGAATAATCAGACAATATTAGGAACTGCAGCATGGATTGGGGGGGACTACTTTATGAAGCTCTCGGTTGTCCACAGCCATCCACCAGGACCTGTCTGGTTTACGGGCTGGCCAGACAGGGCAGTTAAAGGGACTATGGGTGAGACAAATTATGCCCACTTTATATAACTCTTTAACCTCATTGGTGATCTCTGCATGCCACCAAGTTAAGCAATACTGTTTCATTGATATAATCCACCTCCATACGGGGAGCTTCACAGGTGTCCATTTCACCTTTTCCCTGAGCATGGGCTTAATTGATCCTATTCCACAAACAGAACTGTCCTCCTGTTGTAGATACTTGACCTAATTGAGCTAAGATGTAAATGACCAATATAAATTCAAGCAGGGGTGAAATAAACACCTGAGAGGACCTCAGGGGCAATCAACCAATCTACATGCAGAGCAAGACTTGCTTCATCTTTACAGAGCCCCATAGCCATCTATAGCAGTAACATAGCTTGTAAATTTACAGTTATCCCCATAGATCAGTGTGAATTTGGCTTCAGTAGTTATTACAGCCAAGACTCGTTATTTATTTTGTAGTGTCCAATGGATGTTTATCTATATATGGGGTATCCAGTCTGTCTGCACCTTCCTTACTGAGGGATATGAGCCATTTTCCTAGTGCAGCTGCTCAGGTTTCTCATGAGGAAGGAGCAGACAATGCCTAGTTCTCATCTGTATGCAATTTCTTCTTAGGTGGCAGTTTCTGAAATTGCCGTTCACGTTTTTGTTTTTGCCACAATTGTATCAAAGCAGCATTCAGCAGTTTGTCAATTCTCTCTAATGGTGTGCCCGCTTTCATTAAATCAAACCACGGCTGTCTGTGGGATACCCTGATCTGGCCCATCTCTCCGCACTTCTTACCCTTCTTGCTGGTTGCTTGAATATTAGCCCATTGCCTGGCTCTCTCAGTTTCTCCTAAATCTGCAACAACTTGGGCTACTTGATTTACTGGCAATCTAACCATGGGGTTTAGGAGTGACACCAGGCATCCTTATTACTGGGTAGGGGCAGACTGCAGGATTATGTCCTTCATCCCAGAAGTAAACATTTCATTATTTGACCCTCAAAAATGTTTAGCATAGCCCTGGCTAGTGTAGCTCAGTGGATTGAGTGTCACCCTGAGAACCAGGGGTCACTGGTTTGATTCCCCAGTCAGGGCTCATGACTGGGTTGGAGGTCAGGTCATCCCCAGGAGGGGGGCATGAGAGGCAACCACACATTGATGTTTCTCTCCCTCTCTTTCTCTCTCCTTTCCCCTCTCTCTAAAAATAAAAATTAATAAAATCTTTAAAAAAATGTTTAGCATAAGTAACATTCCATATCCCTAATTCCCTGATTAACTCCTACAGTTCTTCTATAGTCTGCCGCAAGGAAATCATCAGCTCTTTGTTCACAGCTCTGTAAAGTTGCTTTCTCAGAGTCTTGTGGTTACCAAGGCTAATGTGACATTCCTCCTCAAGTCAAAAAGATGTCTTTGGCACCCGAATTCCACAAGTGTAGCGTCCATCCCCCTGTATGCTCCTTTCCTTTCTTCCTGCACTTGTTTCCTAACTTTTCTCACTCAGCTGAGGTATATTCCCTCATGGAAGTAAACTGATGCCTTTCTGGCACTGAAAGATCCACCAGGCTCACCTACTATGGCTGTGGTTGCTCTGCCTTAATCTTTGTGATCATTACTGGTCATGCTTGTAAGTCTGGTATGTCTGTCATGTCCCTCTCTTCCTCCTGTGATGACGGGGAAGAGAAAGGTGAGTCTTCTGCTGGGTTCTGAATCTTGGGATCCCAGTTTGTTCTGATATGACCAGGAGAGCGGTACATTTTCCTGTCAGTTTTGCTACATTGCAGGCTAAGGTTTCCACTTTCTCAACACTATCATGCAGACATTACAAAAGCCCTCAGGTAGTAACCACTAGTGCCAGGCAGGCTTCCTTCTCCTATTGGAAGTCCTTTTCCAAACAGCAATTCCTAGTAGCCAAAGCTAGTGTCTCTTCTCAAGAAAACCTCCAAGCATGAAGGAGGGGCCAGGCTACAGTGGTCACTGTAGCCTGAACATTTTTCTTTTCCTTATCTTCAGCCTTTCCCATAACTCTGCTACTTTGGCAGGTATTTTCAGAACATCCCCACATTCATACACTGATCCTCAAGCCTCCAATGCTTCTGCCAACTGACCCAAGGCACAAGCACTTGACCATCCTGGGATTTCCCCCAGTGGAGCCAGTTTTTCCCCCATTTTGCCCCTGGTTTTTGTGGGTTCTTCAGAATACTGCTCAGATTGCCAACTGTTGGGGGAAAGCCACAAAAGTCTAAATTCAGGATTGATTCTGAAGAACAGACACATAGCCTCATTCAAATTCATAAGAGCTTTAATAGGAAAAATTTACGTACATGAGAAAAGCAGCTAATTGCTCCCAGTGGTAGCTGGCTAGAAAAAAAATCCACCCCCTCCCAGCATAGAGTTTTTTTTTTTTCTTTTTAAAATTCTCACCTGAGGATATGTTTTAGAGAAAAGAAGGGAGAAAAATAGAGAAACCTCAATCAATTGCCTCTCATACATGCCCCAGCGGGGATTGAACTTGCAACCTAGGTATGTTTCCTGACCAGGAATCAAACACACAACTTTTAAGGGATGGGATCATCCTCCAACCAACAGAGATTCTTTTTCATAGGGGGTTAATAGTAAAACCATATGGTAGATAGTCACATAGACCACCAGAAAAAAAAAATGTATTTCTAAGTTCATAGATAACAACATCAGGCAGTTATCCACACTCTACACATTCATTAATCTCCTTCCTGGGAGAATGATGTTTACATTTGGGTGGCATTCCAGCTTTCTGGGTAGTCAGCCAAGCCCGAAGCTATCGACCTTTCCCCCAATGACAATATTTCAGAAACTTTGAAACAATTTGGTATCTCAGCAAATGACAGTTTAATTCTAATTGTTTAAATTGGAAATGGAGAAAAACAAATCAATTAAGAAGATCTAATGTCTCAGATAAAAAGTCACCACATTTCTCTGAAAAATCTTCCTGAATAGCAAATTATAGAAAAAAGATGTATAAACTATCCTCACAAGAAGAAAGTATTGGAACATTATTGGATAATGCCATTTATAGAATGTAAACAAAAGGTGATTTGTGAATGACAGAAATATTTTAAAATTTCAGCATTTATAAAAAATATTAATTACAGTTTCATGATGTGGTTTAATATTGCTCCTATATTTTGTATTTAAAACTTATTTGTTTTCTCTTAATTTTAAGACTAATTCTAGAATTATGTTAGCAAAGTTCTAAGCTGGTACTGTGAAGACTTTGATTTAAAATGTGTTGAATATCATTATTAAGGAGGGAAATAGTGGAGCTATTTACAATATTCCATGTTCTAATACAAGATGGTCGCTTGGTGAAGGTGTAGTCTGCCGGATTTCTCCACTGTTAATTTATAATTTTCCCCCTTGTAATTTTAGCATCCATTGGTGGATCTTGCCTCCAACAATCATTACTGTGGTACCCTAATGGAGAGGTCCCTCATTTCTTCTACATTTACTGATTATAATTCTGTAAGGCGGAGTGTCTTTCTCCCATTTATTTATATGATTTTTTATTTATGACAGTAAGGGCTCATGAATATTTATTTTAACCTATGGATTATAATCCAATATTATTGTTACTTACTTTGTTTTTCATATTGTTCCAGCTTTGGACATTGGGAGGTTAGGTTGGCTCTTTGGCCCTTTGTCATGTCTCTATCTTTTTAAGCTATCCTTACTCTCTGATACCACAGGGTACTTTGGGTTCATCTTGTGTTTGTTTGTTTGTTTTGTTTTTTCATAAACTAGCTTTGGAATTGGCCATTTATCCAATGAAAAATATAGCTAATTCTTAATTTGTAACATTTGCTAAATAGTTTACAGGTTGTAAATTTTTTTTTGGAACAATATTTAGGCTAGAGGAATTCTGATTAACCTACCATGACAAAGATAATAGTACAGGAATAAGAGAGAATACCAATTTTTATGATGTCTTCAGATGCTCATTTTAAAAACTTGGTTTCTTTAACTGATAACTTTGGTGAAATCTAACACAATGCTTAGAGGTTACTTATAAATACCAATGATCTAAGCTGCCAATTTCTGTAAACAATCAGACATTTGCTGTCTGTACAACAGAATGAGCAGCAAGAGACACTATCTTCTCTCTCTCTCCCTCACCCACTCTGCTCCACCCTAACAGTGCCTGAGGCATTTCTATAGCCCTAAGGATCTATATAACACTGCTCCTGGAAAGTGGACTAGGCCAAAACAGGTCTGCCTAAGGCCTGCTTGTCGTGTGTAGACTCTTGACTTTGTGCAGGGGTGATTTCACAACATGTGCCCAGGTGAATAAGAGAGTACGTTTATTAAAGCTGGGGCTGGTGAAAAAAAGGAAGGGTCTATGATAGAAAAAGCAAAAGAGAGAGCCTAGGTGGGGCTGCTTTGGTTCACTGGGAAGTCAGAGAAAAGGCGGCCTTAGAGACAGGTTTAGGGGGTTAGCCTGGGAGAAGCTGCCAATACCCATTGCTCTCCTGGTTGCAAGCCTCAGAGGGACCCTTAGACTTTAGGAAAGAAGAAGGGAAAGAAAAGGCACAAGTATGCTCCTGGGAGGGAGAGCATGCGCTCGGTCCTTAGTCTTGAGGGTTTTAACGTCTAGGAGTTTAGGGGCAGTTTTAGGGTAGGATCTCAATAGAATATTCATCAGCTTTTCCAAGTGTATCCTTTTAGAGTTGTGGTCTCCCTTGATTGGTCAGCACCAGGGCAGACAGTCATTAGTCACTACAGCTGGTCCTGGCTTCTCCTACCTGGTTTTCCTGTGTTTCTGGGCCAGAAGCTGAAATACAACTGAGAGGTAAATGTTATCTTTAACATTTTTTTAGGGAAAAAAGATCAGAAGGTCTAAACCACATGATCACGTGATATGTATACCAGGGGTGGAAAGGCCACGCTTGGGTCAAGATCCAGAGCCAGTTTTGCCCACTGCCAGGCCCCAGGGGCCTTCGACCCTGGTGACCTTCTGTGCCTGTGGCTATAAAATGCTCAGCCAGTTTGTTCAGCTGTCTGTGTCAGTTTCCCCATTCTACTTACCAAAGAATTTTTCTAGCTAGTTAGTATCATGCCTCCACACTATTTGTAAATAATTGACATGGAAGGAGCCCAATACCTAATTCTATAGACAATCACACTGGGACTGAGTGTAAAATGAGTTCTCCAATATTATAGAGCTGGTAGTGGCTCAATTAGGAAGCAACGTCTGTGTTTGGAACCCACTTGAGTGTCCTTTTGGCTTTGCCACAATGCTAAAGGAGGCAGTATTGTTTCAGGTTCTGAAAATCTTGATAGAGTGAGCCCCACAAATGTCAGCTAAAATAGACAGAACACAAACTAGACAACAAAGAGAACTCTGTTAATAATAAACTGCTTTGGGGAAAAATTTTTAAAGTAGAAATTTTACAGACTAAAACTATAGATAGTGGAAGAATTCAGGTACTATATGTTATATTGGGTGAGAATCTAAAGACAGGCTCTCTTGTCTTGGTAGCTTATAATATAAGGTAGTGTTAAGATCTCTACAGAAAACAAAACAAAATAAAACACACACCCCAACAAAAAAAGCTCTAATTCTTCTTCATTTAAGAGTTTCCTACCATAGAGATATATTCTGACATATATGTACATACAGATTAATATTGCAGAATAATTTCCCCACCATCCTTCTGAACTTGATAAACTAACTCAATTCTAATTAATATTATCATTATCCAAATTCAAACTAGAAGTTTTATCTCAGTGGCAAACAAAAGCCTGTTCAATATATATATTTTTAAAATTTAACCTATCTTTCTCACATAGTTGACTTCTGGACTAGTGTCTTCTATTTTGCTCTAATGACATGGTCATGGTCATTGCACTTTATTTTAAATATCATACTAATTTCATTCAAATAGCAAACTGTAACAATCTGTTTTAAGTTGGTAAAAATATGAGATCTAGCAAAGGCTAGGGAATGGTAAAGGAGTATTTCTCTAGGGTAAGTAACACATTATTTGAGAAAATGTTTATCCTTAGGAACATGCACAAAACTGAAGTTAAAGGGCATTAGCCCAGTGAGGCACATTTCAGACTTTAACCTCCAGAAATAGTTACCAATAAATTTGTACTGTTTTAAATACTAAATTCATTATATTTGATATAACAACAATAAGAAACAAATACAACTTTAAACCAATCCTACCTATGATGGAAATAAAGCTATGTGTAGACAGTGACTATGAAAGGGGTTTTGTGTATTAAGATTCTCCAAAGGAGCAGAAGCAGTAGACTCTGTGTACAGATATAGGCATACGTGAAATAAAATTTATTGTAGGAATTGGGTCACAGAGTTATGAAGGTGAGGAGCCCCGCAATCTATTATCTGCAAGACAAAGAACCAGGAAGACTGGTAGCATAACGACTTGAATCCTAAGACTTGAGAATCAAAGAAGCTGATGATATAAGTACTGGTCTGCATCTCAAAACCTGAAAACCAGGAGTTCAAGGTCAGAAGAAAATTGATGCCTCCGATCAAGCAAAGAGGGTGAATGGGCCCACCCTCTGCCTGGGATGTTGACCACCAACTTTGGACAGTGTGATCTCCTTTAGTAATCAACTGTTTCAAATTCTAATCTCTTCTGGACACACCCTCACAGAAACAATCTGGACTTAGCTGAGTCAGGTTAGCATTGATCATCACAGTTAGAGATTAATGAAATGACTGAGTTTTGAGAACCTGTCATATGAGGATGTGTGAAGTCCAAAGAGAAGAATAGACTCTGAAATTTAGAAAGCAGAGCTTCCAAAAGTTCAGTGAAAAGTTTGTATTACTCTATAACATGAATTTTTGAAAGGAAATATAACTTTAGAAGGTTGGAAAGTTCTCAAAAGATGCAATTATGACTGTATAATTCTATAGATTGAATTGTATGAAGCTACAGAAGGCATGCTTATCAAATATGTAGATGACATGAAGCCTGGCAAGAGAATGAATACATTGTATGTCAGAACCAGAATTGAAACAACAAAAAAATCTTGTCAGTCTGTAGCAATGGGATGAATCTCAAACAAAGATAGAAGTACAGGGATTAACATAAGATCCTAAACTTGGGTCCAAAAGCCCAACTGCCCAAATGAAGTTAGAAGTAATATAGCATAACACCATGTGCTAAAATGACTGTCAAGTTTTAATAAACCAAAGAGTTAAAGAGATATAATAGAATAATAGAAATTGTAAATATTTCAAAAAGTTTTTTCTACCTTATTCTGCCAGTCAGGTCATATAAGGTAATTGTCTAGCTTTGGATCTGTTATAGGAAAGGGATCAGTAAAAAAAAAAAAAAAAAATCATGCTTGACACTTAGTAATAACACATAGTTGAAAATATGGAGGGGGGTTTACTTTGAAGAAGAGACAATTCCAAATTAACAGTGAAGAGAGAATAATACTTCTCTTCAAATATTTTAAAGACTTATGAGTCAAGATGTTAGGTTTATTCTAAGGGGGTTCAAAGAGTAAAACTAGAATCAGTTAGTAGAAACCTCAGGAAGATAAATTCCAGCTCAATTCAAAGAAGTTACAGTCAAAGTTATCTAAAATTCAGATGGACTGCCCTGGCTAGGTGGCTCAGTTGGTTGCAGTTGCATACTGTACAGTAGAATGTTGCAGGTTTGATCCTCAGTCAGGGCAAATATGAGTATTTAGGTTGTAGGTTCAGTCTCCAGTTGGGACACATACAGGAAGCAACCGATCGATGCTTCTTTCTCACAGGAGTGTTTCTCTCCCCTTCTCCTCTCTCTCTAAAAATCAATAAACATATCTTTGGGTGAGGATTAAAAAGATTCAGATGGGCTGTTTAAAGAGTGGGCTCCACACCAATGGAGACATTTGAACACAAACTCAACCACAATCTGGTAGATAATGTAAAATTCATTCAAACAGTGAAAGAAAATGTAGGTCAGATTACCTTAAAGTTTTTGAAGCTATGTCTGAAAACTATTGTGAGAAATAATTACTAAGTCAGGCTTGTTTCAACTCATTTATAGGGACAGCGTTTATTTTCTGAGTAGTATGTCTATAACTTGGTAATAACAAACTATTATACCAACATGAAAAACTTTCCTAGAAAAAATTTAAAACATTAAGTTTCAGGGAATTTTGAAAAAATTTACTTAGTCTCATTATAGCTCCTGTTGTTGGTACTTGCTATAAAAATGGAGTCATTGAATTCATTAGGAGCTAGCTCCTCAGAAAAGTTGATTAAACCTTGCCATCTAATTATAGAGGAAAAGAACCTAAATGGCAAGTATTCTCTACTCATATAGTTTTAGTAAATTATTATCTCAGACATGCTAAATTCTCCTTTCAGAATCCCTAGCACTGCCCCTTCTATCAAGCTATCAAAAGTTCCCAGCCATGAACTTCTCAGTTCTCAGCGTGCACTGAGGCACCCCAGACTTCTGAAGCATTTTCTTACTGGTGCAGCTCGGGAAAGGCTTTGTTGGCATTCTTAGATCTATAAATCTTTTTTTCACCTTTCAAATATCCTATTAGTTCTCTGAGTTACCACTTTCATCTCTTTCTTTTTACTCTGCTTGTTTCATTCTATTTTTCTTTACTTAAATTGCTAAAATTCTCTTACATTCCAATATGATATATAAAACCTTTTTTGGGGGGTCTAAAATCAAAAGGAAAAATAAGAAAGGAAGAGGTTATAGAAATGGGGGAAAAGATGCTTTTAATTTTGATTCAGGGTCTTCCTGGAAAGGCTAAACTAAGCTCACTTTGAGAGTGCTGATGAGACATTTGAGATTCAGTTTACAGGTTGTATTTAGAAAAGTGAGATTTGAAAAATAAAATTAGATAAAAGAAAGAGAAATAATTGAAGAGATTGGAATTGTGAGTTTGTAATTTTTCTCTTAACTGATGTGATGGTTAATTTTATGTGTTAACTTGTAACCAAATCCAGGATTGGCTGCCTTCTGCAACAGGAGCCAAATATATGAGGCAGGTGCTGATGAGAAGGAAAGTGGTTTATTCAAGTATTGACCGCATGAGAAAATGGGGGATTCTTGCCCCAAAGCTTATCACATCTTGGTGCACGCAGAAGCTTTTATAGAGAGGAAGAGGGAAAGCACAAGGAAGAGGTCAAGGAGAGGGAGTTGAAAAGTTTTTTACAAGCAGACCAGCAAAATCCATTCCAATAAGGACCTCAAAACTGTTTAAGTGATGGCCTGGTGTGCATCACCCTGGTTTTTGTCAACCTACTTTACATCATCCTGGTTTTACAGTTGAAGGTCAGCAAACCTCCCAGAGCTTGGATGATCGAAGGCCAGAGTCTATATCTTTTGAAGTTAGTTCCTAGAATTCTTATACAAAAATGCTGTTCATGTAAAAGCTACATATTAGAGTTAGCATTTACAGAAACAATGTCAAAAGAATGGCAAGGTGGGTTACAATTCCCCACTGTTACAAACTTAGCAAGGTCATGGTGCATAGGTTTTGGTCAAACACCAGTCTAGCTGTTGCTGTGAAGATATTTTAAAGATATATTAACATTTAAATCAGTAGAATTTGAGTGATGCACATTACTGTTTATAATGTGAGTGTGTCTCAGCCAATAAGGTTATGGAAGCCTTAAGAAGTCCTTCCAGGTAGAAGAGAATCTGCCTTCAAACAGCCTTTAGGCTCAACACTGCAGCATCAACCCTTCCCTGGGTCTTCAGGCTGCTGGTTTGCTTTGTAGGTTTTGACCTCCAAAAATACATGAGACAATTTTATAAAATAAACCTTTCTCTTGATAGAAAGATGGAGATAAAGATAAAGAAATAAAGATATACATAAATATATATCTCCATAGATTATATATAAATTTCTATTTATTCAATTCATTTTTTTTCTCTGAGACCTCTAATTAAACAGCAATGAATTTCTTTAATCTCCTGTCCTACTCATTACACTTTTCCCCTCCTATTTCTATTATTGAAATTTACCTTCTTCTGGGGTAAGAT
This sequence comes from Mormoops blainvillei, assembly GCA_004026545.1. Classification (NCBI taxonomy): domain Eukaryota; kingdom Metazoa; phylum Chordata; class Mammalia; order Chiroptera; family Mormoopidae; genus Mormoops; species Mormoops blainvillei. Next base: position 111,619 of record PVJD01000541.1, on the reverse strand, counting down.
TTACTATTCTTCCCCCAAACTTTCTGTATCGAGCCACTTTTACCTCTCTTCTCACCTCAAAATGATACTTTGTGTAATAATATCAGAACACCTGTATGCTCGTACATTTTGATAAACCATTAATTCATGGATATATATATTATATATATATATTATATATATATTTTTCCTATATATATATTCCAATATATATATATATATATATTGGAAACTATGATAAACTTCATAAAAACCTCATTCAGGATTTATTGTAAGGATCATTTGAAACAATATATATGAAAGAGCTTTTCAGCCTAAAATCTTATCACATTTTTCTTTCTACCTTTCTTCATTCTCTAACTCATATGTATGCCACCTACCTCATTAAAGAACTTTTCTAGAATACAGGATATAGATCAATACAGTGAAATCTGACATATATTCTTTGTGATAATTCATATACTATAGGAAATCACAAACTGTCAGAGGGAAGAAACATGTAAATACTTACATAATCCTAGGAGAGTTGGATATGGAAAATGTACTTTAAGAGATTTGTAAGCAATGGACATGCTATATGAATATAAAATAAAATAATTTAATGATTTGTAGAGATATTTGAATGGATTTTTTAAGGAGGTAGAATGTGTTGGTCCTTAATGGAGAATAAGGATTCAATAAACAAATGTTCAAGGAAAGGACATTCTAGATAATAATAGTAACTAACATTAATTATTCCCTTATTATATTGGGCTCTAGGATGCTTATACAGTGTGTGAGACATGGTATTAACACTTTACACACATTATTACACTCAGTTGTTACAATAATTATATTAATAGCCCCATGTTATTGGTGCAAAAACTGTGGCCTTGAAAGTTAAGTAAATGGTCCAAGGTCACACACTTAGTGGCAGAACAAATATTTGAATTCAAAATATTTAATTCTAAAGGCCAAGCTCTTAAGTGTCATAAAACAATGCCTCTTATATCAAGAAGAATTAGTAGAATCAAAACCTGAACATGGGAAAATGTGGGATATGTTTTCTATGTGACTGAGACATAGCATGGTTAGATTTTTACTTAAGGTAACAAGGCAGACCAGATATTCAGAAATACATCCCCTGGTGCAATATATCTAAGATGCAAATATTGACTGAGGTGCTAAAAATAATTAAGGGGCTCTATTAGAGGATAGAAATCATGAATCTGGAAAGGTAAGCAAATTGCAGTTTTATTGTTCTACATAAGTTGGGGACAGAAAACTAAGCCTTAAGCTGGAGAAGGGCAGAAAATAGATGAGAGACCTCTGTATGAAAGTAAAACACCTGAAGGATGATGCTCATAATGATTGAACAAGGACAAGAAACTGACTGAAAAAATTGAAAATAAGGATATGTGCTTTCCCTGGCCTTTGTTTTGGATGAAATGGGGAATTACAAAAAAAAAAAAAAAAAAGGCAAAAGTCTCTCTTGAGGATTCTTAATAAAAAACATATACTGATGGTTTAATGCTAGATTTCAAAGGTCTAAGAAGGCTAGAAAACTCAAAGAGATGGTGAATAAAACAGTGTCAATGAGGCTGAGAAGCTAAGCAAAGCTTTAAGCAGTTTTAGGAAGTTTACAAATGAGATGGAAACCCCAAAAAACACCCCAGATTTTGAATTAAGTACCTAAACTTGCTTCTGGTCATGATGGCACAGTGACTAATCACTGTACTTGCTTCCTCCCATGACCACATCAAAATTACAACTAAACTATAGAAAGCTATCATTAAGCACCACCTGAAGTCTAGCTGAACAAAAGTCCTGTAACTAAGGATATGCAAAGAAGCCACAATGGGACTGGTAGGAGGGGTGGGGATGTGCAATTGGCTGGTATACACATGTGGTAGATAAAAATCAGGAGGGATATCTTAGCTGTGGAGTTTCCTGGGAAGAGGGAGGCGTCCCAGACAGACACCAGACTCTCCAGCCCAAGGTTCTAGTTCTGGGAAGAGGAACCTTCCCTGCAATATCTGACTATGAAAAACAGTGAGTGTTGCGCTGAGACAGACGGCTGCTGGGATCATAGAAATGCCTACTAAGGGGTCTGAGCCTGGACTTACTGATGAACTCACAGGCTCTGAGACCCAGCACTTGGGAAGCAGCTCATAAAGCACCAGAGACAGATGGGAAGTAACTGGATTGTTTAGCTCCAGGGTGTGGGCTGGAGGGTCAGTTTTATTCTAGACAGAGTGCTGGCTGAAGCCATTGTTTCTTTTTAAGTGTCCCTCTGCAAACATAGGCAGGCTCCACATTTGAGTCTTTGTCACCCTAGCTAACACTGTTCGCTCTGCCTGGTGACTTCCTGAGACCCTGCCCAACCCAACTTGCAGGCCCACCCAAGGCTTTTCAGTGGTTTTTCCATAAAACAGTATATGTTGGCTCATGCTGTACACTTCTGAAGGGTCTCTCAGAGGTTCACAAATGCCAAATAAGCAGCATGTGGTCTCTTCAGGCCCAGTACCTCATGCTAAGCAGCCCAAAGTCCAACTAGTGACAGACAGCCTCGGTTGATAACTTTACTTCTCCCAAGCCCTGAACAGGTGGCGGCAATCTTCAGATAACTTTGTAACCCACACTGTGTGGCCCCAGGCATGGCACAAGCCAGTATGTCCCAAAAGCTCCCAGAATGAATGCACCTAATGGCCAGTTTCAAAAAATACCAGAGAACAACTCAACCATCTCCACAAATGCCACACTCAAAAGGCAGGCTCCACGGGAATCATGCTCCACTAAAGCAAATTCTCCTGTTTAGGGTCAGCCTGTGCACAACAGCTCCTCCTCTGCAGTCATAGCCATTCCTCACAACCAATCAGTCTGAGGGTCAGTTCCTCCCATTGACATGCCAACTATAATCAAGGTTCAACTGCACCAAGATGGCACACACAACCTACACAAGGGATACACCTGAAGCACCTGCCTTAGATGACCAAGGAGACTATGTCACTAGAACCCACAGGACACTTAGTAGATAAGGCTACTCTGCCAAGCCCAGAAGACACAAGAACTCTACCTAATAGATAGAAACAAACATAGGAGGCAGGCAAAAGGAAGAGACAAAGAAACATGTCCCAAATAAAATAATAAAATAAAAGTCCAGAAAAAAAATACTAAACAAAATGGAGACAAGCAATCTACCAGATGCAGGGTTCAAAACATTGTTTGTAAAGATGCTCCATGATATCAGTGAGAACTTCAACAAAGACATAGAAACATAAAAATGGACATAGAAAACTTAAAAAAGAAATAGAAATGAAGAATACAAAAACTGAAATAAAGAATACAGTACAGGGAATTAACAGTGGAGTAAATGAAGCAGAGGATCAAATCAGTGATTTGGAAGATAAGGAAGCAAAAACAATTAGAACAGAAAAAAAGAATAATTTAAAAATGAACATAGTTTAAGAAGTCTCTGGGATAACTTCAAGAATGCCAATATTCTCATCATGGGGGTGTAGGATAGAAAAGTGAGAGAAGAAAAAAATTGAAAACTTATTTATACAAATACTGACAAAAAGTTTTCTTAACATGGTGAAGGAAATAGACATGAATCCAGGAAGCACAAAACGTCCCAAACAAGATAAACCCAAAGAGACCCACACCATGTCAAATCATAATTAAAATAGCAAAGTTTAAAGATAAAGAGAGAATCTTAAAAGTAGCAAGGAAAGCAGTTAGTTATGTGCAAGGAAGCTCCCATAACACTGTCAGATATTTCTCAACAGAAACTTTGCATGCCTGAAGGGATTGGCATGAAATATTTAAAGTGATAAAAAACAAGGGCCTACAGCCAAGATTACTCTGCCCAGCAAAGCTATCATGTAGAATCAAAGGACAGTTAAAGAGCTTCTCAGACAAGAAAAAGCAAAAAAGTTCATCACTACCATACAACGATATAAGAAATGTTAAAGGGACTTATTTAAGAAGAAGAAAAGAGATAAAAATACAAATAATTAAATGACAGTAAAGACATATCTATTGACAATTACTTTAAATACAAATGGATTAAATGCTTTAATCAAAGGCATAGGGTGGCTGAATGGATAAGAAAACAAGACCCTTACATATGTTGTCTATAAGAGAATCACTTCAGATTGAAAGATATACACAGACTGAAAGTAAAAGGATAGAAAAAAATATTTTATGAAAATTGAAACATAAAAAAAAACTGGGGTGTAATACTTGTACCAGATAAAACAGACTTTAAAACAAAGTCTATAACAGGAGATAAAGAAGAACCCAGCAGTTCAACGTATGGATATTTAGGCAAAGAAACCCAAAACACTAAATCAAAAAGACATAAACACACATATGTTTATGACAGCATTATTTGCAATAACCAAGACATGGAAGCAAAAATTGTCCATCAGGAGGTGAATGGATAAAGAAGAAGTGGTGCATATAACCAATGGAATCTGACTTGGCCATAAAAAGGATGAAAGTTGCCATCTGCAATAACATGGGTGGATCTAAAGGGTATTGTGCTGAGTAAAATAAATCAGACAAAGACAAATGCTATATGATTTCACTTATATGTGGAATCTAAAAAAACAAAATAAACAAATAAAACAAACAGATTCATAGATAACAGAAAACATTTTGACAGTTGCCAGATAGGAAGGAGTGTGTGGGGACTATGTGAAAAAAGGGGAAAAGATTAAAAAGTAAAAACTGGTAGTTACAAATAGTGATGGGGATGTAAACTACATCATAGAGAACATAGTCAAAAATATTTTAACAACTATGTATGGTGTCAAATAGGTACTAGATTTATTGGAGTGATAACTTTGTAAGTTACATAAATGTCTAATCACAGAGCTGTATACCACAAACTATATAATATTTTACATTAACTATAATTGAAAAATAAAATCTTTATTTCAAAAAAAAAACATATGGTAGCTGAATGGAAAAGAAAATATGTCCCTTACATATACGCTTTACAAGAGACTCACTTCAGATTGAAAGACTCACATAGACTAAAAGTAAGAGGATGAAAAAAGATATCTTATGGAAATAGTAATGAAAAAAAAAAAGAAACCTAGGGTAGCAATACTTATACCAGACAAAATAGACTTAAAAACAAAGGCTATAACAGGAGACAAAGAAAGACCCAGAAGTTCCACTGTTGGATATTTACCCTTGGAGACCCAGAACACTAGTTTGAAGGGAAATGTGCATCCATATGTTAGTTGCAGCATTATTTTCAGTGGACAGGGTATGAAAGCAGTCTGGGTATCTATCAGTGGGTGGGTGGATGCATAGGAGGTGGTTCATATATGCAATGGGCCATGGAAGCTCAGCCATGGAAGGGAGTGGGACCTTTCTGTCTGTGGTTGTGTGAGTGGATCTGGAGGGTCTTTTGCTGGGTGAGGTGAGTCAGAGATAGGTGCCATGTAATTTCACTTATGCATGGAACCTGGAAGGCAGGATAAATGAACAAACAAGGTAGACAGACTCAGAGGTGGAGAACATTTTTATGGTTGCCAGATGAGAGGAAGGCTGGGGGATGGGTAAATAAGGAGAAGAGGTTAAGAAGCACAGATTGGCAATTACAAAATTGTTGTGGGGGTGTAAAATACAGCATAGGAAATATAGTCAATAATTTTGTAATAACTATTTATGGTATCAGGTGGATACTAGATTTATCAGTATTATCACTGCATAAGTTAGATAAATGGCTAATAATTATGTTATACACTGAGACTAATATAATATTATATGTCTACAGTAAAAGAAAAATAAAATATTGTTTAGAAAAAGAAGCCTAAAAACTAATAAAGATAAATAAAACATTCCTAATTAGCTCAATATCACACTATATGAAATGATCTGCTTTTATTCTGAAACAAGCAATAGTCAAAATATATCCCCTTGTGAGGAAAATTACCATATCTAGAACATTCATCTCTTAATTTTTTTAATTTATTAATTTTAGAGAAAGGAAGAGAGACAGAGAGAAAAATCAACATGCTGTTCCACTCATTCATGCACTCATTGATTGACTCTTGTATGTGCCCCGACTGGTGGTTGAAGCCACAACCTTGGTGTATTGGACAACTCCAAACAAGTGAGCTACCCAGCCAAGGCTCTTTAATTTTTTATCACAATGTTTAACTTATCTTTATTTAATTTTTTTAATTACTGTACAATCTGAAACAAAATAATTGGATGAAAACTAAGTGAAAAAAACAGTTGAGAATCATATCCAAAATGAACTGACATATTAGAATAAATAGATACAGAATTTAATATGATACTACTGTATGTTCAAGAACATCAATGGATTTTAATAGACAGCTAAACTCTAAAAAAATGATTAAATTGGTCCTGGCTGGTGTGGTTCAATGGTTTGAGTGCCGGCCTGTGAACCAAAAGATCGCCAGTTGATTCCAGGTCAGGACACATGCTTGGGTTGCAGACCCAGGTCCCTAGTTGGGGGCATGTGAGAGGCAACCAACTAATGATTCTCTCGGACACTGATGTTTCTTTGCCTCTCTTTTGCTCTTCTTTTTCCTCTCTAAGAAATAAATAAAATTTTAAAAAATAATTAAAATGGAAATTCTAGAAAAGATAACTACAACAAGTACAGACCCAGTAGACAAAGTAAAGACAGAACAGTATCAGCTAAATAGAAGATCAAGGAACTGGGAGATAAAATAGCCGAAAACGTAGACACTGATGAGCAAAGAAACAAATGTAAGAGAAAAGCAAGAGAGACAAAAACAGACAAACAAAAAGAAATTCAAAAATTATCTCAAAAAACATGTGAGACGTAGTGAAAATACCTCTGGTTGGTGTATTGGAATCTCAGGAGCAGAATAGTTGCTATTTTTGAAGTAATACTGACAAAGAATATTCTCAAGTTGATGTCTTCTTTAACAGACATCAAACCTGGAAAATATAGTATTATAAAACTCAAAAATAATAATTAAAGAAGTAACAACAAAGGAAACCAAGCAAACGTATCAAGGCATATCACTGTTAACCTTTTGGAAATCAAAGCCTGTAAGCAACCTTAAAAGCAGCCAGAGAGGAGGAAAGAAGCATTACATTCAATAATAAAATACTCTTATCATTCACTTTTAAGTCCATAAAAATAAAACATATTCCTTAATAGAACTGATGGAAACCAAGGGATCATTAATTGCATCTTCAAAGTGTTGACAAAAAAATAATCAACAGCTTCGAATTTTAAACGAAGCACATTATTCTTCAAAGATGACCTAGGAAGATGTATTAGCAAAAATGTTTTCTTTTTATTTTTTAAATTAATTTTTTTTACTGTTTTTGTTATTGCAGTTGTCCCACTTATTTCCTCCTTTGTCCACACCTCACTTTCACAATCAATCCCCTCACCATCATCCATGTCTATGGGTTCTTCATATATGTTCTTTGACTAATCTCTTCACTTCCTTTCAGTCATTCCTCATCTCCCTCCTCCTCATTTACAACTGTCAGTCTGTTCCATGATTCTATACCTCTGGTTCCATTTTACTCATTAGTTTATTTTGTTCATTAGATTCCACTTAGAAGTGAGATCATATGGTATTTGTCTTTCACCAACTGGCTTATTTCACTTAGCATAATAGTTACCAGTTCCATCCCTCCTGTTGCAAAAGGTAGGAATTCCTTTTCTCTTTCTGCTGTGTAGTACTCCATTGTGTAAATGTACCACAGGTTTTTAATACACTTATCTACCAATGAGCACTTAGGCTGTTTCCAAATCTGGGTTATTGTAAATACTGCTGCTGTGAACATCGAGATGCAGTCTTTCAAACTGGTGTTTTAGGATTCTTTGTGTATATTCCCAGCAGTGGAATCACTAGGTCAATAGGCAGTTCCATTTTTAGTTTTCTGCGGAAATTCCCACAGGGGCTGAACCAATCTGCATTCCCACCAACATCCTCTCCAGCACTTGTGGTTTGTTGATTTATTATGATAGTCATTCTGACAGATGTGAGGCGATATCTCATTGTGGCTTTAATTTGCATCTCTCTGATGGCTAGTGATGTTAAGCATCTTTTCATATGTTTATGAGCCATACGTATGTCCTCCTCGGAAAAGTGTCTATTCAGATCCATTGCCCATTTTTTATTTTGATTGTTCGTCTTCCTGGTGTTGAGTCATATGAGTTTTTATATATTTTGGAGATTAAAGCCTCGTCTGATGTATCATTGGCAAATATATTCTCCCATACAATCAGTTCTCTTTTTATTTTGATGATAATTTCTTTAGCTGTGCAGGAGATTTTTAATTTGCCATCATCACATTTGTTTATTTTTTTTCCTTTATTTCCCTTGCCCTAAGGTATATATCAGCAAAAATATTGCTATAAGATATCTGAAATTTTACTGCCTATGTTTTCCTCTAGGATTTTTATGTTATTATGACTTATATTTAAGTCTTTTATCCATTTTGAGTTTATTCTAGTGTACAGTGTAAGATGGTGGTCTAGTTTGTTTTTCTTTTTCTTTTTCTTTTTTTTTTTTTGCATGTACCAGCCCAGTTCTCCCAACACCCTTTATAAAAGAGATTGTCTTTAGTCCATTTTATTCTCTTGCCTCCTTTGTCAAATATTAATTGACCAAAAAGACATGAGTTTATTTCTGGGTTCTCTATTCTGTTCCATTGTTCTATGCATCTGTTCTTATGCCATTACCAGTCTGTTTTGATTACAGTGTCCTTGTAGTATTGTTTGATATCAGTATTGTGATCCCTCCAACTTTGCTCTTCTTTCTCAAGATTGTTGAGGCTATTCATGGTCTTTTTGGGGTCCATATAAGCTTTTGGAATATTTGTTCTAGATTTGTGAAATATGTCATTGATGTCTTAAAAAGAATTGTGTTAAATTTATAGATTGCTTTGGGTAGTATGGAAGTTTTAATGACATTAATTCTTCCAATCTGTGAACATAGTATATGCTTCCACTTAGTTTTATCTTCCTCATTTCCTTCCTTCAGTGTCCTATAGTTTTCCAAATACAGGCCTTGTACTTCCTTAATTAAATTTATTCCTTGGCACTTTATATTTTTTTCATTGCAATAGTAAATGGGGTTTTCTTTTTGTTGGTATTTTTTTAGTTTCTCTTTCCGATAGTTCATTATTTATGTATAAAAATGTCATGGATCTGAATATTGGCATCGTATCCCGCTACTTTGTTACATTCATTTATTAGGTTGAGTAGTTTTTTTAGTGGCGTTTACAGGGCTTTCTACATATACTATCATGTCATCTGTGAATAATGACCATTTTACTTCCTCTTTTCCAGTTTGGAAGCCTTCTTCTTGTCTGATTGCTATGGCTAATACTTCCAGTACCGTGTTGGAAAAGAATGGTGGAAGCAGACACCTCTGTCATGTTCCTGATCTTAAAGGAAACATTTTTAGATTTTTCCCATTGACTGTGATATTGTCGGAAGGTTTCTCATATATGGCCTTTATTATGTTGAGGTATACTCCCTCTATTCCTACTTTGCTAAGGGTTTTTGTCATAAATGAGTGCTGGATATTATTAAATGTTTTTTCTGCATTTATTCATATGATCATGTAATTTTTGTCTTCCATTTTGTTTATGTGATATATCACTTTTATTGATTTGCAGATATCGTACCATCCTTGAATCCTTGGATAAATCTCCCTTGATCATGGTGTATGATCATTTTAATATATTGCTGGATCTGATTTGCTAATATTTTGATGAGGGATTTAGCATATTTGTTTATCAGAAATATTGGACTGTAATTTTCTTTCTTTTTTCTGTCTTTAAGTGGTTGTAGAATTATATAATACTGGCCTCATAGAAAGAGTTTGGAAGTCTTCCCTTTTCTTAAATTTTTTGGGATAGTTTAAGGATAGGTGATAGCTCTTTGAATGTTTGGTAAAATTTGCCTGTGAAAGCATCTGTCCTGGGCTTTTGTATGTTGGGAGTTTTTTGATTACTGCTTTGATTTCACTAGTTGTTATTGGTCTATTCACGTTTTCTGCTTCTTCCTGACTCAGTTTTGGAAGATTATGTTTCTAGAAATGTATCCATTTTACCCAGATTGTCCAATTTCTTGGCATGTAGTTGTTTACAGTAATTTCTTATAGTCCTTTGTATTTCTATGGTATGTGTTACTTCACTTTCATTTCTGATTTTGTTTATTTGGGTCCTCTCTTTTTTTCCTTAATGAGCCTAGTTAAAGGTTTGTCAAATTTGTTTATCTTTTCAAAGAACTAGCTCCTAGATTCATTGATCTTTGATCTTTTGAATTGTTTTTTAGTCTCGATGTCATTTATATTTGGTCTGATATCCATTATTTCCTTCCTTCTATTTGCTTTGGCCTTTTTTGTTTTTCTAGTTCTTTCAGGTGCAAGGTTAGGTTGTTCACTTGAGATTTTTCTATCTTCTTTAGATAGACCTGTAATGTTATGAACTTCCCTCTCAAGAGTGCTTTTTCTATGTCCCATAGGTTTCGGATTGTTGTGTGTTCATTTTCTTTTGTTTCCAGGTTCTTTTTGTTTGCTTCCTCATTCTCATTGTTAACTCATTCATTATTTAATAACATAGTATTTAGCCTCCATGTATTTGAATGTTTTTTAATTTTTTTCTTGAAGTGACTTCTAGTTTTAAACCATTGTGATCAGAGAAAATGCTTGATATGACTTCAATTTTTAAAGCTTTTGTTAAGGCTTATTTTGTGTCCTTCCTTTGGCCTATCTTTGAGAATGTTTCATGCGCATTTGAGAAGAATGATATTCTGCTCCTTTGGGGTAAAATGTTCCATAAATATCAATTAAATCCACTTGATCTACTGTGTCATTTAATGCCACTATATTCTTGTTGATTTTTTTGTCAGGAAGAACTGTCCATTGTTGACAGTGGTGTGTTAAAATTCCCTACAATGACTGTATTGCTGTCAATCTCTTTCCGAAACTACGGTTAAGATTTTCTTTATATATTTATGTGCTCCTATATTGGGTGTGTATAAGTTTCCTAGGGTTATATCCTCATATATAGCCCATCCTTGGACTACTCCCTTAATTATTATGCAGTGACCTTCTTTGTCTCTTGTTATGGCGTTTGTTTTGAAGTCTATTTTTGTCAAATAGAAGTATTGTTACCTCAGTTTTCCTTTCACCTCCATTTGTGTGGGATATTTTTTTTCTATTCCTTAACTTTCAGGCTGTGTAAATCTTTTGTTCTGAGGTCAATCTCTTATAGACAGCATGGCATGTATGCAGGTCATGTCAAAATTGTTTTTTTTTAATGAGAGCAGATTAAGACATCTAAGGCAAAAGTAAATACTATCAGCAGAGACACACAAAAGAAAAATAAGCACAAACCCCTGAGAGTTCTTTAGGCAGAGGAAAATAATCCCACATGGAAGAAAAAATGATAAGAAAGAATTGAAGAGCAAAGAAAAGAACTATGTATGTCAATCTAAATGATTATTGAGTACAATAATGTTAATAATATCACATAGTAGCTTAAGTATAAGTGGAATTAAAACATATAATAATACTGCCAAAAGTCAAATGAGATAATGTGTTTTAATGCCTTTGCATTGCACTGGGAATGGTAAAAGTAATTATTTAAATTATACTCTAGTAAATCACAGATACTCCTAATTTCTAGGTTAAATATCAAAAGGAAAAGTAAAACAAAAATGTATAATTAATAAGCTAATCAAAGGTGGAATTGGATAATTTTTAAAATTACTCAATTAATACAAAATAAGGAAACAAAGGAGAAATGTCTCATAGTATGTGGGATTATTAAAAATGAAGCCATAAAATGCTACGTGAAAACCCAAATATATTAGTAATTTAAAAAATGTAAATAGACTAAATATTAATACATTGATTAAAACAAGACTGCCAGTAAATGAAAAAGGGAAACCAAACTATATACTGCTTACATGTGTGAAAGAGTTAAAATGAAATAATATACAAAGGTTTACCATGTATACACTGATAAAAATACCCCCAAAACAACACCCCACTTCAATTACGAACATTAGGGAAAGTATGTTTATGGCAAAAAGCTTAACTAGAAAAAAAAAACAAAGCTATTCATAAAGATATAGGGGTCAATCTATCATAAAAATAAAATGATTTTAAGTATATATGAACCTAAAAACATAACTTCAATATATTTAAGAAAAATTGACAGTACAAAATAGAAATGAACTTTGGGTTCAAAAAACAGCAAAGTAATGTGCAGTTAGTAGAGTTAAATCAAACTGTAATTAAAATTCAATATTACAGCATTCTCACATTCTTGTATGGTCTTGAAGGAAAAGTAAATATTGACAAGTATTACACTTCTAGAGTCACTAAAAAAGTTAAAATTTCTCACCCTGGCTGGTGTGGCTCAGTGGGTTGACTACCAGCCTGTGAACCAAAAGGTCACTGGTTCAGTTCCCAGTCAGGGCACATGCCTGGGTTGCCAGCCAGGTCCCCATTTGGGAGTATGTCAGAGGTGACTGATTAATGTATTTCATACATTGATGTTTCTCTCCCTCTCTTATTCCCTACCTTCCCCTCTCTCTAAAAGTAAATAAATCTTTTTTTAAAATTCTAGAGTAATCTCTAGAACAGACTAATAGGCTAATAATTGAATAGAATGTCCAAATCAAGAGAGTAGTAAAATAGAAAGAAGAAGGAGAAGACCTCAATCAATCTGAAATTTTTTTAAAAATGAAAGAAAAATAAAATAGTATAAAGGGTGAAACCATCACATACATTATTATGGTTACTGTAAAAAACAAAAAATAAGTATTGGCAAGGTTGTGGAAGAACTGGAACCTTATGCAATATTGGTGGTAGTGTAAAATGGTACAATTAAACAGTATGGCACTCTCCTTACCCCCAAATTTAAAGTAGATCTGCCACTTTTAATTTGCAATCCCACTTCTGGATATATATCCAAAAGAATTGAAAAGAGGGTCTTAAAGATATTTTCACACCCATATTTATAGCAGCGCTATTTTCAATAGCCAAGAGGTTATTTGGGTAATTTTGGAATTACCCAAAGTTCTGTTGCTAGATGAATGGATAAACAAAACACGGTATATATGTACGATGAAATACTATTCAGCCTTAAAAGCTATGGGAATCCTGCACTGATTGGCTGGCTCAGTTGATTGGAATGTCCTTCCAAACCCCAGAATGTTGCAGGTTGAATCCTTGGTCAGTGTACATACTTAGACTGTGGGTTCAATCCCCGGTTGGGGTATGCACAGGATGCAACTGATTAATGTTTCTATCTCACACTGATGTTTCTCTCTTTGCCTCTATCTCTCTCTCCCTTTTTCTCTCTCTCTCAAATCAATAAATGTATCCTTGGGTGAGGATTTAAGAAAAAAGTAAGGAAATTCTGGCATATGCTATACCATGGATGGACCTTGAGGAAATAATGCTCAGTGAAATAAGCTAGTCAGAAAAAGACAAATTATTTCATTCTGCTCATATAAATCTCTAACATAATCAATTTCATAGCAACAGAAAGTAGAATGGTGGTTGCCAGTGGCTGAAGGGAGGAGAAAAGGGGGGATTATTGATTAATGGATTTAGAAGTTCAGTTTCACAAGATGGAAAACTTCTGGAGATCTGACTTGCAACAATGTGAATACTACTACTAGTGGGATTGCAACACACTACTTTACTGTATACTTAGAAATGGTTAAGATGGTAAAATTTATGTAGTATATATTTTTACCACAATAAAAAAGAGGACAGATAAGAACTGCAAAATAATTTGAAAGAAATACATTAAAAGATGTTGATTATCATAATCAATGCAAATGAATTTTTCCAGTTCAAAGTAAAAGTTGTTTGGTTAGATTAAGATTTAACTTTGATAAAAGTGAAAAAATCAGGATCATGCTCTTTAAAAAAATAACTGAAATATAAGGACACTGAAATATTAAAAATATAGAAATGAAAAAATGGTCAGGTGAGTACTAACCATAATCAAAGTAGTATAGATTTATTAATACTAGAAAATGATTTCAGGACAAAAAGGATTACAGAGGATAAAGAGAATCATTATACAGTGATAAAATGTTTCACCCTTCAGTTTTATAATTCCAAAACCATATGCACATAATAGCACAGCCTCTTACATAAACTAAATGTTAATAGAATAAAAAATTAATAAACAACCATTATAGAAGGCAATATTAATACATATTTCTCCATAATTAATATCCAGTTCACAAATATATCATTATGATATAGAAGATTTGAATAGCACAATTAACAAATAATCTAATTGACATACATTGAACACCATATCTCCCAAAATATTTATATTTTTCAAGTACTGATATTAATGTATATCAGATTGATCAGGTGCTTGGCAATAAAGCAAGTTTCAATAAATATCAAAGAATCAGTATCACATGGAATCATTTCAAAAATTATGGCAATGAAATTACTTTAGAAATCGATAACTTAAATTTAACTTAGAAAATCCCATACATTTAAAATTTTCTGAATACTTAGCAACTATCTATAGAGTAATGAAAAAATTACAAAAAAATTAAATGTGCTTAATTCTGAACAAAGTGAAAATAAAAATAAAACTGTAGGACTCAGCCCTGGCTGGCATGGCTCAGTGGATTGAGAGCCGGCCTGTGAACCAAAGGGTTGCAGTCCGATTCCTAGTCAGGCCATATGCCTGGGTTGTGGGCCAGGCACCCAGGACAGGGAACATGAGAAGCACCCACACATTAATGTTTTTCTCCCTCTTTTTTTCCTTCCCTTCCCCTCTCTCTGAAAATAGATAAATAAAATCTTTTAACGAATTTTTTAAAATTATAAGATTCAGGTTAAATAAAATTTAGAGAAAAATATGTAGTCAAAAAATACAATAAAAAATGCTAAATGATAATGAATTATTCATGAATAACAAATTACCCCAAAACTTAGTGACTTAAAAAAATCAATATTCATTATTTTACAGTTTCTGTTGGTCAGGAGTATGGAGTGACTTGGCTTGATAGTTCTTTCTTTGAATCCCTCAAAAGGTGTCAGTCAAGATATTGGCCAAGGCTATGGTCTTCAGAAGGCTTGACTGGGTTGAAGAATTTGCTTCCCAGATGTTTCACTCATGAGACCATTGCTCAGTTTCTTTTCATGTGTTCCTGGCCTATGGTGATCAACCATCCTCGCTTTCCCAGGACTGAAATTCTATCAGGTAAGATAAAGATTTTCAGTGCTAAAACTGAAAAACTCCCAAACCAGAACAACTGGTCACCCTACTTATATAGGGCTGCTTGACTTATTACAGACATAATAATCCAGAAAATAGGCAAACAGTAGGCTACAGTTTTTTCTATGACCTAGTCTCAGAAGTCGCACACTATCATCCCTGTCATGATTTATTATTAGAAGTGATTCCATGAGCTTGATCAACAATCAAAAGGAGAACTCCATCTTTGGAAGGGAAAAGTGTCAAAGAATTTATTTAGATGTATTTAAAAACTGTCATACTATGTTTCCAATTGAAGTTAAAAAACACAGGGTAAATACAAAACAAGTACAATAAAGAAGTTAATAAAGATGGGTAGAAATTAATAAAGGAGCAAAGCTATTATTGCCTAGATCATAAGAAAGGCAAAAGAAAGAAATCAGATGACTTAAATAAATGAAGTGACACATTGTGTTCATTGGTTGGAACTTTCAACATAATAAAGATGTCAATTCTCAGATTAATGTAATTCTAACCAAAATATCAGCAGAAAATTTTATAGCTATATACAGTTCATTCTAATATATATGTGGAAAAGCAAAAGAGGTAGAATAGCCAAAACAGTTTTGAAAAAGAAGAATAATGAAGAAAACATACCATCCAATTTTAATACAGATAGTCCCCAACTGATGATGGTTCAACTTATGATTTTTTAACTTTATGATGCCACAAAAGCAATACACATTCAGTATAAACCATACTTCAAATTTTTAATTTTGATCTTTTCCCTGGCTAATGAAATGTGATATGATATTCTCTCATAGGCAGCAGCAGTGAGATGATTTTGCCCAACTGTAAGCTGATATGTGTTCCAAACACATTTAAGGTAGGCTAGGCTAGGCTATAATGTCAGTAGGTTACATGTATTAAATACATTTTGACTTACAATATTTTAAATTTATGATGGGTTTATTGAGCTGTAACCCATTGTAAGTTGAGGAGCCGCTGTACTTACTATAAAGCTACAGTAATCAGGGTAGTATGGCATTAATAAGGGATAGGCACATTGATCAGTGGAACAGAATAGAGAGTTCAGAAATATATCCACACAAATATGGCTGATGGATCAAAGGTGCAGAAGTAATTCAAAGGAGGAAAAAAACACTCTTTTGACAATAATGTTGGAATAATTGAATATCCCTTTAAAAAATATAAGCCTTGGCTTTATTAAAAATCAACTCAAAATGAATCACAAGTTTAAATAAAATTATACTACTTTAAAAAAAATGAAAAAAAAATCACCATCTGGGGATAAGCAAAGAATTTTTACACATGATCCCAAACACAGAATCCATTAAATAAGTAATAAATTATTATGTTTCATCAATATAAAAACAGGCTTGTTTTCTGAAAGACATTATTAAGAGACTAAAAGGCAAGCTATAGAATTGGAGAAAGTGTTTAAATATCACATATCCAACAAACACTTTTTTTCAAACTATGTAAAGAACACTCAAGCCTCAAGACTCAGAGCGGGCAAAGTACTTCAACAGGAACTTCATCAAAGAGGGTGAGACGATTATAAACGAGTGCATCTGCTATTAGGGAAATTCAAATTAAAATCACTGTGAGATACCACTATATATCTATTACAGTGACTAGAATAAAAACTGACTACAGCAAGTCCTGTCAAATGTGGAGATACTGAAGCTCTTGATTGCTAACTGGGAATGCAAAATAGTATAGACATTCCAGAAAAGAGCTCAGGAGTTTCTTATAAAGTTAAAAATACATACACCACATGATACAACAATTCCACTTTTGAGTGCTTAGAGTAAGAAATACTTATGTTCTCACAAAAATCTGCATAAATGTTTATGTCAACTCTAATTTAGAATTTTTGAATAATGAAAACAACTCAAATGTTCTGTAATGGGTGAATGGTTAAGTAAACTGTAGTATATCCATACTGTGAAATGCTACTTAATAATAAAAAGGAGCAAATTACTGATACACACAATAATGTGGATAAAACTTAAAGGCATTATGTTGAATGAAAGAAACTAGTTTCAAAAAATTACATAGTGTAGGATTCCATTTGTATAACATTCTTTCCTAGGTAAAACTATACTAATATAGAAGAACTGATCAAAGGTTGCTAGGGGCACGGTGGTTGTGGGAGTACAAAGGAATAGTATGTGGTAATATGGAACTATTCTCTATCTAGATTTTGTTTCTGGCTACACAAATTTATTAATGTGTCAAAATTTGTAGAGCTTTACACTAGAAAAAAATAAATTTTACTATATGTTAATTTTATAGTAATATTGAAAACAAACCCAGGTAAAAGTTAGTTCTTTTATAAGACAAATGAAACAAATTCATCAAGAGACAGAAAACGAGTACAAAAGGCCAACAAAATTAATAATGAAAATTAAAGACATTGAAGAGGTTTGAACCCTAAAAGAATATTATGAACATTTTTCCATCATTGTATTTGAAAACCTCAATGAAACCAAGACTTTTAAAGAAAAATATACATAACCAAACTGACTAAAATTTTGAGAAAAAATAAAAGAAAAGTGAATCTGTAGTTAAAAATCCTCCCTAAAAGCATCAAGCCCGAAGTTAGAGATGAGTTTACTCAAATAATCAGACAATAAATAATTCCCATTTTATTGAAATTCTTTCAGCAATAATAAAAGGGATAGTACTTCCTGTAAACTTTATACCAAAACTCAAAAGGACATATGAGAAAGGAAAGTTAAATATCAATGTCACTCATGTACATAAATGTCACTAACTGAATCTAATGCACTATAATAAAGATGAGTTGATTTAAAAAATGCAAGGTTGTGTCAGTATTTTATAATTTATTATTATAATTTAGCACATTAACAAATTAATTATCATTATGATATAATAAGCCCATTAAACAAGTAAAAATAGATAACTTAAACATCTATTCAATAGAAAATTATTACAGTTTAAAGAAAATCAATAGTCAATACACTAACCAGAAAATGGAAATAAATATTAAGATAAAATGTAGAAAAATACCTATAATAAGCATCATATCAATAAGGAAATATCAAAAGCACTTTTAAAAGTTGTTTCTTCTTAAAAATTGTTTTAAATCACAAATGCCCAATATTATGTATTATATTTGACATTGTAATGAAAATTCTAGCCAACTAATACAAGAAAGAAGTTATAAAGATTGACATAAGTGCATTGTATGTCTGAATTTTAGTAATGATCAGCAAACAATTTCACAAGGTGCTTAAAATAGTATAATATCATGTAGCTCAGAATAAAGTTCTCATAATATAATCATTCATGCAACATAAAAAAATTAAATCTAAAGCAGACATGAAAAAGGGACACAATAAATGGAGAGGCACACCATATTTATAGGGATCATGAAGATGTTCATTCTCTTTCAAATTGTTCTATGGATTCAATGCAATGACAATTTTAAATACCTACAGGGTGGTTGTCTTTATTTAGTTTGCTTTTTCACTTGTCAGTCTGATTTTAACATTTATGTGGAAAAACAGAGGGCATGACATTTCTGAAAATGGTTACAGAAACTTGTAATTTAAAGTAGCAAGTGTCATTTTGCGTGAGCAGTAAACAAAAGTGTAGAATTGCTTTAAAGATGAACAAATAGACAAATAAAAAGTATATGAGCTGAAAAGTAGAGACACGTATATATGATAAGAAAGAGTGAGATATTCAATAAATGAAGCCGAAGCTCTCTCAAGATATAATTGTGCTACATTGTGAAGGATTAACCATTGTCATAGCTGAAATAAGGTGGATGTTTGTTTGACAACACACAAAAAAACAATTCCAGGTTCATTACTTACATGTAAAAAGAAAAATTTTACTTTTAGGGAAAAACATGAAAATTTCTTCAAGAACATCATACAAAGAATAATTCCTTAAATACAAAACTAAGTTTTAAACCATAAAGGATAAAGATTGATAAACTTCAGCACAATAAATAACTGATATTTATCAAAAGACCAAACAAGAGTTAAAACAAAGCTACATATAGGGACATTTTTGCAACACATACAGTGGCTACATTTTATATAAATATAGATAAAGTACATTTACCATATAAACAGAAATATTATAAAATAATGAAAGAAAAACAAATCACTAAAGCATGATGGCTTGGAGACTGACCAAAAATACAAGGAAATTATATTCATGGATTTTAGACAATTGATTTAGTAGTCAGTTTTAAAAAAAGAAAGTTAAGATAATGTGAAAACCTGAATTAGAATAATAAAGCCTTGTACATCAATAAAACAAAAACTTATTTAAAACCTGCTGCTTTCTCTTTTGATGAAACAGTATCTTTTCTTTGAAGAATAGCATCTTTAACTCCCCTTTCCTGAACAGTATTAAATACATAGGAATATATGAAAATCCTGGCTCTTTTAGAACAACCTTGTTTTTTGTATTTACATACTTATTCCACTGAAAATTAAGTTCATTATTAACAAAAGCCAATAGTAATGTATGATAAACATAACCCTCTTATAAAAACAATCAAAACCATACAATATTAGGAGCATACATAAAAATATTTAAGGCTCATAAATATAAAACTTATAATGTCAAAAGTACAATTTAAATAAATAAAAATTTAATCCATGTTTCTCAACCTAAAAATATTAAACTCCCCTAAACAATCTCTAAGTTTAATGTACTGAAAATAAAAATTACAATATAATTTTAAAATAAAATATGACAGTTTATGCTAATATCATCTGAAAAGATACTAGTGGTTGAATATATAAAACAAGTTTTAAAATAAGGCACAGAAGTTTTAACTTTTTTCAGCATACAAAGATCAATTTTGTCTAATTCAATCTTGTCAATTATCTTTCACATTTTTAAAAAATTTATTTATTTATTTTTAGAGAGGAGGGGAAGGAAGGGAGAAAGAGAGGGAGAGAAACATCAATGTATGGTTGCCTCTAGTGCTCCCCCTATTGGGGAGTTGGCCTGCAACCCAGGCATGTGCCCTGACTGGGAATTGAACCAGTGACCCTTTGGTTTGCAGGCTGGCATTCAATCCACTGAACCACACCAGCCAGGGCCTTTCACATTCTTTATATCCTCATTTATTTTAGATGATTTGATGTGCCAAAAGCTTAGAGAGGAGCATTAAAAATCTTTGTCTACCTTTGAGCTTCTTTCATTTCTTCCTTTTATAGCTCACAGATTATGCTTTATATACCTTGACTATGTTACTAAGCACTTAGAGATTCAGGAGTCATACTTTCATTATAAATTTTTATCTTTTTACAAATGAAACTTTGTGTGTGTTCTATTTAATGCACCCTTGCATTTACGGAATAAAAATCTTGTAAGGCATATCTATAGTATAGTTTATAGAGTTTTATTATAGATTTTGTTGTTCAGACTTACTTGACAACTTGGTATTTACCAGTGCTTTTTTTTTTTAAAGTTCAAACAGACTGGAATATATTCTTTAATATATGCCTCCAGTGTGTTCATCAGTAGGTCTCTTGACTTTTGCGCTACTTATGAGTAATTTTTTGCTTTTTTAATTCTTAAAGGAAGACAATTTTTTGACATTTTCAAATACATTAAACAAATGTGAATGGAATTTCCTATTAACAGCACTAAGGACATTTTCGCATTAGAATGTTAAATGGTTCTTTTTAAAATTAAATCATTTTTATTGTTATTCTATTACAGTTGTCCCAACTTTTCCCCCTTTGCCCTCTTCCGCCCATCCTACCCCCTGCTCCCACAGTCACTTCCCACACTGTTGTCCATGTCCATGGGTCATTCATACATGTTCTTTGTCTAGTCCCTTCCCCTTCTTTCCACCATTATCCCTCCTCCCCCTTGTCCTCTGGTCATTTTCAGTCTGTTCCATTGTTCCATGCCTGTGGTTCTGTTTTGTTTGTTAGTTTATTTTGTTCATTAGCTTCCTCTTATAGTTGAGATCATAAGGTGTTTGTCTTTCACCAACTGGCTTATTTCACTTAGCATAATATTTTCAGTTCCGTCCATGATGTCATGAAAGGTAGGAGCTCCTTCTTTCTTTCTGCTGTGTGTGTTCCATTGTGTCAATATACCACCGTTTTTTGAGTCGCTCATTTACTGATGGGAACTTAGGGTGTTTTCAGCACTTGGTTATTGTAAACAGCGCCACTATGAGTATAGGGGTGCATAAGTTTTATGAGTTGGTGACTGAGGATTCTTTGTGTATATTCTCAGCAGTGGAATTGCTGAGTCAAAAGGTAGTTCCATTTTTAGTTTTCTGAGGAAATTCCAAACTGTTTTCCACAGTGGCTGTACCAGTTTGCATGCCCACCAACAGTGCACTAGGGTTCCCTTTTCTCCTCAAACCAACACTTGTTTGTTGATTTGTTTTTGATGGCCATTCTGGCTGGCATGAAGTGATATCTCATTGTGGTTTTATTCTGTATCTCTCAGATGGCTAGAGATGTTGAGCATCCTTTCATGTGTCTCTGGGCCCTCTGTATGTCCTCCTTGGAGAAGTGCATATTCATATCCTTCGTGCTTTTTTAAAATTGGATTATTTGTTTTCTTGGTGTTGAGTCATATGACTTTTCATATATTTTGGAGATCAAACCTTGGTTCGATATATCATTGGCAAATATGTTCTTCCACACAACTGGTTTCCTTTTCATTTGATGATGGTTTCTTTAGCTATACAGAAGCTTTTTAGTTTGATGTAGTGCCATTTGTTTATTTTTTTCTTTTATTTCCCTTGCCCTAGGAGGCCAAAATATTGCTGCACGAGATATCTGATATTTTCCTGCCTATTTTTTCTCTAGGACTTTTATGGTGTCACAACTTATATTTAAGTATTTTACCCATTTTGAGTTTATTCTGGTGTATGGTGTCAGTTGGTGGTCTAGTTTCATTTTTTTGCATGTACCAGTCCAGTTCTCTCAACACGATTTATTGAAGAAGCTATCTTTAATCCATTGTATGCTCAAACCCCATGTGTCAATATCAATTGATCAAAGAGACTAGGGTCTAAATAGTTCTTATCCTGACCTAAAAGTAGTTTCCTTTATTCTTGGGAAATCCATTTAAGTGGTTAGAAGCATTTTAGTGATAAATACTGTCGGGTCCTTCTGTCCCCACTCACTTATTGCCAGGCCCAGCATAGGCTGTCAGATTAATGTGGATTCACAACAAGAGGGACTTTGTACATTTTACTACCTCATCCTTCATAACAGCAGTATTCATAATAGCAGTATCTGCTCACTCTTAACACCAACCCAGTACCTGTGTTTCAAATTCAATTACTTCTGTTCTTAATTGGTGATCATTGCATTTTCGTTTTGTTTTAATTGGATATTTGTCTCCCTCTCGCAAAGTTCCCTCAAAAAGAGAGAACCTAGTTTCTGATTTGGAGGCTCTGAAGGTAGACTTTTTCAATAGTCTTAGATGACCTGGCTGCTGCTGGATCTTTGGCTTGTGTGCTGTCACCTCAATGTGGACATCTTAGCCTGTCTCTCAGCTCCATCTGTACACAAATGGAATTTTTTTGCTTTTCAGTTTTGACCTTTCTGCTGCGTTTCTTCTATCTTCTTATAGCCAGTGGGACCAGGAGTCGAAAGGCATTTGTTTTCAATACCCACCTTGGCAAGATCTCCCTGTCTCTCTGTCTCCTTCTCTCTCTCTTTCTGTCTCTCTGTCTCTGTCACTCTCTGACACACACACACACACACACACACACACACACACACACACACAGCCTGAGTTTCCTGTTTTAGTAAATTAATCAGATCCGAAGTTTGGGTGGTAGCCTTGATAACTCCTTCCTCAAACCCCACCACCCAGTCATTCATCATGTCTGAATGATTCTCTCACCTGAGCATCTCTTGAATCCTTCCACTTCTCTCTTTGTTGCCATAACCCAAACTCAGGTCCCCATGAACTCCTGAGTGACTGTAACAGTATCCCAACTTCCTTTTCTCCTTCCAACCTTCCCTTCAAACTGTCTACAGAGTGAGAGGCTCATTCACTAGGAAAAAGGCTAGATCACCCATTAGGTTTGGAGAAAAATGTTAGAATTTCAACTTACATTCTAAAATTTCATGCTTTAAATATTTATAATAGTGTTTTTATATAACAAAGCATATTTCTAAATGTATACTTATAAATAAGTAAACAAATAATATGGAAGTGCACTCTCCAAAATATTTTGCTGACATGAGTTCACAACTAAAAAAAAGCTTGATCACTGTTCTACACAGGTATACAGTTAGGATAAACTTTAAGAAACGCATCCTGATAATAATATTACTACATTAAATACTGTCATACCAAATTGGATTGAAGGGAAAGTTTATATTCCTTCTTTTAAAAACAAATTATTCTTGAGAGATTATTAATATAACATGTAATTCATCTATTTAATGGTACCTTAATGTTTTTTAGTATATTCACAGATATAGGCAATCATCCTATAATACAGTCAATTTTACAATTGTTTTATCACCTGAAAAAAATTCTATATCTGTTATCTCTCACTTCCCTATCTTCCCATTTCCTCCTTTGAGCCCTAAGCAACCACTAATTTACTTTCTGTCATATATATTTACCTATTTGGGGCATTTCATATGAATGGAGTCACATAAAATATGGATTTTTGTGATTTGCTTTTTTTCATTCAACTTAACAATTTCAAAATTCATCCAAGTTGTAGCAGGTATTAATTGATATTTCATTTTTTATGGCCAAATAATAGTATTCCATTACATAGATATACTACATTTTGTATTCTATTCTTCTGTTGATAGGCTTTGTTTTTTCTACCTTTTGACTATTATAAATAATGCTGCAATAAACATTCATGTACAAGTTTTTATGTGGATATATGTTTTAATTTTTCTTGGTTATATGCCTAGGAGTGAAATTGCTAGGTCATATAGTAATTCTATGTGTAATTAAGGAACTGCCAGGCTATTTTCTAAAGTAATGCACCATTTTACATTCTCATTGGCAGTATATGAGGGCTCCAATTTTTCTACACCCTGATGAACAGTTATTACCTCACTTTGGATTCCAGCCATTCTAGCAGATATGAAGTGGTATCTCATGTGGTTTTGATTTCCATTTTCCTGATGGCTAATGATGTTCAGCATCTTTCCATTTATTCATTGACCATTTGTATATCTTCCCTGGGAAAATATGTACACAGATCTATTACTCACTTTTAAATAGATTGTCTTTTTATTATTGAGTTGTAAGAGCTTTTTGTGTATTCCAGGTACAAAATCCTTTTCAGATATATTATTTATAAATATGTGCTTTTATTCTGTGGATCACCTTTCCATTTTCTTGATAATGTCTTTTAAAATACTCAAAATAGTTTTTAATTGTGAAATGTCCAATTTACCTATTATTTTTCTTTTGTTGTTCAAGCTTTTTCAGTTATATCTAAGAATCCTCTGCCAAATCCAAGGTCATAAAGATATACCCCCCCATGTTTCCTTCTAGGCATTTTATAGATTTAGCAGTTACATTGAGGTCTTAGATACATACAAGTGAATTTTTATATAGTGAGAGGTAAAGGTCCAATGTCATTCTTTTACAAATAGCTATTGAGTTGTCACAGTATCATTTACTGGAAAGATATGTTGGCTCCATTGATTGGTCTTGGCACTGTTGACAAAAATTAGTTGACTATAAAGGCATGAGTTTATTTCTGAAAGCTTAGTTCTATTACACAGATCCAGATGCCTATCCTTGTGCAAGTACTGTACTGTTTTTATTACTGTTGCTTTGCAGTAAAATTTTAAATCAGGAAGTATAAATTCTTCTACAATCATATTCTTTTTCAGCATTGTTTTGGCTGTTTTGGGTCCCAGGAAATTTCATATAAATTTTGGAGTCAGCTTCTGAATTTTTGCAAAGAAGCCAGTTGAAATACTAATAGAGATTAAGTTGAGTCTACAGATCAGTTTAGGGAGGATTGGCATCTTAACAATGTTAAATGTTCCAATCCACAAACAGAAGATGCTTTTCCTTTGATTTAGATTTTCTTTAATTTCTATCAAGAGAGTAAATTTTTCACTTCTTCTATTAAATTTCTTCTTTTTCTAAAATTTATTTTTCAATTACAACTGAAATAAAATAATATTATTTTAGTTTTAGGTGTACAACATAGTGATTAAATATCCATATATCTTATGAAATCATATCAATAAACCTAGAACACATCTGGCACCATATATAGTTATTACCTGTATTCTCTATGCAGTACTCTATATTTCTGTGACTATTTTTATAATTGACAATTTGTACTTGTTAATTCCTTTCATCTTTTTCACCTATCTACCCAACACCCCTCCCATCTGGCAAGCATCAGTTAATTCAGTATCTCAGAGTTTATTTCAGTATTGCTTGTTCATTTGTTTAGTTTTAATTTTTTTTTTTAGATTCCCATTTATGAGAAGTCATATGGTATTTGTCTTTCTCTGTATGATTCATTTCACTTAGCATAATACCATCTAGGTCTACCCATACTGTCACAAATGATGAGATTTTGTTCTTTTTTAAGGCAGAGTAATATTCCATAGAGTATACAGATCTTTTTAACGTTATTTTGGATTTCTTTAAATCATTACCAAGAAGTAAAATTTTGGGGTCATACGGTAGTTCTAATTTTAATTTTTAAAATAACATTTATGCTGTTTTCCATTGTGGTTGCACCAGTTTACAATCCCATCAATAGGGCAGGAGGTTCCTTTTTCTCCACATCGTTGCCAACACTTGTTTGTTGAGTTATTGATGATAACCACTCTGACAGGTGTAAAGTGATATCTTATTGGGAATTTAATTTGCATTTCTCTGACAATTAGTGATGTTGAGCACTTTTTCATATGCCTATTGGTCATCTCTATGTCATCTTTGAAGAAATGTCTATTCAAGTGCTGTGTCCATTTTTAATAAAAAAGATTTGGTGTTAAGTTGTATGAGTTCCTTATATATTTCAGATATTAACCCCTTACTGAATATATTTTTGGCAATTTTTTTTCCTTAATAGGCTGTCTTTTCACTTTCTTCATGGCTTCCATCATTGTGCAAAACTTTAATTTTATGTAATCCCATTTTTTTTATTTTTTCATTTCCCTTGCCTGAGAGACATATCCAAATAAATATTGCTAAGAACAATGTCAGAGTTTACTGCATATGTTTTCTTCTAGGAGTTTTATGGTTTGGGGTCTTACATTTAAGTCTTTAAGCCATTTTTAGTTTATTTTTGTATATGGTTTATGAAAGTGCCCTAGTTTCACTTTTTTTTCATGTATTTGTCCAGTTTTCCCAACACCACTTTTTGAATAGACTCTCTTTTCTTTTAAAGATTTTATTAATTATTTTTAGACAGAGTGGGAGAGAGGGAGAATGAGAGAGAGAGAAACATCAATGTGTGGTTGCTTTTTACTCATCCTCCATGGGGGACCAGGCCTGCAACCTGGGCATGTGCCCTGACTGGGAATTGAATCTGTGAACCTTTTGTTCTCAGGCTGGTGCTCAATTCACTGAGCCATACCGCCAGGGCTGAATAGACTGCCTTTACCCCATTGTATATTCTTGCTTCCTTTGTCATCGATTAATTGACCATATAGGCATGGGTTTAATTCTGAGCTCTCCATTCTGTTCCATTGGTTTATGTATCTGTTTTATACCAGTACCATGTTGTTTTGTTTACTATAGCCTTGTAGTATAGTTTGATATCAGGTAGCATAACATCTCCAACTTTGTTTTTCTCTGTTAAGATTGTTGTGGCTATTTTGGGTCTTTTATGGTACTATTTAATTTTTAGGATTATTTATTTTTGTTCTGTGAAAAATGCCATTGGTATTTTGATAGGCATTGCATTGAATCTGTAGATTGCTTTGGTTAGTATGGAAATTTTAATGATATTTCTCCTTATCCATAATAATGATATTGGCTTTCATTTATTTATATCTTCTTCAATTTCCTTCTTCAATATCATATTGATATCATATGATATCAATATCATATCATAGTTTTTCAAGTATGGGTCTTTTACCTTCCTGGTTAAATTTATTACTAGGCATTTGATTATTTTTGTGCAATTGCAAATGGGATGATTTTCTTAATTTCTCCTTCTGATTGTAATTGGAAAATAAAAATGCAACCCATTTCTGAATATTACTTCTGTATTCTGCTATTTTACTGAATTTATTAATCAGTTTTAATATTTTTGGTGGATTCCTTAGAGTTTTTTTATTTATAGTATCATGTCATCAACAAATAATGACAGTTTTACTTCTCTAATTTGATTCACTTTTATTTCTTTTTCGTATCTGATTGTTGTGGTTAGGACTTCTGATACAATGTTGAATAAAAGTAAAGAGAGTGGACACATTTGTCTTTTTTCTGATCTTCAAGAAAAAGCTTTCAGCTTTTCACTGTTGAGTATCATGTTAGCTGTGGGTTTTTCATATGTGATCTTTATTATGTTGAGGTACATTCCCTCTCTCCCCTTTTTGCTGAGGCTTTTTTATCATAAATGAATGTTGGATTTTGTCAAATGCTTTTCCTGAATCTATGATACAATCATATGATTTTTTATTTTTCATTTTATATATGGATGATATCATATTAATTCATTTGCAGATATAGTACCAACCTTGCATCCCAGGAATAAGTCCCGAATGATAATTGTGTCTGATCTTTTAAATATATTTCTGAATTAGGTTTGCTAATATTTTTCTGAGGATTTTACATCTGTGTTCATTAGGGATACTGGCTTATAATTTTCTTTTTCATAGTTTCTTTGTCTTGTTTCAGTATGACAGCAACGCTAGTGTCATAAAATGAGTTTGGGAGTCTTCAAATTTTTGAAATAGTTTAAGATTGTCTGCATTAATTCTTTTTTGAATAATTGAATACTTTGCCTGTGAAACCATCTGGTTCAGGGATTTTGCTTTGGGGGAGTTTTTGATTACTGATTCTCTTTTGTTAGTGGTCATTGCTCTGTTTAGATTTTCTGTTTTTTCTTAATTCATTCTTTAAAAATGGTATGTTTTCATGAATTTATCCATTCCTTCTTGTTGTCCAAATTTTTTGCCATACAACTGTAGTATTTTTAAATAATACTTTGTGTTTCTGTGGTGTCAGTTGTTGCTTTTCTTTTATTTCTGATTTTATTTGGGGTCTCTCTCATTTTGTCTTGATGAGTCTAGTTAAAGGTATATGAGTTTTGTTTATCTTTACAAAGAACAAGAGCCTGGTTTTATTGATATTTTGTATTGTTTCTAAAGACTTTATTTCATTCACTTTCACTGACCTCTCATTTCATTTCTTCTACTTATATTGAGCTTTGTTTTCTTTTTTCTCTAGTTATTTTTGGTATAATATTTTATATTTATTTAAAAATTTTCTTGATATAGACCTGTATTGATATGAATTTTCCAATCTAGGGCTGCTTTAATTGTGTCCAGTAGATTTTGAGCTGTTGTGTTTGATTTTCATTTGTCTCATGGTACTTTAGAATTCTTTCTTGATCTCATTGTTAACCCATTCATTGTTTAGTAGTATGTTATTTAGCCTACTTGTGATGGTGTGTTTTTCAGTTTTATTCTTGTAACTAATTTCTAGTTTCATGCCATTGTAATTGAAAAGATGCCTGATATGATTTTAATCTTTTTAAGTTTATTGAGACATGATTTTTGGTCTAATATGTAGTATATGCTAGATAATGTTCCATGTGAACTTGAAAAAAATTATAGTCCACCCCTTTGGGGTTGAATGTTCTAAAATTATCTATTCGTTCACCTGCTCTACTGTGTCATTTAAGGTCACTCATTGATTTTCTGTCTAGATATCTATCCATTGATATCAATGGATATCATAAAGTCTCCTACTATAAATGTATTACTGCTAATCTCCTCCTTTATGTGTCAATATTTTCTTTATATATTTAGCTCTTCTTATGTTGAATGCATACATGTTTATGAGTTCTCCCTTCTTGTTGAATTGATCCATTTATCATTATGAAACATCCTATAGCTTTTGTTTTAAAGTTTATTTGGTCTGATATGAGCCAGCTTTTTTTTTGCTATTTGTTTCTATTTGCGTGAAATACCATTTTCTATCCCTTTTCTTTTAGTCTCTGTACATTTTTTTAATATGAAGTGGGTCTCTTGTAAGCAGCATATGTATGGGTCTTGTTTTGTTTTTATTTATTCAGCCACCTTAGGTCTTTTGATAGGAGTATTTAGTCTATTTACATTTAAAGTAATTATTCATAGTAATGTAGTTATTGCCATTTTATTGTTTTTTTAATCTGTTTTTAGTTCTCTCTTTCTTATTCTCTTGCTTTCTTCTCTTGTATGTTGATGTCTTTCTATAACATTATATTTGGATTCCTTTCTCTTTATTTCTTATAGATTTTTAGTTCATGGTTAATATATGCTTTACATATACTACGCTATATCCATAGCAGTCTGTTTCAAGATGATAGTTTCTTAATTTGAACACATTCTAAAATCTATATAATTTTTACTTGCACCCTTCACATTTATGTTTTTGTCATTGTTTTTCCTTCCTTACTGTGTATGCTTTGGTGTATCCTTAATTTATTGTTGTAATTTTACATGATCTTCTTACTTTAGTATTTTAATCTTTAATCTGTATTAGGTTTATAGTTAGTTGGTCCACTGCTTTTACTGTTTGCCTTTGTCAGTGAGAATTTTTTTCTATAATTTCTTATTAATATTTTTTAACTTTTCTACTTAAAGTCTCTTTGAAAACACTTGTAATACTGGATTAATGGAGAGAAACTCTTTTAGCTTTTTGTTGTCTGTGAAACTGTCTCTTGTTGTATTCTATATGATTATCCTGTTGGATAGAGCAATCTTGGTTATAGGTCCTTTCCTTTTATCACTTTTAATATTTCATGCCAATCTTTCTCATCTGAAAAGTTTCTATTGAGAAATCAGCTGATACTCTTATTGGAGCATCATATCATACTTATATATAACTGTTATTCTTCTGTAACTCTTAAGATTCTCTTTGGATTTTAACCTTTGGCATTTTAATTTTGATGTGTTTTGGTGGGTCTCTTTGGGCTCATTTTGTTTTGGACTCTTTTCACTTTCTGAACTTGTATATCTATTTCTTTCACCAGGTTCGGAAAGCTTTCAGTCATTATTTTTTCACATGCATTTTCAATTTTTTGCCCTCTGTCTTCTCCTTTGGCACTTCCATGATACAAATGTTTGCACAGTTACTGTTCTCCCAGGAGTGTCTTAAGCTATCCTTATTTGTTTAAATTCTTTTTCTCTTTACAGCTTAAACTGCATGTTTTCTACTACATCATGTTCCATATCAGTAATTTGGTCCACTGCTTCACTTCATCCACTATTACTTCTAAAGTAATTTTCAAATTTTAATCATTGCGTTCTTTTTTGACTTGTTCTTTTTAATGTTTTCTATCTTCTTTTTCATGTTTTCTATGCCTTTGTTGAAGTTCTCACTGAGTTTACCTGTTCTCCCCCTAAATTCATTGAGCAACCATGCAAACATTGTTTTGAACTCTGTATCTGGTAGATTGATCATTTCCATTGCATTTAGTTCTTTTTCTTTTTTAAAAAGATTTTATTTAGTTATTCTTAGGGGAAGGGAAGGAGAAATAGAGGGAAAGAAACATCCATGTGTGGTTGCTCCTCATGCACCCCCTACTGGGGACCTGGCAAGCAACACAAGGCATATACCCTAGACTGGGAATAGAACCAGTGACCCTTTGACTTGCAGGTCTGCACTTAATCCACTGAGGCACTCCAGCCAGGGATCATTTAGTTCTTTTTCTGAAATTTTTTTCATGTTCTTTTATTTAGGACATGTTTCTTTGTCTCCTCATTTTGTCCGTATTCCTGTTTGTTTCTATTATTAGGTAGATATGCCACATCTCCTGCTGTTGACAGAGTGTCCTCATGTAGTGTTCTGTGGGACCCAGTGGCACAGTCTTCTTGATCACCTTAGATCGGTGCTCCAGGGATGTCCCCTGTTTGGGCTGTGTGTGCTCTTCTATTGTAGTTGAAACTGGATTGCTGTTGACATGTCAGTGGGTAGAGTTGACCCTCTGGTTGACTGGTTGTGAGGGCTGTCCATGACTATAGCAGATGATCTATTTTCTTGGGGCTGACTGCATTGAGTGGGGGTGGCTTTAGTGGGGCTTCGGTGTCAGCTGAGTCTACCCTGCAGGTGTGTCACTTATGAAGCTAGTTGGGTGTTGCTCTGGAATGGTCTAAAGCCAGCCATCAAGTGTGTTTTGTCTGGTGTTTCTAGGGAGGGGCTACAGTACAAGCCAATGCTAGCCACTGCTTGTGTTGGGCTTGAGGCCTCTTGGTAGGAGCTGCAAAGTGATCTGCACTAGGTTGTCATTTGTGTTGGGCTTGTAGGCATTTGGGAGAGGTTATGCTGCATACTGAGACTGGCCACCACTTGTGCCAGTCTTGGGACCCTTTGGTGTGCATTATGATATGAGCTGAGGCCACCTGCCTCTTGTGTCATATTTGTGGCTGCTTGGTTAAGGCTATATTCCAAGTCAGAATTGACCACCTCTTAAGCCAATATTGGGGCAGCCTAAAGGGAGTTACATTGCAAATTGAGACTGGCTGTTGCTTGTGTGGGGCTTGGGGCTGCTTAGCACAAGTTAGAAGGTATGCTGAGGCCCCTTGCTACTTGTCTGGGATTTCTGCACCTTTGAGAGTTTTAGGGGAGGTTTGTAGCATGAGTCAAGGCAGGTGGATTGTATGAAGAAGCCACTAAGAAGCTTGGACTGGGCAGGCAAATGGCTAGAGCAAGGTGTCAGGGAACCACTAGGGTGGGGTAAGCCATGGTAGCCAGGTTAATGGAAAATATAGATTTGGTGCCTGCCTATGCCAGACTGTCTGGGTGGAGAAAGAGTTCAACAAAGGGACAATAGTGACTGCCAGTGCTCCTGTACCCAGAGGGGATTGCTCTGGCCCGACCCCTCCAGCTCTTGTCCTGAAGTTAGTCAATTTAGTTCCTCCCCATACATCCCCTGATGTTTTTCAAGCTGCTTGCCCATCACTGGAATTTAGAGAGCGTAAGATTTTTACCATCAGATGTTATGGAGATCTCCTTTCCTGTCACTGATGCCCCAAGCTGAAGAGCCTAGTGTGGGTCTGGGGCCTTTTGTTGCTCTGGACATCCATAGCCAAGGCACCCCTCTTGATTGTTTACTGCTATACCATGGGCATGAGCCTTTCTCGCCCTTCTTTCCTCCCCTTCTCCCAGTCTCAACATGGCATCTTCTTTATACCCTTACTTATAGGAATTCTTTGTAGGTTGTCTTCAGGTGTTTTTCAGTAATTGTTGTTCTATAATTTAGTTGTAATTTTGTTTCGATTGCGGAAGAGGCAAGCCTAGAGTTTACCTCGTCATCTTGTTTGGAAATCTCACAGTTAAATTTATTCTTAAATACTTTACGATTCCTGATGCTACTATGAATACATTTGTTTACTTAATTTAATTTTATAATTTTTTATTGCAAGTATATAAAAATACAACTGATTTGTGCATGTAGATAGTGAATCTTGCAACCTCACTGAACTTTTTTTTTTTAATAGTTTTTTGATGGACTCTTTTGGAGTTTCTATTCTAAGATTATGTCATCTGTAAGTAGAGATAGGTAATTTTATTTCTTTTTTTTTTCCCAACCTGGACACCTTTTATTTCTTCTCCTTGACTAATTGCCATGACTAGAACCTTCAGTACATCGATGAATTGAGTTGTTAAGAGCAAATATCTGGGGGTTTTTTCATCTTAGGAAAATTCATTCAATATTTTGTAACAGGGTCCAGTCAGAGCCCCACCCCTCCAAAGGAGGATTTGTATGGTGTCTGTCCACAATGCAGGGTGTCCAAGAAATATATAAGATATTCTCCTTCCCCCACCCCAAGGTGGGTCACTGTGACGATGGGAGACAGGAAGAAGGACCTTTCAGAGTTACTTTGCATATCAATAACAGGCCAGCTTCAGACCTGCCAAGAGAGTCATTTTGCATGTCAATAACAGCAAGATAGCTTCATTCCTCATATGCAAAGACAGTTATTTTGCATATCAACAAGGCTAACCAGGAAGATTTGTATAACTTAAACCCAGGAGGTGACTGGGAAGCAGCTCCTACAGTTACATGAGAGCTGGGAGATGGTTAGACCCAAGCCATGGGAAACAATGTGAACACCAGGCAGGAAGGAAAAGGGAGAAGGACTCTTGCCTTCTACGGTCTATGAAGAGGTGTTGTGGTTTTGGATTAGGAACTGGAGATCAAGGCAGGAACATAGCTGGTGGTGCTGGGAACCAGGAGAGGCCTCCCTAACCGAGCTCCTGACTTCTGTTCTTTTCCTCCTGAAGGACAGTACCCATGACTGGCTTGACTCGACTGACTGGACAAAGTGGGGAAAAGGCAGGGCTGTGTGTGTTGGTGGATGCTTCAAACGGATTTTGAGATTTAATTTAATTTATTAATTTATTAATTTATTAATTTAATTTAATTTAATTTTTAATTTAAATGATTTAACATTTAGCCATTATTCAAAACCTGTATAACTTTTGAATAAATAATTCCTTCCTTTTTCACCAAACTCTGGCATTAAGAGACATAATTACTAAGGGTGGCGGGCAAAGAACCTAGAACAGAGGGACCCCGGGGAAGGTGGAGCGTTGTTTTGCTAACAATAGCTGAGCCCCCCTCCAAATGGGTCCACATTTGGTAACAATTTTACCATTAATTTATAATGTGATATTAGCTGTGGGATGTTTGTAGATACCCTTTATCAAGTTGAGGAAGTTTTCTTCTACTCTTAATTTGTTAATTTTTAATCAAGAAATGTGTTGGATTTTGTCAAATGTTTTTTCTTTGTCTATTGAGATGATAATATGACTTGTTTATTATCTTATAGATGTCATGTATTATATTAATCGATGTTTGGATATTGAGCAACCTTTTAATTCTGGGATAAATTCCACTTGTTCATGGTGTTTAGTTATTTTTATATGTTGTTAGACTTAGTTTGGTAGGATTCTTCATGAATACATGTAAGAAATATCAGTCTGTAGTTTTCTTTCCTTGTAATGTCCTTAGCAGGTTTTGGTATCAGGGCAAGATATCATACATGTAGTTGGGAGGTGTTCATTCCTCTTCTTTTTTTCTTTTTGCTATTTGGTTTGAATGTTCTCGATTGATCTATATTCGAGTTCTATAATTCTCTATTCTGCCAGTTAAAATCCACTGTCGACAATGAAAAAAAAAATTAGCTCTTAACTACAGAATTTCCACTCTGTTCTTCTTAATAATTTCTATATCTTTTTCTAAAAGATTTTCTCTATGCATTTATTTTTAGAGGGAGGGAAAGGAATGGAGAAAAGAGGAAGAGAAACATCAATGTGTGGTTGCCTTTCGTGCATTCCCCACTGGGGACCAACCCACAACCCAGGCATGTGCCCGGACTGGAAATTGAAACTGTGACCCTTTGGTTCACAGGCCAGCATTCAATCCACTGAGCCACACCAGCCAGGGATAATTTCTAGATCCTTTTTGATAATCTTGTCAATGTAAGAATGTCTATAGTAATAGTAAATTTTTATAAAAATTTATTTCAGCTACACAGAGGGTATGCCTGGAAGAAGGTCTCAAAA
This sequence comes from Mormoops blainvillei, assembly GCA_004026545.1. Classification (NCBI taxonomy): domain Eukaryota; kingdom Metazoa; phylum Chordata; class Mammalia; order Chiroptera; family Mormoopidae; genus Mormoops; species Mormoops blainvillei. The sequence continues at coordinate 76,678 of PVJD01000541.1, read as the reverse complement.
GATTGAGAAAAATCTCAATCTGCCTCAAAGAATAGCAGTTTACACCTTCTTTTAGGCATTTGGAATTAAGGAGGGACCTCAAAGAAAATTACATGGGGATGGGAGAAGGCAGGTGCGGATTAGATTACAGCATAGTTAACAAGATTCTGTGTTCTTTAGGAGGGCCGTTACTTCTAGAAAAAAGGCAGTTCAAAGATGTGTTAACCTAGATGTACAAAAACAATAGAAAAGACTTGTATAAGGCAGAGAGAAAACTTTTACTAAAACATTTATATGCCTGAGGAGTGACTACCCACCCTGACATGCCCAATTATTTATGATCAGATCACCCTGTGAGGTTATTTTCCATAAAACTGTTTTATCATCCACACTTTATTTCATGTGGCATTGTATCATATCTTCCTTTTCTTTTTAAATCACGCCTTCCTTTAATTCTATGAACATATTTATAATTTCTATTAATGTATTTTTTCATTTAAACTGAAATCTTGCTCTCACAGGAAGTTTTTGTTGCATCCTATTTTTGCCCCAGCGTATGAGTCATACCTTCTTGTTTCTTTGAATGTTTTATAATTTTTGTTGGAAATTGGATATTTTAAGTAACAAATTCGAGCAACTCTTGGTAGTAGTATCCTTCTCCAAGGCTTGCTGTTGTTATCTGTTTGTTTATTTTTTAGTGATTTGCTAGATTCTTTCAGTGAATCAATTTGTGTGAGGCTGATCAGCCTCTTGTGTTCCTCCTAAAATAGGTTCTCGGCTTCAGGTGCCTCATTCTTGGTGTAGGGCTCTGTTTCTTTTTCCTTGACCATACCTAGCTGTTAATCCTCACTGTCTGCCTCTGACTGCTCTATTGTTTTCAGCACTACCCTGAGGCACAAATTGTTTTACAAACTAATTCAATCAAATTCTAGCTCTCAGGAAAGAATAGTTTCTGAGGTCCTTGTTTGATCTCAGGTCTCCCAGCTGTCTGGTTCCCCAGTATTCTCCTGCAAACTAGTTGGCCCACTCTCTAGGCTATATATTCATTAAATTTACAAATCTCTTGTCAAATGTTTTTCACCACAACTTCCATTGTTCTTGAGAGTACCCCTAGGTTTGAATTTCTCTATGCTCTTTTGCAAATTTTGCTTTTAAAAGTTCTTTTGAAAGAGATTAAAAGCTGTTTTATTATTGTGTTTACCCCCAGGCACATTTCTGAGCCAGGACTTTGGAACTGAGGGTGGGACTAATGACATCCTTCTCTTTCAGTGACTTTCCAAATCTAGGGCCTGAGAGCTCAGTGGGGTTGGCAGCAGCCTGAGGTTCCCAGAACTTGCCTCTGCTAGCAAGTAACCGCTATCTCAAAAGCTGGGAAGAGTGATGGGGCTTCAGTACTAACAGCATGTGCCCAAAGTGGAGCCTTTGTTCCATGAGTAGGGACTGATATGAAGAAAGGAACTGGCACCTCTTGACCATACTCATTCAGGGCCTAACCTCAGCAACAGGTAGCTAGAATCAGGAGGACAAACGTTGAAGTTCTGCTTCTTGTTGGCGGCAAGCTTCTGACGGGGAGCTGGAGGTGAAGGGAGCCCTGTGGTCCTAACCACAGCAGTCTTCACCTCACTGAGTTGGAGGGAGGAGGTGAAGGAAGGGACCACTCTTGGTTTAAATACAATGGATTCTTGCCTCTTTTATAAACTTTTTATATATTTTCTTTAACGGGTGTTTCTTCATGTGTTGTTTACCATTAAGACCATGTTTAGAGGCTTTAAATGGTTGGTTTTTTATATAATTTCCACCAGTTCACCACTGGGTAGTGGGCCAGCACAGGTCTTTGTACTGTTTTACTGGAAGCCAATCTCCTCTCACACTTCTTAATGTATTTCGAAAGCCTCTTATGATCCAACCCCTATTCCCATTTAAGACTTATTCTTCATCTTCAACTCTATGCTCCAGCCATAGGAAACCAACTTTCATTTCTTAAATAAGCCATACTCCCTTTTATCCCCACACTGTTTTCCTATTGCCTTTCAGCCTAGGTATCGCTTTCCTTTTCTCACGTGACTAACTTCTACTCCTACATGGGAAGATTTTGATATGAAGATAACATATCTTCAACTCTAAAGTGCCCCTCTGTTAAAAAGCACCCTGATCTCCCCACTTATACCATTTATCACACAATAATTGTCTATGCATATATATCTACCAGTAGACACTAAGTTCTCTTAAAACAGTGTATTAGTTGGAGATTGAGTTTGGCTACAGGTAACAAAATATAAATGACAGTGCCTAAAATAGAAGAGAAGTTTGTTTTTCTTGAGTAAGGAAAAAAACAGGGGTGTGTAAATGTTGGCATTGGTTCAGTAGCTCAAGAACACCAAGTCTGAGGATCCTCTCAAACATTTCCTTCTGGGTGCATGGTGGTGTTCCAGTTTTAGACACCATGCCTACATTCTAGATATGAGGAAGAGAACAGAAGGAAGAAGACATAATAATAATTTGTTAAAGCAATAGTCAAAAACAGTAGACTTCTGTTTATGTCTTATTTTTTCTGGATAATTTATAAAACCAATTTTTCCAGCTGCAAGGAACCTACAGTTCTGTTGGAAAGGAAGAAGTCATGGACATCGAAGAGGCAAAAATAGTCTCTGAAATAAGCAAAGAGTATATATTATTCATCACTGTATCTCTAGTGTGAAGTAGAGAATCTAATATAATGAGCACTCAATAAATAATAATTACTTAGATATTATAGGAGACATGATGTGATGTGTAATAATTCATCTTTATGTAACATGGAATTGTTAACATAGTGGGTCAGATTGCAAGGGACCTTATTCAGCCTGCATTATCATTGGTAGCCTGGATTGAGGTGTGCCTAGATGGAAAATGCAAAGCAGAATCTTGGGAGAGAAGAACTAAAAGAGTATTCATTGCCTCTAAATGTGCTGAAATACTCCCACCCTGAGAGTCAGTGATCTGGTACAAGTTCCTTGTGCTCCAGGTAAGGAAGCTGAGGCACAGTTAAGTGACTTGACCAACATCACGGTGACTAATGAATAGTGAATGTAATAACAGGAAAAGAGCTTAAAACAAAATAGACTATAAAACTAGCAGAATAAAAATTTAATGTATTATAACTTTTAAATTATCAAAGATCTCTGAGAAGTAGTTAAACTTTGCTTTGCAAAGATATTTCCTGGAATTTCACTTATGAACTATGAAAAAAATCAGTCCTTTTTTTCATTTATAGCATAATAGGAATTATAGATAAATGTGTACAGTAAGCCCTACCAAAACATTTTGGTTGAAAGATATCTGAATAGCAAGAGGATAATTTGGCATATGTGTTAATGGTGAAATGGCCTTTCATGTTTTTTGAGTTAATATTTTTGTGTAGTTAAAGTTTACAAATAAATTTTAAATTTGAGAAATCCTTCTGGAAATGATATAGTATTTTGTGAATAAGAAAGTTTTCACATTGTCTTCCCATCTTTGCTTACATAATAAATTATCCTTTTTAAATGTTACATTTGCTGTATTTGGTTTGGCATTTATGTTTTTTCAATTCTAAATTACATGTATCTATAATCATTTTGGGGGTCAGTATTGTATTGTCTCAGATAACTCCGGACTGGCAGTCTGTTTCATTCCCTCTTTAATGTAGAGGCACAATTACAAATAGCAAGTGAATGCCACTCCTCTAAGGTGAGAGAAGTCAGGCAAATAAATGGCTAATAACCTGACAGAAGCTAAAAAATGAAAAAAACAAACAAACAACAGAAAAATCTCTAATGGGGTCTCCCCTCACAGGAATCTCATTCCTGACCCTCATCCACATAGATGAGAATTGAACAACAAATCTATAGATCTTCAGCATTTTCTTTAAAATAGCATGAATAAGTATAATGAACAAAAGCAAACATAATCAGTTCATTTGTCTACACAAGACTTGATGCCAAAGGCTACCCCAACTCAACATGAGTTAGTCGTTTGGTAACATAGACTTAAAACCCTGGTGTCCCTACAATGCTGCATCAATTGCTACAGCTACTTTATTTTCTCTTTTTTAAATTGAGATGTAATTGACATATAATGTTGTATTACTTTTGGGTGTACGATACAATATTTGATATATGTAGGTATTATAAAATGATTGCCTACTATAGTTAACATTCATCATCATGCATAGTTACAAATTTTTTACTCTTAGCAACTTTCAAGTGTACAATACAATATTACCAACTATGGTCACCATGCTGTATTTTATATCCCTGAAAGTTATTTATCTTATAACTCAACATATGTATCTTTTTTTTTAAGTGTTGTCCAACTACAGTTTTCCTTATCCCCCCCCCATTCTCCGCACCCCCCCCCCCACCTCCCACACTCAATCCTACACCTGCATTGGCTTTGTCCATGAGTCCTGTATAAATGTTCCTTGCTGACCCTTCCTCTATTTTCCCCATTATCCCCTTCCCTCCTTCCTTCTGGTTACTGTAAGTTTGTTCTTTATTTCAGTGTCTCTGGTTATATTTTGCTTGCTTTGTTCTGTTGATTAGGTTCCACTTATAGGTGAGATCATACAGTGTTTGTCTTTCATAGCCTGGCTTATTTCACTTAGCATAATGCTATCCAGATCCATCCATGCCGTTGTAGGAGAATATTGCCATGAGGGGTAGGAGGTCTTTCTGCTGTATAGTATTCCATTGTTAATGTACCACAGTTTTTGGGTCCACTCATTTACTGGTGGGCACTTAGGCTGCTTCCAGCACTTGGCTATTATAAATTGTGCTGCTATGAACATCAGGGTGCATAGGTTCTTTTGAATTGGCGTTTCAGGATTCATAGGGTATAATCCCAGCAGTAGAATTGTTGGATCAAAAGGCAGTTCCATTTTTAGTTTTCTGAGGAAATTCCAAACTGTTTTCCACAGTGGCTGTACCAGTCTGCATTCCTACCAACATTGTACTAGGGTTCCCTTTTCTCCACAATCTCCCCAGCACTTGTTTGTTGATTTGTTAATGATGGTCCTTCTGACCGATGTGAAGTGGTATCTCACTGTGGTTTTAGTTTGCATTTCTGATGGCTAGTGATGCTGAGCATCCTCTCATAGGTCTCCTGGCCCTTTGTATGCCCTCCTTGGAGAACTGTCTGCTCAGGTCCTTTGCCCATTTTTGAATTGGATTGTTTGTCTTCCTGGAGTGGAGTCATGTGGGTTCTTTATATATTTTGGAGATCAAACCCTTGTCCAAGGTATAACTGGCAAATATATTTTCCCACAGGGTTGGTTCCCTTTTCATTTTGCTCATGTTTTCCTTAGCCATGTAGAGTGTTTTATTTTGATGAAGTCTCATTTGTTTTCTTTATGTCTCTTGCTTTAGGGCACATATTGGTGAAAATATGGCCTTGTGGAATATCTGATATATTCATGCCTATGTTCTCCTCTAAGACTTTTATGGTATCACAACTTATATTTAAATCTTTTATCCATCTTGAGTTTATTTTTGTATATGGTGTAAGTTGGTGGTTGAGTTTCATTTTTTTGCATGTAGTTGTTCAGATGTCCCAATGCCACTTGATGGAGAGGCTATTTTTACTTCATTTTATGCTTCTGTCCCCTTTGTTGAATATTAGTTGACCATAGAGACATGGGTTTATTTCTGGGTTCTCTATTCTGTTCGATTGGTCTATGTGTCTCTTCTTATGCCAGTACCAGACTGTTTTGATTATAGTGGGCTTGTAATATAGTTTGATGTCAGGTATTGTGATCCCTTCTATTTTGTTCTTTCTCAAAATTGGTAAGACTCATTGGGGTCATTTATGGTTCCATATAAACTTTTGAAATGTTTGTTATATATCTGTGAAATATGTCATTGGTATTTTAATAAGGATTGTGTTGAATCTATAAATTGCTTTGGGTAGTATGGACATTTTAATGATGTTAATTCTTCTAACCCATGAACATGGTACATACTTCCATTTATTTGTGTCTTCCTTAATTTCTTTCTTCAGTGTTGTGTGGTTTTCTGAGTAGGTCTTTTACCACCTTGGTAAAGTTTATCCTTAGGTACTTTATTTTTCTTGCTGCTATAGCAGATGGGATTTTTTTCCTGATTTCTGTTTCTTATATTTTGTTGTTCATGTACAAAAATGCCTTTGATTTCTAAATATTGACTTTGCATCCGAAGTTCGTATCTTTTGAGTGCCTTCACCCATTTGCCTTACTGTAACCTCCGGTGTGTTTGTTTGTTTGTTTTTAATATTCCACAAACAAGTCTTTATTTGTACCTACTCATTTTTATTGAATTTATAAATAATAAATGGATAAGTGGAGACATTGGTTAATAAAATTATATGTTTCAGGTGTACAGTTCATCTGCGCCTACTCTTATAAGTATATAACATACAAGGATATGGCAGAGGCAGCTAGCTTTCTCCCAATATATTGTATCCTTTTCTTCCATAGTAATAGTAATAGAATGCATTTTTTCAGCCTTCTTGACTACTGGCCATGGCCATACACTTAGTTTTGGTCAATAGGATTAAAAAAAGAATTGTTGTGAGGCTGCCTTGAGACCCCGTCTTAAGAGCTAGTATTCCCCATTGTTCCACATTTCCCAGGAACAGTCACTATGAAGGCCAGCTGGCATAGTGCTGACAGTAGAATGCTCTCAGTGCCAAAAGCCCCCAACATATGAGTCCTTCCTCTTTATGAACATCAGGAGCCCTGTAGGGGAAAAAAGGAAAGGACTAGGAATTGAGTAGTCCTGAGTCATCTTGGGGGAAAGTGTCTCAGCCAATATGATGTCTTGTAAAGTGGTCTCAACTAAGGTCCTGATACGGAGGTCTCTGATTGGAGACACCTGGGGCTATGAACATGGCCTGACTAGTCCATGGTGGTAGGGGGAGGGAAGATGAGTCCAGAGAAGTATGATGCATTGACTGTACACTAAGTGTGGTGTGAGGAGGGCAGCTTCCCATGAGGCCTCATATTTGCCTGCGGTTGAGCTTAAAAAAGCACACACTGAATCATGGCCTGGAGCTGGAGTCCTCAATGACAATTGTTTATTGTTCTTATTTTCCTTAATTCTCCTGCTAGGAATGTGGCTTCAGCTGCCATCTCAGATGATGAGGATGAAAACTCCATACTAAATGGTATACCAGGAGGACCTGGGTCTCTGAGGTCTTTGTGGAGCAGATTCGCCATCCCAGCCCTAGACTGCTACCTTAGGCATCCTCTTCTATGTGACCAAAATGCACAAAGTTCTAATTTGCTTAAACCACAATTTTTCTAATTATTGTCGAACCTGGTTCTAATGAGTACAATGAATTTGAATGCATGGCCTTTGAAAACTGGGCATATTAACTTTGAACCACTAACACAACAAATGGCTGTGGGCTTTGTGGCTGGGAATGACAGCCATCTGTACAGCAAACATTTTATATACCTGGAAGGAATCATTTACTTTATGCCCTTTTTTGTTAACCCAGTCAGGGTACAGAAGAGCATGCCCACCATTAGATGTTTTCTGATTTAACTCACAATTTCACATCACACTTTCTTAGTCTTCTGATAGAAAAGGTATTGTTTCCCTGCTTGTCCCAATTTGGCATTACAGGTTTCTGAAAACTACCTATGTCTAGATAATGTTTTCTATAACAATTTTCATTCCCCTTGCATCCATTTCAAATCTACCAAAATCTTCTCCAACTTTCACCAGCTTCCTATCATTTAAAGCTAGGGGGACAATTTTTCTTCTATTTACAGATGTTTCTGTTTAAGAAAAATCATCCTGGAAATAGTTTCATCCTCTGTGCTATAGTTCTTTTGGCAGGACATGTGCCAATTCTGTCTCAATTCTTCCAAAAAATTATCTTTTTTGACAGTATTTCTTCTTTTCCTTCAGCAGAGGAAAGGCTGCTGGTTTCCAATTTATATTTTTCAATGGCTGTTCATAAGAGACAGCCAACTGTCTCACATGCACTTCTGTTAAGGGACCCTAATTGATACCCAGATAGATCCTGTTGTCTTAATGACTCTTATTTGAGAAATCTGTAGAAACAGGTCTGGCTTGGTGGGTGATATTAGGGACAGGCCAAGTTAGCTGTAATTTAACTTTCTATATTTAGTTCTCTGCCCCATTCTGTTTATTTAATAAACAGGGATAAGTTTGGTATTATTTTCTTTTCTTAGGAGAAATTAGGTCCGATTCTTTTCCCATTTGTAAAGCAAATAGGTCCTGGAAGATTCAGATCTCAGTTTAGCTGCTCCCTTCAATTGGTGAGTTTCTAGAGCAGGACTTTTCATCAAGGGACAAACGACAACTGCTGAAGAAAAATGTTAAAGCAATACCCATAATATCAGTGATAGGGGCTTTTTTTCCTAGTAATTTTTTGAGACATTGTTGCTATTTATACCTTAGAAATTTGTTAACAGGCAACAGATATTTTATGCAGAAATTCCTCTGAATTATAAGATACTTTATCACTATGAGTGAGGCACTGTACAAAATTCTGCCTGGGAATATTACAGCTAACTACAAGTTAAAGGTCCCCTGCTGGAGACAGATAAGAAACAAGTCAGTAAAATGCAATAAGCACTAAAAGACTAGTACAATGTTGGTGGGGGTGGAAAGTGAAGGTCAGACATGGTTTCGCAAAAGGGATTGCTCCTTTAACTTATTAACTGAAGATCTTAATGTAAGAACTATTTTCTCAAGTCTTCATTTTATTAATTAACAACAATAAATATTCTCATATGCAACAAATTCAAATGTTTTCTACTATAAGTCAAGACCTTTTTAAAATGCATTTGGTAATTAGACTGTCATTCAGGAAAACAAATAGAGTATAGCTTTGGTGGGGAGAAGAATTGTTAGATATTTAATTATAGTTAGGCATTCTATTTGTAGAATAACCTAAATGAAATTTTTAATTGATAAGGACAAAACTTTGTGTTATTAATACTTTATAGGTGGCTAGACTGAGGATTTGGATTATAGGTAACATTACTATGCAACTTACTGCTCAAGCCAGAACTCTTTGAAGAGTAAAAGGGGGCACTATTAAAATAATTATGCTGGGGAAACATGTGTAAAGCAGATCTCTCCTGGGTGGAAGTCCTTTTGGCCATACTTGCTAATTCATAGTCTTCTTTACCCACTTCAAATGTGAATGGAACTTCTTTATATTTATTCATGTCACAACAAAAAGTATGAGAGAGAAAACATCAGACAAAGAGATAAGAGATCTATTTTCTTTTGCTGGCATGATCTTTATTAGAAAAGAATTAGCTCATGTTGAGGAGTTTTCTATTTTAATGTTACTCTCCATTCTAACTTCAGAAGCATAGAAATGTAGACATTCCAGGGTAAGGCCTTATAATCACATGGTCCAATGCCCTGAAGTGTCACAGAAGTCATTACCTTTTTGGTGTTTATTTCCTGACACTCACTGAGAGCTCCTTGAGGGCAACGCTACTCTGATACCTATTTAATTCAATATCAACTCTACCTACTAGGACCTGACACATAGTGTGTGCACAGGCAATGATGGCTGAATTCAGAAATGAATTAACATGGTTCCATGGGAATGAATTAAAGAGGGTAGAGGGTAGAGATGTTTCTGGAATCTTTCACACTAAAACATGTCCTACTTTAAAAATGACACTATTTTTACCCCTTATTTTAAAATATTTATTCTGTTATTTTAAAATGACAGAAAAGCTGTCACACCCCTTGCTCTGTCTATATGACCAGTTCTACCACATTCAAAATCTAGAACAGGGGCCCGCAAACTATTTTACTAAAGGGCTAGGAAGTAAATATTTTGGGGTTTGTAGACCATACTGTCTCTATTGCAACTATCAGTTTTTCTGTTGTAGTGCAAGAAAAGGTGTAGACAGTATGAACATGGCTGTGTTTCAGTAAACTTCATTTATAAAACTTTTCCCTGGGTTGAATTTGGTCCATGGGCTGAAGTTTACCAACCTCTGGTCTAGAACTGAAAGGGACAGGGGAAGTAACAACAGCCTGGTGGTCATTCTGATCCACTTTCCCTTCAGGAGGGTTACCTTGAGGACAAACCTTGAGCAAAATGCCAAAGTAAGCAAATAAAGGTTTAAGTGTCTACTCCAAATAGAGTGTGAAGTCCTCTGAAAAACTAAACCTGAGAATGGCTGTATTTTTCTATCATTTTATCTTTATGAGATTTTCGAGTTATTGTTCTCTCAAGAATTTTACATCATTAGCTTTTTGCTGTGTTTTTGATAGAAGTATTTCGGAGATAAGAACTTTCATTCTTATGAAAGAACTTTCATTTCTTATGAAAGAACTTTCAAGATGGTGGTAGAGTAGGTGGATTTTGAATACACCTCTTCCCAGAACCAAACTGGAAATACAACTAAACTGAGGGATAATCACCCTGAAAAACCAATGAAAGACTAACTGATGAGCAATCTTATAACCAGTGATTTGCAGAAGACACAAGGCTGGTAGGAAGGGCAATGATGCAAAAAGGGCTGGCCCTGCTACCATGGGCAGGTGGCAGCTGAGGTGCCAGGGAGATATCTTAGCACAGGAGGTTCCCCCTTGAGGAAAGAGAGGCCCAGGCCCAACTCCCCAGCCCAGAGCACCAGAGCCAGAAACAGGTGCACACATAGCGGTTGGTGGGGTTTCTGTTCACCAAGGAAAGGCAGAATCTGCTGGAGACACAAGTACTCTCTTAAAGGGCCAATATACAAAATTTCATTTGTAACAGTTCATTTGGTGCTCTGGCAGAGAAAGGGAGATACAGATTGGAGTTGCTTGAGCAGAGTCTGGAGATTGTTGCTCTGGGGAGAGATGTGGGGGGCAGTTGCCAGAATCCTGGTGTTGAGTCATTCTTGGATACTGCAGTAACCATTTTCCCTGAACAGACCAATCCCCTAGAAGTAGCATCAGCCTGGAGAAAAGCAATTATCCCACCCTCTGAATACCTTCTTGACCCACCCAGCAGATCTTAAGCAATGCTGAGGAGTCACTGGCATAGGCTGGGGCATACTAGTCTGTGCAAGCTCAATGGGTGTCGATGACTGGCTTTGGGGCAAAGCCATTCATCCCACTTTCCTGTTAACTTGACTGGCACTTCCCCCTCACAGGCGATCCAATAGAAACACCCTCCTAGCTTTCTGGTAGACATGATCCCTAGGCTCCAGAGGACCCACCTGCTTGACTACGAAGGGCTCTGCCCTGCCTCAGTTAGGGTAAAATCTGGGACAGATGCAGTCATGTGCTTCTGGGTCAGGAGATCACACTATATTCCCTGAAGTCTGAACAGCACCTCCCCTTCATGGGAGATCCAGTGACTAAGCCAAGTTGGCAACCAGCTAGTGGAGGCAGGTGGAAGCAGATCCTAGTTTGCCTAGGGATGTTTGCTGGCATGACCCCTGGGCTTGGTGCTGGTAAAAACTAGCCCTGTGGCACAGCAGAGGCTGCCACAAATTGTTATGCTTACAGCTTCAAGCAGGTTGCCGAAGGCCAGGCATGAACATTGTCTGACATTGGTCTGTGCCAGAGTCCCTCTCAAGAGGCTCAAAAGCAAACATGCCAAGTAGCCAGCTTCAGACAACATTGAAGTAGGATCCAACAAACTTCACAAACAACATATCCAAAAGGAGATTGCAGCAGCCACTAAACTCTGCTGAGGTGAATCCTGCTTTTTTGTTTTTAATTTTTTTCTTCTTTTTCTTCTATCTCTTTAGTTTTCCATTTCCTTTCGCTTTTATTTTTCTCTCTTTTCCATTTTCTTTTCTTATCCTTTTTTATTTCTTACTTCCTTTTTAAATATTTTTATTCTTTTAAATTTAAATTAATTTTATTTTAAATTTTTATTATTTGATTTTATTTTTTACTTGTGCTATATATTTCTTAGGTTTCTCTCTCCTGTTCTCTCTCTCTCTCTTTTTTGGTCAGCATTTGCATAACAGCTCACGTGCCGTGATTGGGTTTGAGCCTCCCAGTAAGACTGAGGGTCATCCCTATGCATTAATGGGCCAACAACAATCAAGACTCAATTACAACAAGAGAGTTCATTGAACCCACACAAAGGACATTCCTATAGCATCCAGCTCAGGATATAAGGGAGACTGCACCACTGGGTCCTATAGGAAACCTACTATTGGCCTGGCCAAAAAGTTCATTTTTTTTTTCCCTATAAGACAGCTCTAGTAACGCTTAGTTGTCTTTAACTTCATTTGAAACAATTTTGTTAGATTGCATGTGACAGCTGTCATATCAGTGTGCATTTTTTTAAAAAAACTTACCAAATGTGGTAAATTTTTATGTAGTCATTTTAATATTGAAGGTGAAAGAAAGTAAGCAACATTTTGGGCATATTATGCTTTATTGTTTCAAGAAAGATAAAAACATGACTGAAATGCAAAAAAGTGATTTGTGCAGTGTATGAAGAAGGTGCTGTGACTGATCGAATGTGTCAAAAGTGGTTTGCGAAGTTTCATACTGAAGATTTCTTGCTGGATGATGCTCCATGGTCAGGTAGACCAGTTGAAGCAGATAGCGATCAAATTGAGGCATTAATTGAGAGGAATCAATGTGGGAGATGGTCAACATACTCAAAATATCCAAATCAATGAAGTTATTGGTGAAAATGAAAAATTTGTCTTTTATTTTACAGAAAATACTAAACAATGTTTTTGGCCAACCCAATATATAGGCTATTCAATAAAGGCTGATAGATTTATCTAATATATAGAACCAAATACAAAAGGACAATCAAAATGGGGAGACAAAAAACAGGCCCCAAATAAAAGAAAAGAAGGAATCCCCATTAAAAAAAAAAGCTAAATGAAATGGAGGCAAGCAACCTATCAGATACAGAATTCAGAGTAATGGCTGTAAGAATGCTCAAGGAACTTAGTGAGATATACAACAGTATGAAAAACAACATAGAAACCAAGAAAAAAATGTTGGGACTAAAGAATACCATATCTGACATCAAGAATACACTGGAAGAAATAAAAAGTAAGTTGGATGAAGTAAAGGGGTCAAATCAGCAGTTTGGAAGGGAGAAAAACACAATCAGAGGAGCAAAAGGAAAAAAAGAATTATCCTCCTTTCCCCCCAAAAAAGTCCTTCTCCCCCCACAGAAAAAGAGAAAAAAGATTAAAAAGAATGAGGATAGTTTAAGGGAATTTTAGGACAACATGAAGCATAACAACATCTGCATGATAGGGGCACCAGAAGCAGAAGAGAGAGAGCAAGAATTAAGGACCACTTTGAAGAAACAATGACCAAAAACTTCACTAACTTTGGGAAGGAGGAGGACACACAAGTCCAGGATGCACAGAAAGTTCTAAACAAGATGAACCTGAAAAGGTTCACACAAAGACACATGGTAATTAAAATGGCAAAAGTTGAAGACAAAGATGGAATCTTAAATGCAACAAGAGAAAAGCAGATAATTACCTACAAGGAAGCTTCTATGAAACTGTCAGGTGATCTCTCAATAGAAACATTTCAGTCCAAAAGGGACTGGCATGAAATATTCATAGTAATGAAAAGAAAGGACATACAACCAACTACTTTACCAAGCAACAATATCATTTAAAAATTGAAGGAAAAATAAAAAGCTTCTCAGATAAGAAAAAGCTAAAGAAGTTTGTTACCACCAAACCAACATAGAAATGTTAAAGGGCCTGTTTTAACAAGAACAAAAAATAGAAAAATATAAAAGAAATGAAAGAACAGAATCAATTAATTAATTATTAATTAATTATTAAAGAGTAAAATGGCAATAAATATGTACCTATCAATAATCATTTTAAATGTAAATGGCATAAAAGCTCCAATCAAAAGACAAGGGTAGCTGAATGGATAGTAAAGCAAGAACCATATAGGTTAGCCAAAAAGTCCATTTAGTTTTTTTCTGTAAAATAAAAGACACATTTTTCATTTTCACCAATAAATTTATTGATTTGGATATTTTGTGTATGTCAGCCATCTCCTCTTATTAGTTTCTAGTAGGTAGAGGCCAGGGATGCTCCTAAAAACACCTTCCAATTCATAAGATAGCTCCACAGCAAAGAATTACTTGGACAAAATGTCAATAGCACCAAGAAACTTCGCAAACCACTTTTGACAGGTTTGATCAGTCATAGTACTTTCTTAATACACTGCACAAATCTTTTTTGTTTGTGTTTCTAAACAGTTGTATTTTTCCTTTCTTGAAATAAAGCATAATACATTGAAAATTTGCCAATTTTCTTCCAACTTCAATATTAAAATGGCTGCACAAAAATTCACCAATTTTGATGTTGTTTTTTTTTTTAATTCATGCTGGTATGACAGCTGTCACAATGCAATCTAACAAAATTGTTTCAAATAAATTAAAGATGCCTAAGTGCTACTGGAGCCATCATATGGAAAAAAGTAAATTAACTTTTTGGTCAACCCAATATATGCTGTTCCACAAGAGGCCAACCTCAGAACGAATGATACACACAGACTAAAAGTACACGGATGGAAAAGACATATTTCATGCAAATGGGAATGAAAAAATTTTAGAGTATCGATACTTTTATCTGACAAAATAGACTTTAACACAAAGGCTATAGTAAGAGACAAAGGAGGACACTACATAATGACAAAAGGTACAATCCAATGAAAAGACATAACTCTGGTAAACATTTATGCACTCAATGTAGGAGCACCTGAATATGTAATATAAATCTTGATGGACATAAAGGGAGAGACTGACAGTAATACAGTAGAGGATTTTAACACCACATTAACATCAATGGATAGATCTTCCATATGAAAAATCAACAAGGAAATGGTGGCCTTAAATGACATAATAGATCAGATGGATTTAATTGATATCTTCAGAGTATTTCATCCCAAAGCAGCAGAATACACATTTTTTTCAAGTGCACATGAAACATTTTCTAGAATAGACCACATGTTCAGACACAAAAAGTATTAATAAATTGTAGAATATTAAAATCATTTCAAGCATCTTCTCTGACTATAAAGGTAAAATAACCACACAAAAAAAACTGAAAAATAAAGACAAGGGGGCTAAATAGCATGTTCTTAAACAATGAATGGGTTAACAATAAGATCAAGGAAATAATCAAATGCTACCTTGAAACAAATGAAAATGAAAACGCAACAATCCCAAAATTTATGGGACATGGCAAAAACAATGCTAAGAGGAAAATTCATAGCATTACAGACTTATCTCAGGAAACAAGAAGGAACTCAAATAAACAATCTAACTACATTTAAATAAATTGAAAAGAAAACAAACAAAGCCCTAAGTTAATAGAAAGAAAATAATAAAGATCAGAGCAGAAATAAATATAAAAATACAATTAAAATATCAACAAAACCAAGAGCTGGTTCTTTGAAAAGACAAACAAAATTGACAAATCTTTAACCAGACTTATAAAGAAACAAGAAAGAACACAAATAAATACAATCAGAAATGAAAATGGAGAAGAAACAACTGAGTCCAGAGAAATATTAGGGACTGTAAGAAAATAGTATAAATTACATGCCAACAAACTGGACAATCTTGATGAAATGGATAAATTCCTAAAAACACAGTCTTCAAAAACTGAATCAGGAAGGGTCAGAGAATCTGAACAGACAGATTACAATGCGTAAAATTGAGGTGGTAATCAAAATACTCACCCAAAATAAGAACCCTACATTGGATGGCCTTGCAGGTGAAATTTACTAAACATTCTAAGAAATAACATCTACCTTTCTTAAACTATTCCAAAAGTTCAAGAGAAGGGAAATCTCTCCAGATCACTTTGCAAGGCCAGCATTATGTTAATCTTAAAACCAAATAGAGACACTACAAAAAAAGAAAATTATAGGGTAATGTCCTTGATGAATAAAAATGCTAAAATCCTCAACAAAATAGTAGCAAACCAGATCCAACATTACATGAAAATGATTGTACACCATGATCAAGTGGGATTTATCCCAGAAATGTATCTTTGGTACAATATCTGCAAATCAGTAAACATGGTACATCACCTAAACAAAATGAAGGCTAAAAACCACATGATGTTATCAAGAGATGCAGAAAAAGCTTTCATTAAAATCTTGTACCCATTTGTGATAAAAACTCTCAAAAGTGGGAATAGAGGGAATATACCTCAACACAATGAAGTTGTATATGACAAACCCACAGCAAATATCTTAACTCTATGGGCAAAAACTAAAAGCACTTTCCTTAAGACAGGGAAAAAGACAGAGATGTCCACTTTCACCATTCTTATTCAACATAGTACTAGAAGTCCTAACCAGAGTAATTAGGCAAGAAAAAGAAATAAAATGCATCTGAATTAGAAAGGAAGAAGTAAAACTATCAATACTTGCAGATGATATAATATTGTGTATAGAAAACCCTTAAAACTCTACCAGAAAACTGCTAGAAATAATAAGTGAATTCAGCAAAGTAACAGGATACAAAATTAAAATTCAGAAATTGGTGGCATTTCTATACACTAACATGAACTATTGAAAAGAGAAACTAAGGGAAAAATCTCATTTGCCTTTTCAACAACAACAATAAAATGATGTACCTAGGAACAGATTTAACCAAAAAGGTAAAATACCTCCCTAAAAAAAAATAGTTAAAAAAGAAATTGAGTAAGATACAGAAAAGTGGAAGCAAATAATGTGTTCATATACTGGGAGAATTTATATCATTAAAATGTCCATGCTACCCAAAGCAATCTACAGATTCAACACAATTCCTATTAAAATACCAATGGCATATTTCACAGATTTAGAATAAATATTCCAAAACTTTATATGGAACCAAAAAGTCCCCATATAGCCTCACCAATCTTGAGAAAGAAAAGCAAAGTTGGAGGGATTGCAATACTTCATATCAAACAATACTACAAGGCCGTCATAACCAAAACAGCACAGTATTGGCATAAGAACAGGCATATAGGTCAATGGAACAGAACACAGAGCCCAGAATTCAACCCATACCTATATGATCAATTAATATTTCACAAAGGAAGCAAGATCATATAATGGAGTAAAGATAGTTTCTTCAATAAATGGTGTTGGGGAAATTGGTCAAGTACATGGAAAAATGAAAACTAGACAGCCAACTTATACCACACACAAGAATAAACTTCAAAATGGGTAAAAACTTAAATATAAACCAAAAAAACCATAAAAATCCTTAAAACATAGGCAGCAAAATCTCAGACATTTCTCATAGCAATATTTTTGCTAATATGTCTCACAGGTTGAGAGAAATAAGGGAAAAAATAAACAAATGAGTCTACATCAAACTAAGAAGATTCTGCAGAGCAAAAGAAACCTTCAACAAAATCAAAAGGGAACACATTCTATGGGGAAACATATTCACTAATAATACCTTGAATAAGGGGTTAATTTCAAAAATATGTAAAGAACTTACACAACTGAACACCAGGAAGATTAAACAATCCGATTAAAACAGTGGACACAGGACCTGAATAGATTCTTCTCCAAAGAGGACATACAGATGGCCAACAGACACAGGCAAAAATGCTCAATGTCCCTAATCATCAAAGAGTTGCAATTTAAAACCACCATGAAATGTTACCTAACACCTGCTAGAACAGCAATCATCAATAAATCAGCAAACAAGTGCTGGTGAAGATGTGGTAGGAATGCAGAGTTGTGTAGCCACAGTGGAAAGCACTGTATGGAATTTGCTCAAAAAAATCAATAAGGCAACTACCATTTGGCCCAGTGATTCCACTTCTGGGCATATATCCTAAGAATCCTGAAAAACCAATTATAAAGAATATATGCACCTCTACCTATGTTCCTAGCAGTGTTATTTATAGCAGCCAGTATCTGGAAATAGCCCAAGTGCCCATCAGTAGATAAATGGATAAAAAAGCTACAGTACATTTACACGATGGAATACCATGCAGCTGTAAAAAGAATGAAATATTACCTTTTATGACAGCATGGATGGGCCTGGAGATTATTTTATTATGTTATTGAAATAAGCCAGTCAGAGGAACACAAATAACATATGATCTCACTTATGTATGGAATCTAATGAACAAAATAAATTAATGACAAAATAGAAACATTCTGTTCCTATGGACCCATGAAAGAGACTGCTGGCTGTCAGAGGGGGGACTGGGTGAAAGATGGTGAAGGAATTAGCCAAAGAACTTACAGATACAGACAACAGTGTGGCAACTGGCAGAGGAAAGAGAGTACAGCGTGGTGGATAGGTGGAGGTGGACAAGGGGAGAAAGATGTGGATATCTGCATTAGTGTCAACAGTAAAAGTAAGGGGGAAAAAAGAACTTTCATTCCAGGAAAATAGGTCTGGACTAACACCGTTGACAGACATACCTTCCTGAGTACTTGCTATTATGTTCAGAGCAGCAGGAGAACAGTGATGGAAAGGAGGGGACAGATGAACATCTATTGAAGACATACCAAGCGCAAGGCACTTAACACTG
This sequence comes from Mormoops blainvillei, assembly GCA_004026545.1. Lineage (NCBI taxonomy): Eukaryota > Metazoa > Chordata > Mammalia > Chiroptera > Mormoopidae > Mormoops > Mormoops blainvillei. The sequence goes on along the minus strand of PVJD01000541.1, from coordinate 58,191 downwards.
GTACCATCTAAACCCCTTAATTTAAAACAGGGACACAAGAAACACTGTACTTCAGAGTTTTCTTTAATTCAGTTAAAATTATATTCCCAGCCTCCATCCTACCTGCTTGATAGAGAAATCTGTTCTTAGTCATTACTATGGTTTTCCTGCATAACAAAAAACACCTCCAGTCTTCTGTCTTCAGGCTACACTGTTTGCTGCTGAGACCTCCAATTCCTGTAGCCCTGACCTTTCAGCAGTATATCTGGGGACTGAGGATGTTTGCATAGGCTGAGGGCCCTTCCATCTATTTTGCAGCTTTTCTTTGGGCACTCTCTGAGGTCTTACTCAAGGTACTGCCTCACAAACATTAGTGATTTTTATCTTTCAGCCTCCAGCTCTCTCTGCTGTCCGTGCTTCTCTCACTCCCCCCCCCCCCCCCATAGCATTTTCCCTTCAGGGAACTTCAGCAATGAAGAAGGACAGGAGTGTTTTTACTATGACAAAAAGTTCTCCTTCATGAAATGCAAAGTCCTCAACTTAAGGAAATCCAAATATTGGATTGTGTGTAAGTGTGTGGGGGAGAAGAAATGCAGAGAGAAAATACAAATTAACATCTCAAAAATTAATCTGCCACACATTTATTATTTTATGAAAGAGAAGCAGATGAACCTGTTATTTAGGTTAAGCAACCTTCTGAGATCCCAAGACTTCTTAGGAAACTTGACCTTGGATTTACCTACCTTCAGACGGCCAGCTGTTTCCACTAGGCTATGCCGTCTTCTCACTAATTCCTTGGTCTATTGCTAAAGCAGCCTGGCTCCCCAAGGGAACTTTCCTCATTCTGTGTTTGAATAATCACAGCTCCTGGTAGCTTAGGCTGTCAGCAGCAAAGATCTCATCTTCCTCTACATCCAGATAGACACCTGGTCCCAAGGGTAATTGCTGGCAGAAAAAGCTGGCTCATGTGGTCATGGATTGGACCAGAAAGGAAATATTCCAGTTCTAGTATGAAGTTCATCAGCTCTTGAGTGTCTCCAAATTTTCCCGTAATAGTCTCTTTAGGGATCTGTAACCCGTCTTTAAAGAAGCAGCATCATTCACCACTGGCTTTTTGAGGGATTAGAGACTACATGGAGTAGGAATGGTAGCCAAGTGTGGTTACATTCTTAATTTAAGGGAAAAAGAAGCCAAGCGAGCCCTGGTTCTGTTTTCCTAAGGCAGAGGGAACTATAAGAATTGAGTTCGTAATGAACAAAATAAACTAACAAACAGAATAGAAACAGACTCATAGATACAGAGAACAGACTTAAAGCTATCAGAGGGGAGGGGAGTTGGGGACTGGATGAAAAAGGTGAAGAGATTAAGCAAAGGAAAAAAAACCTCATAAACATAGACAATAGTATGGTGATTACCAGAGGTAAAGGAGGATGCGGGGAGATAGAAGAGGGAAGGGGTAAATGGTGATGGAATGAGACTTGACTTAGGTTGGTGAACACACAATACAATATACAGATGATGTATCATAGAATTGTATACCTGAAACCTACATAATTTATTAATCAATGTCACCCCAATAAATTACAAAAAACTTTTTTAAAGAATTGGCTTTGTTTACTCATATATGTATATTTTTTTCTGTAGGAATCTACTTTCAATGTTTGCATTAACATAATGATTCAGAGCAAAGTCAGAATGCATTAAAATTACATTTTCTATATATTCCAGAAAGAGGGTTGAAAGTAAAAGATTGAACAGAATATTCATGCCATTTTGTCTGATGTGGTTCTAGCTAAGTGTCGGTAGATGTGGAGGTATAATTGGAAAAGTTGATTGAAGCCAGATTTTTCAGGACTATAAATTTTATTCTGTGAATAGTGGACAGCCACTGATGGATTCTAAATGACAGGGTTAGTTTTATATTTACAAAAGAGGAAAAATATAATAAATAACGCCTCTTTAGTGAAAGTAGATAGATAGCGTAGAACAGAAAACTAGGGAAACTGGCTAGAAGAAGAGACAGTAGATGTGGTGAGGGAGAAAAAAAGTGTAGTAGATATTTAGTGCTCACCATATATTCCACATGTCTCTATATCTTCCAGCCTTTCTTGCAGTTCCATTAGATTATGTGACTAATTCTGGTCAATGATCTGGCACTTTTACTTTTACTTCTCACTGCCTGCATAAAGTGCTGGTCTGTACCTCTTTCTTCTCTTTTATCAGAGCTCGCAGAGTCATTTGTTGAGATGTCAGAGTCACAGATGAAAATGGAACGAATCCCAAATGACCAAATGGAGGAAGGCCACTTTAGAGATCACCTGTATCAGATTTGAAAGAACCTATAATAACAATCCTTTGCTGTTTGAAGTCATTAAGATTTCTAAGTTTCACAGCTATAGTAATTAGGGTTAATTATCTTAATTAATAAAAAGGACTCAAGACATAACAGGGGGATTTGGAAAAAGAAAAAATATTTAAGAGATGAAAACTACAGGACCAAGACTGGTATTGGGAATAAGAAATAGGGAAAAGAGAACTATGACCATGAGTTTTAGCCTCAGAGGATGGTAGCGCCATTAACAAAGACAGATACATAGGGAGGGGCTGAAAAATAGGTGTTGAGTTTGAAGCATCTAAAGAACACCCAAGAAAGGGTTTCCAGCTGGCAGTAGAGGATATGCATCAGGTACTTGTGAGAGGGGCACCTGCTAAAGATGAGCTTGGGGACCATGCTCTTTGAGCAAGTGGAGCAAGGAAAGAAGAGAACCAATGGGAAGGTCTGAAGGTAAGATGCATAACAAGAAAAATTATCCAAACAAGGAGATAAAGAGGGAGAGATAGAAAGATAATTAGGAGAGTATAAAGACAATGCGAAAGGGAGGAGAGCATTACAACAGAGAACTATAAAGCAAGACCATATGCCATATGTGATATTTTCTACAGCCCTAAACTACCTGGCTACCATTAGCATTTGCATCAAGATTTATGTGAATTAACTGACTGGAATATAAAAATGTATATTAAGTGTAAAGAAAAAGGAGGTGTATAGTTACGGGCAATACAGTTATGCACTCTCTGTCTTCAAATCTTTCTGCCTAGACATTTAAAAAAAAGATTTGTTAGAACTACGGTCCATGTGTGAGAAACACATTAGAAACTGATACCATAAAAATAGTTATCAATGAGTATTGAAGCTATACATAATTTCAGAGTACTTCCTCCTATCTAAAAACATTGTTTTCTAGTCCCAGAAATTTCTAGTCACACACATGAAGGATGACCAAAGTGAAACAAGTGCCAGGGAGAGGGTAAGCGCCAACAAATAATTTAAGCAATAAATTACTCCAGGTTAAAAACAGGGGCAGATTAGAGAAGCCTTTCCAGAGGAAAAATACAGGGCTGGATTTTGACAAGATGAAGGGAAAATGAATATGAGGAAGAAGTAAATGGAACAGAAAGCACAGAGTAAGCAAAGGCCTGGAGATAGAAGTGTGTGTGGCACATTCCGCCCAGGCCTTCTGCATTGTACATTACATACCACAGAAGGGTTCATATCAATAGCATCCCCTGGGATTGCTCAGTACAATGGTTCAGTCCAGTATCTAAATACAAGACACAGGCTGGGGGTGAGGACAGGTAGGTAGGAGACTAAATGCCATTGTCACTGCATTTCTATAGAATATGAGGAACAACTGGGGATTTTTGAACAGAGGTGTAAAGTGGGAATAATTGCATTAGAAAGCTTTCTCCGGGAGTAGTGTGTAGGGCATCTTAGAACCTCTAAACAGTAGAGACAAAAAGAAAAACTAGAAAACTATTGCAAATGTCCAGATTGTAGACGGTGAAGTTTTTAGTCTACGTTTGTAATAATGGGCTTGGAAAGTAAGTAGGTCAATAACCTATAGGCTATCTAAGGTCAAAACTCAAAAACTTGAGTCAGTAAGTAGGGAAATTTAAAGTCAATCATCATTTGGGTAAAATTTGATTGATTTTTCTTTAGAAATGCTGATTTGGGAAAGGTAGGAATTTTAATAAGAGGCATCCTATTAGAAGTTAGGGCTATGGTACTGAAATAAGAGCGTTTGCTTGGACTGTAAAGGGGCAAATGGGATACTCCAAATAATGAGTGTTCAGGAAAAGAAAAAGACTGGAAGATAACCCTGTGGTGCTACTATGTTTGAGAGTTAGAAAAGAAAGTGCTGTTGTGGGAGGTGGTTGACCATGGGAGGAGTCCAAAGAAAAGGACACACAATAGGTAGACTTTGAAGGAGACAGAGTTTTGTGTAGTGGTAATTGGTCACACTGTCAAAGTGCCAGAGAGGACCTCTCTAATTCTCCAATTCCCCTATCCTTGGAGAAGTTTCAGAACAGAGGCTGAGACAGATGACAGAGGGTCAGGGCCACCATGTGTTTCTTTCTGGAAATGCTTTCTGGAGGTGGAAAGAACTGACCTTCAAACAAGCTCCTCACAGAAAATTGCCCATTATTCCGTGAAGCAGTTACAACCAATGTCCTTGGCTCAGAGCTACCAAGGAGCTAAGCAGATGGCAGCTCTGTCAACTGCAGCTGCAAACAACTTCATCTTCAGTTTATTTCCAGGAGCCAGAGGAGCTCAGAAATACTTAACAGCTGTCTACCTGTTGGGACTCAAATAATCTCTAGGTCATCAAATCATCATATACTGAATAGTGACTTAGCAGTTTATACCAATACTTCCTAGGGGCCTGAAAGAGTTAGTCAAAGGCCTTCTTGATGCCCTTAAAAAGGGGCTTCCCCTGGTTCAAAAGAGAGTAGGGTAAATATATCCTTTAATGAAGACTTTTCACGAACAACAACAACAACAAAAATCCCACTATAAAACATGACTGTTCTCTCTGAAAGTAGATACAATTATCATATTTCTTTTGTTTTTTTTAACAACCTCCCAGGGAAATATTTGTCTTTTTTGTTGAAACCTGTAGCCTAATTCATGGAGTTTAGAATATGGAATAATAGCCACCAGTTAGAGTCACTGCAAAGCTCAAGTCCTGCCAGCTATTGTGGAAATTTATAAATATTTGAGGACAAACAACTGTATATAGGAAGTATCTGGCTTGCATATGATGTCACTTCAGACAGATTGTACTGTTAAGTTATTAGATAAAAAAAACATAGAGGCAGCTTTACTCTTGAACTCATTCTTTAAAAAAAAAGAAAAGATTTTGTTTATTTTTAAATTTTTAGATGGGGGATAGGGAGGGAGAAAGAGAGAGAGAAACATCAATGTGTGGTTGCCTCTCACGCATTGCCTACTGGGGACCTGGCCCACAGCTCAGGCATGTGCCCTGACTGGGGAATCAAATCGGCAACCCCTTGGTTCTCAGGCCCATGCTCAATCCACTGAGCCACACCAGCCAGGGATGAACTCATTCTTGAGTAGACAATATTCTGTCAGGAGCTAGATTCAAAGTCACCTGTACCCAATCCCAAAAAACACTTCCAAAAAAATAAAACATGGCTGGCCCTGATCCTGTGTACTCTGTATAAGCTACTGCCCTGAAAATTCTCCAGGGATGGTGGTCAGGAGTGTTAGATTAGAGAATTCAAGAGATCATCCCCGAGACATGTTTACTCTTGAACCCTTACAGTCAGCAATGGGAATCAATGTCTTCGCCAGTATTCATTGAAATAAATACATATCAAGTACTAGCACAATAAAGGCATGTGGTATGCACTTGTTTCAATAAAAGGGGAAATATTTCTGATTACAAACCACCCCAACATTTAGATGCTTAAGCAACAATGATTTAGTACTTACTGTTTTTCCTTTGGTTGCTAGATCGGCAGGGTCATCCTTTTGCTACACATGGTGTCAGCTTGGAGGGTCAAAAAATGGTCTCATTTATATGAGAGTATGCCTGGCACCTCATCTAGGGTGAATGAAACAGCTGACGGATGGCTGATTCTCTCTCACTGCCTCCATTTCTCTCTTGATGTAGGTAGTTGCTCCTCTTACACTGTGGCTCAGAGCTATAAGAGAGCAAAGAGAAACCTGCTAGTCCTTTTAAGGACTAGACCTCAAATTGGCATGGTGTCTATTGGTCTAAATACATCAAAGACCAGTCCAAATTCAAAGGGAGGGGAAATAGATTTTCCCTTTTACTAGGACAACATGGGAGGAATTGTTGGTATCCATCTTTGGAAACAATCTTATGTTAGCATAGTACACTACATAATGGGTAAATAAATGAAAAAATATTTTTTAAATATACTTTCCAAAGGCTTAAGTGAACAAGATGCTAGATCTTCCCAGGACATAAACCATGCCCTTACACATGTTTTATCACTAAAAAATACATAAACACTTCCATGCTTGCTCCTGGGTAGTACTTGCTGGTGCACTTGGGTTGATAAGACATGGTGATGGGCTCAATTATTAGGAATAATTAGGAATGCCGGGAAAATCATAGGTGAAATGGAACAAGGCCTAAGTGGGGTCCTGCTGCTCAGACAATGGATAGACATAAGGAGAATTATCCTATCTACAGAGGTGATTTATGATGAGGTTGACCTTCTGATCTTTATGGGTTTACCTTTAAGCTCATGAAAGATTCTGGTTATTATCAATATCTGGGAGCCCGATTTGACAGGAAATGGGAAGAGTGATATCTCAGAAGAAGGTACAAAGTCAAGTGAAGGTGGTACATGTTGTTGGGAAGTCTTTCCATTAAATATGGTTCTTGCTAGTGGTTGAGCTGTGGAACAAGGGTGGCAGGAGCCACAAGTAGAAAGCAGAGCCCCAATTACTGTTTAGGTTTCTGGCAGGGTCCAAGACTTGGAAGATATTGGAGTTAAGACACATCTCAAATGAATAAGAAACCATGAAAATACCTAGCACTATAGAAGATGCCCAGACACCAGAGGTTTCCCTGGATTCAATGTCCAAGCTTTCACGAACCAAGTGTATGTATGGTTGGAGAGATGGAAGGTAGGGGAATCTGTCATGCAAGTACTCAGGAGCTGATGTTAGCCATGTGTGCCCAGGCAAGCAAGAAGGTGGAGGAGAGCAAACCTGGAGCCTGATGGGTCTGGTTCACATCCTATCATCTTTAATTAATCAGGAAGTTAATTAACCCTCCAAAGTCATAGATCATCATCAATAAAAGGAAACAACTGTAATAATAGCTTCTTAAGGGACTTTTACTGAGGAGTAAGGAGCTAAGATTTATATAGTACTTAATATTTTGCTTGGAACGTACTGAGTCTCAAAGATATTAACTACTCTTTTTTCTTTCTTTCCTCTGCCAACCCACCATTTTCTGTGAGATTTTTCCTGAGCCAAATCCCTTTTGTCCCCATGAACATTAGCTTAGGAGCTAAGGGGGGTCCATTAGCAGACATACAGTTTTGGAGAACTACGTAAGACAACTGAAAGACAGTGAAAAACAGTGGTCCAGATTGCTGCTCTACAGAAGAGTAAACCTCCGGATGGCAAAAATGTATGTGTTTTTGAGATCAATATTGTACTTGGCAACTAGGAAGGAAAACTCCTTTTACTCTTATTTGTGTCAATTTTTTGAAGAAGCTCTACTTATTTTTTTCTCTAACTAAATAAAAACTATGTTGTTACTGTGTTAGGTTTGAATCTTGGCCACTTTGATAATTCTTGGCATGTTTTACAACAAAACATTTTACTTTAAAATAAAATTGGTGTTTCCAAACTCTTGCTTGCTGCCAGAGGACCATGGTGGTTTCAGTAGCCTGACCCTGTCCTCTATCCAAATATTATAGCTTGCTAAACTCACCAGCTTTCAAAATCATGAGCTTCTTCCATGTTTACCTTTGGAGACTAAACCAACTGTCACTTAAGTAAACTTTGTTTTCAGATGTCTTCTCAAAAGATGGTTCTTTAACCATCTAAACTGCAAGGGTGATTTTATTAGATTATCTTGAGAGTTGAAAACCACTCTCCTACTCTAACAGTATGATTCCATAGAGATGGTACTATGATTAATTTTATTTTATTTTACTTTTTAAAATATTTTATTTATTTATTTTTAGAGAGAAGGGAAGGAAGGGAGAAGGAGAGGGAGAGACACATCCATGTGCAAGAGAAATGTCAATTGGTTGCCTCTCACACTCCCCCAACCAGAGACCTGGCCTGCAACCCAGGCGTGTGCACTGACCAGGATTTGAATCCATGACCTTTCAGTTCGCAGGCCAGCCGTCAACCAACTGGACCACACCAGCCAGGGCTGATTAATTTTAAATATAGAAAAAAATGAACTTTTTTGTGTCTTATCTTTGGAGATTGGCTTCTAGCAGAGTGGGAATTCTACAATCTAGTGAAGAGCCCATCCACAAATAAAACAAGGAACCAGATGCCCCTATTCCCAGATTTGTATGGGAAAAAGTATAGAGTGTTAGCATAGAGTGTGTTTCATGCCAACACTTTGTAAATATCTTATGCCTTGTACTCAGTAAACTCTAATCACACTGCATATCACTTATGCAACCTCAGCTATTTATGGGGGTTGGAAGGGAAAATATGATTAACTTTGAGCAGACATTTTTGGCTTCAAACCTCTAAATGATCTTTCTATCCTCAATATTTATTCTCATTAAAAAAGAACTGTTTCTATGGAGAAGGCACGTACACACAGACAAGTCTCCATCAATAATTCTCCACAAAAAAAATAAAAGTGGTTTTTAAAGAAGTTCACTACATAATTAAGTATAAAATTTTATCTGAGAAGTACACAGTGTCCATAGTGGAGTAGAAAAACACAAGTGTTGTTAAATCATACAATGTATACATATATTTCACTTTAACATGAGACCCTCAAAATAAGGTTCACAGGTAACATTTCTTCAGTGTTATTGCATGTTGTTTGTAAAGTATTTAAGCACAGTAGAATATGCAATAATGAATATCTGGTGGATTCTTATTACAAGTTGAGAAATAACTGTGCCTCTGCCGGGGGTGGTCTGTACTTCCTATATAGATTGTCTCACATTATGTTCCAAAGATTATATTACTTAAGAAAACATGTTATTTTTTTTAAAAGATTTTATTTATTTATTTGTAGGCAGAGGAGAAAGGAGGGAGAAACAGAGGGAGAGAAACATCAGTGTGTGTTTGTCTCTCACACACCCCCTACTGGGGACCTGGCCTGCAACCTAGGCATGTGCCTCATGTACCTGACTGGGAATCAAACCCGAGACCCTTTGGTTCTCAGGTCGGTGTTCAAGTCACTGAGCCACACCCACCAGGGCAGAAAACATGTTATTAATAAAGCATTTCAAATCTTCATGACTTGAGATATAGGTAGCACAAGTTGTCCTCCCTAAGGAAGACTTTGCCCAGCTCTTCAACTCTAACTTCTCTCTCTGAAACAGCTCATTCATTCTCGAATATCAGGATCCTCTAGGATGGTATGTGACTTGTCATAAATAATACTAGTGGTCACAACAGATCATTCCCTAATTTTCGTGACTAAGCCCAAACAAGGCTTATTCCTTGCCTACACAAAGTCCCAAGTGGGCCATGTGGACATGCCTCCATCTTGTAGTGACATTCTCTGGAGCACATTAACCCTGAGATTGTCATGAGAGGATAACAGAACCTTGGAGGAGATAAACTACTTTGGGCTAAAAGACATATTTCTTGCTTCTCACAGCCCACCTACCAGAATTGGTCACATGGCTCTAACTTATTCACATGGAAGGCTGGGAAGAAGAGAGGAGCACATCAATATTTGAGAGCATTTTGTCTGTGGTCTAAGTTCCTTGCATTGTGAAGTCCCAGAGCAAAAAGCAGGGAGGACCCAGGGGTTGGCTAAGGTCAGCTAGGGTGGCAGCTGAAGGAAAAATAAAAAAAAAAATGGACAGGGGATTTGAATGCAGAAATTTAAAGCAAAATAAACAAAGAAGCACTTACTCATATACACCAAAGCAAGAAGGACAAGAAGTATGGGAGCTTGGATTTAAGGACACAATTTTAAGATTAAGATAAAAAGAAAGAAAAAAAAAAAACACTTTAGCTCTGCTTCACCTCTCTACAAAAACAAACTTGTCTGTCTGATGGGGTAAAGTTTAAGATTTCTCATCAAAGTCCCCCATCTGGGATATGACACCTCTGTCTGAAATCACCTTCTATGCTGGTTTGTTTTAATGTAGTAATGTTACCTTAAACTAAGATGATTAAAACAAAATTCAGTACCTCACTCTTCACAGTGACTCTTTTCCAACTTTCTGGTTTGCTGAGAACCTCATGGCCTACTCACTTAGGCTTAAAGCTTAGAGAGCTCTTTGTCTAATTTCCCTCATCTTCTCCCTCAGCAAGTTATTCTCCAAGTACTATTTCTGTTCTTGGTTCATTTGGTATTTTGATTTTTAAAAATGGAACATGTTTTGAATTTGTCCCTTTACTCTTTCTTTCAACATCTTAGACTTGACCCTCCTCATCTTAGCTATAGGTGATTCCTAAACCTTGCGGAGTTCAGTTCAGTCTGTCCTACACACTGTTGTCAGATTAACCTCACTCAACACGGCATTTATAAGGTTGCATTAATGTTCAAAAACCTTCAATTCTCCTTGTCTTTTTTTCCCCCACATTAAATCTACATTCCAACCCTGTGACTATTTTGCTCAACCCTGCCTAGTGAACCTTCTTACCTAACTGGTACCCTGTACCTCTTACATTGCTTTCCTTAATAAATTCATATTTGTATATCTCAGAGCAATTTGCAGTATGCCTGGAAAATAACGAGGCCTTACTAAATATTTTTTGAATCAACAAAGAGTAGATGTTCAATAAATATCTGTTCAGGAAGGAAGAGACAGGGGTTAAAGGCTGATGGAACTGATATCATGAGATATAGAATATTTTAATATCTTTTTAGATTTGAATGATGCTGACAGAAAATCAATATGATAAAGTTCTATAGAAACTTATTATTTAATTTAATACTTTAAAGTAGTTAGTATTCACTGTTAATTTTCAATTATCTTTATATATTTATAAATCTATGTAAAATTAATGATAATACATACATCTATTTTATCACTCAAATTTAATAGTGCTTAAAAGCACTATGATTATTTTATCATATAGTATTTTCTTCTTTATTCCAAATAAAGTACGACAGCACTTTTTTCCACCCCCTGTAAATTTGGGAACACATCAGCAGAGCATTTCCTTTTCTACATTTCATGTACCCCTATAAATTCTTCTTCCCTCACCATGCCCCAGTCATTAATTTATCTACCCACTCTATTTCTTATTATTATATATATAATTTTTTATAAATAAGACACAATTTCAACTACCAGCTCTGCTACCTCCTTTATATAATAAAGTTCTGCTTATTAAGCAAATGAGAATAATTTAAGTGACTGGAAAAGTGGGGAGTCCTCTATAATCATGTCAAGCAAATGGTTAATACAGTGACTAAAAGGTGACTTTTCAGTTAGGGCAGAACCAGAGCCCTGGGTCTGGAGGCTGCCTGGCTGTGGATGAAGTCCAGCCATACTTTGTAATAGCTATATGGCCTTGGACGAGTTAATTATCTGTGTCACACTTCCCTTGCTTAAAATAGATAATAACAGTTTCTGCCTTATATGGTTGTTTTAAGATTTGAATCTCAGCACAGTGTCTAACCTATCTACTAAGATGACCCTCAATATCATCTAGTTTTATTTTTGGAAATGTAAATGACAATTTTAGTCAATATTATGTTATTTAAAATTCAGGGAAACAATAACTTCTTAAATAGCACAGTGTTAGATAACATCCTAGTTTCTGGGTTGATGGACTTAAATCTACAATAACCAATAAATGAACATAATAAAGACATAGGAATATAAAGCATTATCGAGATGGAGCATTATGTTCCAAACATTGCTCCTGATGGATGCTCACCAATAAAAATTAAATTAAATTAATATAAAATAAAAAAACAGGGTTTCTCAAGTTATTTTATCACAAATCCAAGGACAAGAAATAAGTTAGAAAATTTTCATAAGAATTATTTGAACTAAACTGATGACAATTTTTGGAAAGCAAGATCTCAAATGCTCAGAGAATGACAGTTTTGCAGTTTCTTTTATGCACTTGAAATTAAGGAGAGAACATTAAGGAACATTACATGGGAAGGTGGGAGAAAGTAAGCTGGGGTTGGATTACAGGATAGTTAGCAAGGCTATGTGCTCTCTTGATGCACAAGAACAATGGACAGGGATGGCTTAAGGCCAAGATAAACCTTTTGCTAAAGAAGTTACATGCCTCGGACATGACTACCCAACAGGAGCTACCCAGTTCTAGGAACCTATGATCAGGTCATCCTGTGCAGGTACTTTCCATAGAACCCTTTTACCACGATAATGTAGTAGGCGCTCAATAACTATTGTTGAATGTACACAAGGGGAACATGCAGGGGAGTGCTTAGAAAATGGAAGTAAGTTTGTTCTGACTTTGATTTTTCTCTAGAAACCAAAGCTTTAAAAATGAATTAAATTTCTCACTAAGCACCATATTAGCAAAATGTTTGAAAGAACATATTCAAAGTCAATAGTGATAATTCTCTGACACATGGCAGAAATGGGGGCCGTTTGGTTTTAAGAGATGACTCTATCTTTTGAAGATAGTAAGCAGGCAGGTTCAGAGAGACCAAGGCCTATAAGAAAAAATCCAGAAGTTTCTCTCCCATTTTGCTGGCCAGAAACAGTATAATCTGAAGTGCTGAGGAATCAAAATAGAAGAACAATGACAATCAACTGACAGATCCATTCTTTCCTTCTTGCGACGGGGACTGGATCGACAGCTTCCCTAAAAACCTCTACCCACCACATGGCACCATGAGGGAGGAAAACCCATCCAAAGACAATAAATAAGTACCACCACAAAAATTTCAGGGCCACAGCAGCAGACCTTTGCCTGTGCACAACCACATCACAGCAGCTACACCAAAATCCTTGCTTGTAAATTGCTTTGACTGCTTCACTAGTAAAATGTAAAAAGGAAACAAGTCATTTTGCTGGTACATGACCTCACTGCTTATCTGAAATCAGTCACACACTGCAAACACCCTCTTTTAACCCCTGCTTAGTGACTCCCATTGATACACAATGTAATTTCACAGCTAGGATTTGGAGAACTTTCTGGAAGAATTTTAGGTTGCAGTAGTGAAGTAGAGGGCAGCATAGGTCTGGTTAATTTCAGAATAGCAAAGTATTGGAATTAAAATGTGATGACAGGATTCATCGGAAGGATTTATTTCTTTGGGCCTGTGGCCTAATGAATTGGAAAATATTTTTCTATGTCTTCTCCTTCAGCTCTAAATTAAACTGACACATTTTATTTAAAAATGTCATTTTTACATATTAATGTATGAATTGTGGTATGGTACATGTGACAACAATGTCATCTGGGTGAAACATTCTAGTGGTCTCTCACATTCATTTTCATTTCACTTAGAAGTGAGAACATAGAATGAAAAATATCTATGGAAAGCTTTATGATGTGTGTACGTTATCCAAACACACTGTGTAAATATGCAGGGCTTTTTCTGTGATGGCTCCTATCTACATCTGTCTAGGCCTTGTGCTTCGAGATATAATTGCATGAACTCATGCTGCACTGAAGGGCAAAGAAAGAAGAGGAGTAAAACAAAATGTGTTGCATGTTCAGTTCAGGGTCATAGCAGTAAAATCATACAAAATGGCACCTGAGTTAATTTTGCATGTCTTAACCAAAGAATGGTGCTGGAAAGGTTTTCCATTTCTCATTCTCAGATACATTTGGGAATTCTGCTATGGGTCATTTTCAGCACACCATGTCAAAATGACATTGCTACACTGCCTACACACATTTGCAATTAAAAGATTGTATCAATAGCATGAGTCACTTTCACTGGACAAACAAAGCTAGAAATATTGAGACAAGTATGTACTGGAAGTTACCTGATGGTACTAAGTCAATTCTTTTTGCATTAAAAACACAAAAATTGAAAGAGAAAGTTCTTTGAAGAGATAACTCCTGATAGATACAAACATTCAATTATGTCTCTATCTACATGTGCACCTATAATCTGCATTAACTCTGTTTATCTACATCTATGTATCTATGTCCTTTTTGCTAGATTGTACTGTTTCTGCACTTAATTAATTATTTAAACATGTATTAAGATTATGGCTGCTATAAAAAGATAATTCGTTTATCTTTAATAAACCTATTAAGATCGTATTTCACTAGAATTATTAAGATTGTATTTCATTAGTATCAGTGATATCAATTTTATTAATAATAGTATCAAACATCAGTTACTGCCCAAATAATGGTACCTAAACAATGATTTAGACCACTGAAATTTAATTTGTTCCAACAGTCTAATTCATGACTATAAATCAAATAGACTAGATTTTAGAATTAACTAAAGTTTCATCCTTGGTCCTATCTCCTTCAAGTATGTTAGATTCCTTAAGGATAACCTCTTTCACTGTATTACCTATTACCTTCAACTGGTATGTACACACCTTTGACTCCTAATTCTACATTCATAATTCTTTTTTATTCCTGGGTTCTGTTCTTCATTGCACATATATATTGGACATAGTTTTTATCACCTGAAACTCAGTTTACCATTTTAACCTCATCAAGTCCAATAAAATTCTCCCCAGTTTACCAGTTTTTGGCTTTCCCCTAATCTGTTCTTCTTATTGTACTTATGTAGTTAAGGGCATTCATATTTTCACAGTTGCCAAAATCCCATCCCTCCATCAGCCCCCACATCCAATAGCTCATTAAGACCTATAATTCAACTTTCTGAAACAATCAAATCTATTACCTCCTTCCATCCTCTTTATTATGCCTCAGTTGAGCAATGCTTTCTATCTTTTATCTAGAATATTGCAACAGCCTCTTTGCCTTCCTATTTCTTCCACTTGCTACTATATCAGTCTGTACTTCAACTTCCTTCAAATATTATCCTCCCAAAAAACAAATCTAATCTGTCACTTCCTTGCTTAAAGTTCTTTGGTGGAAATCTGTTGCAAATAATTTGCAATCTCTTCACCACCTTCTTTCCCAGTGATCCCACCTCTCTCCCTCATAAACACTCTGTGCCCCATTCAGTCTGAAATTCTTGGTTCTTCAAACTTTTTGGCATTTATGTTCAGATTTCTGTGTTTGGAATGAGTGCCTCTTCCCTTTTTCACTGACTAATGGATTCTTCCTTCACCCAGTTTAAATGTTCTTCCCTCTCTGCAGTCTTCCTGGGCTCTTCTACATAGACTTAAACACTCTTCTTGAGTTTTTAATAATGTGCTTATCATACTGAATTTTCTTTCCCAAGTAAATGCTGACTATCTCGGTCAATGAACATACTCATTTGGGGTGAGAGTGGTATCAGTAATATGAATCCCAGTGCTTGGCACTTATTTAGTAGGTGTTTGATAGATGTCTGTTGAGTGAAGAACTCATCAAATGCATAACCTTTTTAGTTCTTCTGAATCCTAGAGATGATAAAGGAGGTGAAGAAGGATATAATGTGTTTTAAATATAACAATTTTCAGATTAGGGAATAGACATAGCTGGGTTATTGTCCAGATTACATTTTATGTTATAAAAGATAAATCAGTTCCTCTAAGTTACCATTTTGTGAATTATTAACAACAACAAAAAAAATCATTATCCAGGTCGAAGTTGAAATCCTCATTACATGACTTTAAAAAATTTACAACATTTAATTTTTAAGGATAGTCTAAATTCAATGATCAAACTATGTTTAACACAGAAGACCTTGAAGTCTGTTGTGGTTTCAACACCCTTAACATTTTTAATGTGCCTGAGTTCTATTTTACTGTACATGATAACAAGATATTTACTTAATAACAAGATAAAAGCTGGTATTAATTAATCTTTATAAAAGGAATTACAGAACTTTTTAAGAAAACATTACAAAACTCTTTTTACTTCTTTAGATTTTCACTTTCTATTAGAAATAATCATTTTATGAGTGTCATAATTTAAAAAAAACACAAATAAATGCCTAACAGATGAATAATAATGAATAGAAGGAATTGCAAAATTCTAAGATTTATTACAATCACTGATATTAGTAACCAGTAGAGTCCATTGTCTTACTCTGACAACTGATAAGTGGGTTCTATAATGAAATAGTCCTGTCTTTGTGTAGAAGACAGTTAATATCAAATAGAACTAAGCATATCAATAGTTTAGAAGTACAGGTTTTGGCTTTCCCCATAGGCAACTATTTATGATTTGAATGGCATTTCCATTTAGATCTTCTATATTAGAGATGGATAAAAATTTCTCATGACCATCTTAACTTCAGTTCTATTTATCAAATAATATTAGTCATTGAATAGAAAGTAGTGTGACCAGTCCAGGTGTCCTTTAATTAGATAGAAGAGAGTATTGAGATAAGCAACTCTGAGCTGTCAGTTGAAAAGGATGCTTGGACACTGAAAATAATTACATTAATTCTTTTTCATTAAATCATAATGATAATAGCATTCCCTCCTGCAATTCCAATTTCACTTTCCCTTCTGTTTCTCTTGAAAGTGATTATATTATTCTTTCTTTAAAAAAATTCTGTTTATTTTCATCAAATGGTGAACCTTAGTAAAAAACCTGTTTCCTTACTTTGGCTACTTTTCATGTTTATATTCTTTCTCAACCTGGTATTTAATGTCTCACTGTTATGAAGTTTTCTCAACTCTGACATGCTCAGGTAGCCCAGCAGCTTCCATAGTAAAGTATCTACCATGAATATATATGCTCCCATCATGCCTACCCTCTTTTGCCTTCATAACTCTCTGCTTCTGGAGCCTGTACTACAATTCTAGAAACTTCCTGGGAGGCATCCTAAGCTGGATTTCTTTCCAATTAGTTTTATTTCTCCACACCTAATCTTTATTAACATGATTTCTGAAGATGTTCTTGCTACTAGTGCCTGAGAATATTTTTCCACCTTCTTTCTTACATCTTAAATCTGCTGTCTTTTACACAAAGAAATAACAGCCTATACTTCTAGCCTCTTTGCCCTGAATACTCCAGTGAAATCACTATCCTTCCAATACTTCCAAAAACAAGAATTCATTAAGGTCCCATTGGGAGCAACTTACTCTTCTCAGAATCTATCTATCATCTATCTATCTATCTATCTATCTATCTATCTATCTATCTATCTATCTGTAGATTTTCAGAATATATCTCCAGGTGGACAATGTTTATATATATATGGCCTTCTGGGTAAGAGTCTTTCTCCTTAAACATATTTCCTATACAGAATTTCCCAGTGTGCTCCATGCAATTCTGGTCACTTTGGATGTTTTCTTTGGGGGAAAATTCTGGGGTCAAATAAGTTTGAGAAACTCTGCATATTAATACTTTTGCAGATTTACAATATGAAGTGATCTACAAGAAAGTTCAAAGAAAGCTGATTATAACAAAACCTGACTGTTTAAACAGAGATTACTTTATATTTTTAACCATGAAACTATTATTTTCTTAGAAACTATTAAGTCAATTTGTTTGGGATTGATAGTCTACAGAAAGATAAACACCTTTTGTAGATGAAGGTAAGTAGCCTTGGTTGAGGGAGGTAAGTGCCCAGGCAACAGAGGCAGGTCACTCAGTGTCTGCTATGCCACACATTTTCTCCCATGAGTCCGGAGATGACATTAATCTTTCACTGACCAAGGAATGATCCATAATGAAACTCAAGGTCTACTCTTGAGTCATTTACATGGCTATCACTGGTTTATAAAAATGGCTGAACTCTAGTATAAAAGCTGGAAATGACAATTATTTTGTCACTGCTTTCAAATCCATCTTGTTAATGTCCCTTCCATATGGATTTGGCAGCATTGTAAAATGATATTAACACTTAAAAGTTACTTTCAAGTTTTATAAATCCAGTACAAACTAAATTTTTATAAATTAATCTTACATTCAATTTGAAACTTTACCCCTCTCCACAGTTCAGGCTTGACTTGAGATTCTCTTTAATTGCAGTAGGTGGGGGAAACGCTATCTTGCTTTTGTTTCCTTAACTTCCATCACTGCCCTCTGTCTCTTCCAGGGTACGAGGGAGGTAAAGTAGAGGTTTAGAGGAATGGAGCAAAGGACTTTATTACCAGGTACTATCTGAATTCCTCCCTTAGCCTTTCAATGCCCATTGTGTTGGTGGCACTATCTTTTACAGGGGTTTACTGGTAGGCTCCTTTGAGTTGTCCTTTTCTCTGCCCACACATACTCATGGGCCAATGACTCCTAAAGTAACCCCAGGACATCATTGTTTTTATTTCCCTTGTTGCAGCAAAAAACCTTCCTGAGCATTTTTCAGGATGACTTAAGACTATATGCACTCTATCTAGTGGAAATCTCACATACTTGCACTACACAAAACTCTGCCATCCACTGATCCTGTGAATGGTGTAGACCACCAGTGACTGGGCTTCAGTAAAGAAGAGGCCAGTTTTTATACTCACGTATGCCCCCAGTCCCTGGGGGCACAAGTCCCTCTTTCTGTAAACTCTCTCAATCTATTCTGGCTGAAGACCTGCAGGCATTGGTGCTCAGCATGTCACCAGCCTGCAGAGACACGTATTTCTCCTTTTACAGACTACCCAATAGCTGTCACAATACCTATAGGAGCCCCACTGTTTGCATTAAAGATGAGAAAAGCAGGGGAAGAAACAAAATGTCACATTCCTTTGTAGCCTTTTTGATTGTCTTCAAAGAAATGGCTTCTCCTCTCTACTGAAAGCCTACTGTTCTCTTTTTGGACTACCCTTGTGATTTAGGATGGTTTAGATATTGTGGGAAGTCAGCCCTGTGCGGAGTGTCTAATGTAGTGCCTCCCTTTGGCATGCAGAGCTTCTTTCAAAACTGTTAGGCTAAGCTTTAACTTTTAGTTAAAAACTCCTGGAGAGGAGGAAACTTTGCATCCATAACTTGTTGCCTCATCCAAGAGCTAGATGTGAACTACTTGGCTCTTTCTTCACCACCACTTGTGACTCACCAGCAGACTAGCTGATTGAAATGGAGCTAGGCATCATTTGAATAGTTGGTGTTTGCTCTCATATACACTTTCTTCTTGCTTCTCCAAATAGTTCAGAGCAACATTACAGGAGAATGATTCTTGGTTTCAGGGAAGAAAGAGGCAACTCTGAGCCAGCAAAGTAAAAAGCCATTGCAGAGACTTTGTAGCTAATGACCAGCTAAGAACCTCTCCACTTTTCCTCAGAAGAATACTCCGTATTGCCATGAAAATATCAATGCTAGGCAGTTGCTAGAAAAGTCCAGAGAGTGCTAATGTTATATAAGAAACAGCAATAAAAATGATAATTGAACTGTCATAGAATAAGAGAGAGAAAGTAACAGTGTTACTAAATATGGACTCATTGGGGGGCCCAGATACTGTTATGGAAAAAATGCCCCCTTTTCCTGGGGTCCCTCTGTTCTACATTCTTTGCCTATCGCCCTTAGAAATTATGGCTCTCAGTGGCAGAATTTCGTGAAAAGGAAAGGAACTATTTATTGAAAAGTTATAGAGGTTTTTAAATAATGGCTAAATGTTGCCATTAAATCTCAAAATCCCTTTAAAACATCCACCAACACACATAGTCCTACCTTTCCCCCTTTGCCCAGTCAGGCCAGTCAGAGGTACTGTCCTTCAGAAGAAAAAGAACAGAAGTCCAGAGCTTGGCTAGGCAGGCCTCTCGTGGTTTCCAACACCATCAGCTGTGTCTCCAGTTCCTAATCTGAATCTACATGGCACCTTCTCTGCCCCCTGACTAGCAAGAGTCCTCCCTCCCTTTTCCTTCCCTCATGGTTTTCACATTGTTCCCACCATGGCGTGGAGTGAGCCATCTCCCAGGTCTCATGTACGTGTGCTCTAACTCCATGAGCTGCCTCTCAGTTATACCCTGGGTTAAAGTTAAGCAAACTTTCCTGGTTAGCCTTGTTGATATGCAAAATGACCATCTTTGCATATGAGGTATGAAGCTATCCTGCTGTTACTGACATGCAAAATAACTCTCAAGGGCCTTGCTCCCTGTCTCCCTTCCCCCATGGTAGCCTGCCTTGTGGGGGGAGGGGATGGAAGAATATCCTATATTTTTCTTGGGTACCCCACATTCTGGACCCCATTACAAATCTCCCCTTGGGGGAGCCCTGGCTGGGCCCTGTTACAACAAGGGATATTATCTTAGGAATTCTAAACACCATAGAGTTTCCCTGGAAGATATGGCCAAGACTGTGGTCTTTGACTTTAGGGTCATACCTGGATTCCATAGAACACTATCACCAGCACCTGGTAGGGAACTGGGCACAGAGGAAGGGCTCAATAAATAATGTTTGGTAGGTTACTGATTTATTCCTTTGTATAGTTTCAGAATAAACTTATTAATAGATTTTGGTGGTTACATTGAAGATCTTTTGTGAAGAAAACAATGAGCTGTATGTAAGGTGTAAATCTTTCTTTCATTAAAAAAAATTATTATATGAAAGGGGACCCCAGAAATGGAATTTATTTATTAAAAATTGTGTATTTATTCCTACATGTTTAAACTTCAGTCACCTTCAAAGCACTCTCCATCTGATGCAAAACACCTATTGAGACTTTTTCTTCCACTGCTCAAAACTGTTTTTGAACTCGTCAATTTTGATGCCTTGTAGTGCTTCTGCCAGTGTTTGGTTTCAGCAGTCCTTCTGCATCAGCAAAATGTTTCCCTTTGAGGATTTTTTCACCCAAGAAAACAAAAAAAAGTCGCTTGGAGTGAGATCGGGTGAATAGGGAGGGTGGGGAATGCGGGTCATGCTGTTTGTGCACAAAAACTGCTGAACTCTTGACGTGATGTGGGCAAATCGCCCATCAGGAAACGGGCAGACGCGTTGAAGGAATCTTCAAAACAAATTCCCTGAAGCCAAATACAGCCTCTCACCACAACGCCAGCTGGTGCATTGATATAGGTAGGTTCCTAGAACACTTACTTAGTTGAGGAAGCCTGTACTACAAGGGGCCCACCCTACAGATAATAATTCCCTTTGTGGGGGGAGTGGTCACCCCCTCATACATAAAAGATTCTCACGTAGTTTTGTGAAACAGGTTGAAGGGACTTGAGGACATAAAAGGGAAAATAAAATACCTGCCTCAAGGGCCTTACATTTTAAAGGGAAGGCAAACAAACAGTTGCCTTTAGAAAACAGGACTATTACAAGGGGCAGGAGAAGCCATTGTTACAGGGAGGAATACCATTTGAATAAGATATAAATGCTGAGGGACAGAGACAGATTAAGGTTGGTTGAGGCCCAGGGTGCAGAAGGAAATATTGGGCCCCTTTAAAAAAAGAGAGAGACAGAGAAAATAAAAATACATACCTTCAGAATCCGGGGCCCAGGGTGCGCACCTGGTCCACCCACCATTAAATCCGCCTCTGCTGAGGGAGTTTCCTGCCTACAAATTGGGGAGGAGGGACAACAAATACATAAACTTGAGGGATACTAACATTTTAAATGCTGTGGGATCCTAATGGTAAAGGACGGCAAAGAAGGTTGCGCCTAGACAAACATTGACTGGGGTCTTGTCAATCACTTCTCTGATAAAAATAGTTATGCATTTAAAAAAAAACAATTATTTTTTAATTACAGCTGACATTTGATATTATATTATTTTTGAGTGTACAACATAGTGATTAGACATTTCTATAACTTACAAAATGATCACTTCAATAATTTTAGTACCCATCTGACAATATGCATAGTTATTACAGTATTATTGACTATATTCCCTACACTGTACTTTACATCCCCACGACTGTTTTTTAACTACCAATTTACGTTTCTTGGTCCCTTCCCCTTTTTCAGCCATCTCCCCAAACCCCTTCTCATTTGGCAACCATGTTCTCTGTATCTATGCATTTGTTTCTGTTTTGTTTGTTAATTTATTATGTTTTTATATTCAACATATAAGTGATATCATATAGTATCTGTCTCTACTGACTTCTTTTACTCAGCACAATACCCTCTAGATGCATCCATGTTGTTGCAGATGGCAGGATTTCATTCTTTTTTTTTAAATGGTGAGTCATATTCCAATGTATACGTGTATCACTTCTTTATCCATTCCATCCATTGATGGATACTGAGGTTGCTTGCATATATTGGTTATTGTAAATAATGCTGCAAAAAAAAAAATAGATGTAAATGCCTTTTTAATTTACTGCTTTGGGTCTTGTTGAATAAGTACTCAGAAGGGAAATTGCCGGGTTCTTCTTTGTCTCTTGTTAAAATATTTGTTTTAAAGTCTATTTTGTCTGGTAAGTATTGCTACCCAAAATTTGTTGTTGTTTTTTTTTATTTCCATGAGCTATCCTTTCTTCATCTTTTTACTTTTAGCCTGTGTGTATCTTTCAATCTGAAGTGAGTTTTTTTGTCGACAGCATATGTGAAGGTCTTGTTTTCTAATCTATTCAACTACCCTAAGTCTTTTGATTGCAGCATTTAACCCATTTACATTGAAAGTAATTGTTGATAGATATATAGGTTTTGCCATTCTATTTTTCATGTTTTTGATTTTTTTTTCTTTTTCTTCTTAAATAAGTCCATTTAACATTTCTTATGATAATGGTTTGGAATAATGAACTCTTTTAGCTTTTCTTTGTGTGGGAAGCTTTTTATCTATCCTTTGATTCTAAATGCTAGTTTTGCTGGTTAGTGTAATCTTGATTGTAGGTTCTGGTTTTTCATCACTTTGAATATTTTGTTTTAATCCCTTCTGTCCTGCAAAGTTCCTCTTCAGAAATAGCTTATGGGAGCTTCCTTGTAGGTAACTAACTGCTTTTCTCTTGCTAATTTTAAAATTCTGTTTGTCTTTAACATTTTCCATTTTAATTATGATGTCTTTAGTGGGCCTTTTGGGCTCATGTGGTTTGGGACTCTCTGTGCTGCCTGAACTTGTGTGTTTTTTTCTTCGCCAGGTTACGGAAGTTTTTAGCCATCAATTCTTCAAACATGTTATTAATCTTTTGCTCTCTATCTTCTATTTCTGGTATCTCTGTGATGTGAATGTTGGTATTTTTGATATTATTCCAGAGGATCCTTAAACTATCCTTTTTTAAAATCATTTTATTCTTTTTGTTGTTCTGATTGAGTATTTTCTGCTCCCTTTTCTTTTAAATCACTGAGTCAGTCCTCTGCTATTTCTAACCTATTATTGATTCCATTTAATGCATTCTTCATTTTAGTTACTGTAGCCTTCATTTCTGACTGGTTCTTTATAATGTTTTCTATCTCTTTTTTTATATTTTCTATTTCTTTGTTGAAGTTCTCTCTGAGATTGTTGAGCATCTTTATAAACAATGTTTTGAACTTTGCATCTGGTAGTTGCTTGTTTCCATTTTGTTTAGTTCTTACTCTGGAATTGTATTCTATTCTTTTACTTCAGACATTTTTCTTTTTTTTTTTTTTGCTGGCTCTTTGTGCTTGTTTCTATGTATCATGTAGAGCTACATCTCCCAATCTTAATAGAGTGGCTTTATATAGAAGCTGTCCTGTGGAGCCCTTTGGTTCAATGTCTCTTGTCACCTGAGCTGGTTGTTCCAGGTACCTCCCTTGTGTGGGTTGTGTGTGCCCCTCTGTTGTAATTGAACCTTGATTGCTGCTGGCATGTAAACAAGAAGGATTGTCCCTCAGGTTGATTGGTTGTTAGGACTAGTTGTTACTACAGTGTAAGAGTTATTGTTAAGGGACTGACCCCATAGAGTAGGACTCCCATAATGAGATTCTGCTCAGAGAGAGCCTGTGGAGTCTGCCTTTGAATGAGCCATTTGTGCAGGTGTTTAGGTGGTGCTCTCTTGTGGTCTCATGTTAGTCACCAAGTGTGTTGGTTCTGGTGTCTCTTGGGTGGTTCAGGACTAGTTCAGCCACTAGTTCAGTCCCGCACAGAGTCTCTTGGTATGAATTACAAAGTGATTCGTACATGTTTTACAATTTGTCTTGGTGTGGAGGTGCCTGGGAGAGGCTAAGTTTTGAACTGAGACTTACTGTCACCAGTGTTGGGCTTGGGGATGCTTATCAAGAGATACATGGCATGTCCAGGTCAGGTATATCTTTGTTTGGGGTCTGTGACCCTTTGAGAGATTTTAGGAGAGTCCCAAGTCTAAGATAAGATAGGTTTTTTTGTATGAGCAAGTGAATGGAAGCGACTTGGGCCTTCAGTTGGATGGGGCAAACAAGGTTAGCCAGGTTGATAGAAACTTAGATATGGTACATTTATACACCTGCAAGGGAAGAGCTCAGCAAAGGAAAAATGGTTTCTGCCAGAACTTCTGTCTGGGAGAAAGCTGTTCCTCCTGTACTCACCCTGAAACTTATAGGACAATTAAGTTCCTTCCCATATGTTACCAGCACCTTTAGAGTTGCTGCCCTAGCACTGAAGCTCAGGACAGGCAAGTCTATCTGTGCACAGGCCTTTCAAGAGGGTTGTCTGGGGCTATAGAAGACCTTGATCTCGCTTACCTACAATCTCTGCTGGTGTTCATAGCCAGAAGCTATGGGATTTCTCTTCTTGGCACTGAAACCTTGAACTGGAGAGCCTAGTGTGGGGCTGGGACTCCTTGCTCCTCAGGGATGACCTCTGTACCCCAGACACATGGTTGTGGGACCAACCCATTCTATGTGTCCATATCTTAACAGTTGCAATTTGACTTCTTTATTCTTAGTTATAGGACTTCTGTTTAGCTAGACTTCAGATGGTTCTCAATGATGGTTGTTCTGTAGTTCACTTGTAATTTTGGTGTGGTCATGGGAGGAGCCAAGTACAGTGGTTACTTACTCCACCATCTTGACCAGAAGCAATAGTTACTCATTTTTGTTGAAAGTCAACCATTGCTAACTGAAGTTTAGAATGCAGAAAAATAATACCTATCATCAGTGTTTAGGGACAAAAACAATTGTCCTAGCACTGGGTCTCTTGGTCATATTCTTAGGCTTACTTTGTAACTCAGATGCCACTGCATAAGTGAACTTCAATGGAGATGTAGCTCAGCCTTCAATCCCACTGCAGGAGCAAATCACAGAGTCTCTGGATGCCACCCTGACCAGGATGTGACATTATAACAAAAGGATCTGATGGATACTACAACTCAGACAAGAGAGAAAACATTTCTAAATGTCTGAGTTTTAAACACAATTCCAACTCTTTGAAGATATAGTTACTGTTTGTCTTTAAGCCTTGGCCAACTTTTTGGTCCAACAACCAAAAGTTTTGTTCCATTTTTTGTTTACTTTTTTTGTTAAAAAAGGGGCTATAATTTGAAAAGTTTAACAGACCAAAAGGCCAAATAGGCCTTTTGGATCTGATGTCTTGCTCATAGTATTTGCATGAACTATTTTTAAATTAATCAAAAGCACATAGATTATAATTATTATTTTTTTTTTTGTCAAAATACTCATGTATCTAAAATCAAAGAAAAATTTGTTTGG
This sequence comes from Mormoops blainvillei, assembly GCA_004026545.1. NCBI lineage: Eukaryota > Metazoa > Chordata > Mammalia > Chiroptera > Mormoopidae > Mormoops > Mormoops blainvillei. The sequence goes on along the minus strand of PVJD01000541.1, from coordinate 32,720 downwards.
TACTTGACATTGCCAAGCCCCAAGTATATACATATGACTGAGAGACACATTCCCAAACCAAAAATAATGGGCAGTCATTCTAGATAGTTTATGGATAGTAAGTGGAACTGGAGTCCTGAGGCATGGTTTTTCCAACTCTGAGGAGACTCTAGACACTCGTGTGCATCTTTCAGAGGGGAACCATGCACTCAGTGATGAGGAAAGCCAGAGCTGGGTGAGTTACCAGGAGCTTTAATTCCCTCAAGTTGGCAAAAACCCTGTACTAATGAGCTACCCAAAATAAGCTGAAAAAAAAAACAAACCCAAAAACTGTTTTCTTAAATCCAAACCCTCAATAAATATAAATATTTGCCATTTAAAGCTTAGGGCTATAATTTTTGACAGGGAATTGATAAAAGTTTTATTATTATTTTTTTAAAGCCCTTCAGTTAATATGTTGATTGGCCCATGAAAACTAAAGTATACAACTGTACCATAACTTACAGATCAGTCTCAATTTATTTACTCCTTCAGCCCTCCTGTTCTTTGTCACCCTCCTATCAGATACTTTTCTAACATACATCGTATATGTTAGAAAACATATGTGTTAGAAAAGATCACATTAAAATCTTATAGTTATAACATTCTATAAGATTCTAAACACTGTAGCATAAATATGGATAGATAAAACAAAAATAAAATCTTAAAGGGCAAAAATGCTTGTTTTGATGAGGGCAATAACTAAAAATAATCTACTGTGAAAAGGTGACTATAAATGGTAATAATTTGGCTTTAGGATTTATATTTTAGCACTCTTGCTTATAGCTAGTAAGAAACTAGAATAATCTCCAAGCCTTTCAGATTTTTATGATAGGTTTAATAGTCCCCAAAGAGTTAGGAAGTAATATAGCAAAATAGTTTAAGTAGGGGCTTCGGGATGAAACAGGAATGGAGGCTCCTGTTATATGTAGGCTCCTGTTAGCTGTGTGGTTTTTGTGAAGATTGCTGAATTTATTTGATCTCCAAGTATTTTGTAATATTCCAGCTATCATTCTGTTATAAATTATTAGTTTAATCTATTGTTGCCTGAGAGCATACGTAGTGTGTTTTCAGTTCTTTTAAATTTGTTAAGATATATTTTATGGTGCATTGTATAGTCTGCCTTGGTTAATGCCATAGGTGAGCTCGAGGAAAATGTGCACTCCGCTGTTGTTGGATGAAGTAGTGAATAGATTTCAATTATATTTAGTTGATTGATGGTGCTGTTGAGTTTGAATGTGTTCTTAACTAATTTCCTGGCTGCCGGATCTGTCCACTTCGGGTAGAGAGGTATTGAAGACCTCTATAATTTTGCATTCATCTATTTTTCCTAATGGTCCTGTCCCTTTTAACCTAATGTATGTTGATGCTCTGTTAGGGGCATACACATTAAGATTTGATCCTTTATCATTATATAATGCCCTTCTTATTCTGGGTAACTTTCCATGTTTTGAATTGTGCTTTATCTGAGTAAAAATATTTACTCCAGCTTCCTTTTGATTACTGTTAGTTTACTATCTTTCTCTTTACTTTTACCTTTGATCTATCTATGTCCTTATATTTAAAGTGGATTTTGGTCCTGGCTGGGTTGCTTAGTTGGTCAGAACCTGCTAAGGTTACAAGTTTGATCTCTGGCCAGGGCACATACAAGAAGCAACCAATGGATGGATAAATCAGTGGTACAACAAATTGACATTTCTCTCTCTCTCTTGTCTCTCTCCCCCACTTCCTTTCTCCCAAGTCAATAAATAAATAACATAAAATAAAATAAAGTGGGTTTCTAATAAGTTTAAATAGTTGCATTTTGGCCTTTGTCCCCACTCGGACAGTCTCTGTCTTTTAATCTATTTAGGTCATTGGTGTTTAAAGTGATTGTTGATATAGTTGGATTTATATCTACCATTTTATTATTATTTTCTATTTGTGGCTATATTCTTCATTCCTTTTATTTGTCCTCTACTCTGTTTTTGCCTTCTCACTTTCAACTAAGTAGTTTAGATGATTCATTTTCTCTCCTCTCTTTGTGTTATCATTTCTACTTAAAAAAAAAAACAAACCTTAGTTTTAATGGTTACCCTAGAATTTACAATATACCTTTACAACTAAATCAAACTTACTTTCAAATAATGGTTTTCAGGGTACCACAGATATGTTATAACAGAGTGTTTCAGAGAGAGCGAGAGAGAGAGAGAGAGAGAGAGAGAGAGAGAGGAGATTCTTTGTTCCCCTGGAATTTTATTAGGTTGGGCTTGGGAAGGACTAGGTTCTTTTTCAAAATGATCAACTATCCAAGCTTTCATGGGCTTTTGATAGGCCCATCTCCTGTTAGAGTAACAGAACTTTTTGTTCAAATACCTCCCCCTGTGCTTCCCAACAGTCTGGTACCAGAGTGGAAAAGGGAGGAGTGTTAATCCCCTTAGCGGAGCAATGCTGTAATCACCTGGGGTGTGAAGTAGTGGCCTCCTGGCTAAGCAAGCAGGCTCATGTTCCCCATTTTATCAATGTCTAAGTCTCTTTGCTCCCTTTAAAAATTAGTAATTAGTTAAATACCAATGGTAACAAAACTTGGTTCACAATAATAGTAACTGGGTATAAAAGAAATTTTGTTGTGTGTCACTTAATTCTTTTAACTCTTTCCAAGTTATAGTTATAGTTTTAATTATCTGAATTCGATAATTACAGCCTTGGCCAGTGTAGTTCAGTGGTTAGAGCGTCATCCTCTAACCTCAAGGTTGCACATTTGATGCCTGATCAGGGCATATACCTAGGTTGCAGGTTACTCCCTGATCCAGGTGTGGATGTGTACACCCCCCACACCAACCCTCACCCCCAGTTCAGAAGTGCACAACCCCAGGTCCTGGCAAGGATCCCCAGTCTGAGTGCATACAGAGGCAACTGATTGATGCTTCTCTCACATTGATGTTTCTGTCTGTTCGTTCCTCCTTCCCTCCCTCTCTCTAAAAAAGCAAATGAAAATGTTCTCAGCTGAGGGTAAAAAAAAATAAAATAAAATCAATAATTACATTAGTTCCTCCTTAAGTGTTGTTGAAGGCAAAGATTTGGAAACTGCCTGACAAGCATAGAAATTTATTATGCAGCCATAAACACAATTAATTTTCTCAATATTTAGAACAATTTTTGAATCTTACTTATAAATTAGAGAACTGAATGTCTTAGAGATTTCTATTCCTTGAACCAATGAAACTAGTAAGATTCAACATGGGTGAGAGCTCTGCCTTTCCTATTAAAAGCGAGAAGAGCAATTGTGAAAGGGAGGTGGGAAAGGAATCAAGTTGGCCTTTACCCCAGGTTCATTTTAAAATAGATCAATTTTAGGAAAGAAAGCATAGAGAAGTTGAGAATGTGGCAATTGATTTCATTAAAAAGTATCACATCTAGGCAGCCTTGGAAAATCTTCGCACACCCCCGCAGTATTGGTCTCTCCCAGTTTTCAAGATTTTGGCTAACTGAGTGAGAATGAAGCATTTAATAGTTAAACACACACACACACACACACACACAACCAGAATATCACATATAAATGTAATAATTACAGTTGCAAAAGTAATAAATTAAATGTTAGCAATTTAGAACCAACAGTATATTAAATGAAAAATAACCATTAGATTATTCAAATCATAATTTAAAAAGAAAGAATCTATTACTAAAAATCACAAATTAATAGGATGGCTTGTCATAAATGTAATGAAATTCTAATACAGATTTCAATAGCTATATATTTTAAACTTGACAAAGCATGTGATTATTTTGATCAGTCTCCAAAAAAAAATTTGTTAAAGTTCATAATTCTTTTATAATTTAAAAAATTCTTAGTCAAGACTCACTGATGGATGCTGAAATAAGTGAAAGTTTGAAGAAAAAATGTGAAATCTCATATCACCTCCTCCAAGTTTTTTGTTAGCCACAGAGGGAATAATAGTTTAGAGTGGAGAAAACCTGTCAGAAACCACCTTAATTCTCATAGGCCCTGTGATTCAATGTGATGTGACACACAGGGAAGGACATTGCATCACTTCTGTGGTATTCTTACCTATCATGGATAATCTCAATCATGCAAAAATACTATACAAATTCAAATGGAGCAACATTTGGCAAGATAACTGATCAACACTGTTCACTGTGTTGTATTGGTCAAAAAAGACAGATTGAGAAATTATGATGTAGGATTCTGAAAAGGATCACAGAACAACAACGACAAAGACATCTGTTAAAAAGTGAACTTGGTGAAATTTGACTACGTCTTTAGTTAATGATATTGTACCATTGTTAATTTCCTGGTTCTGATAATGATAGTGTGGTTATATAACACATTAGCAGTGAAGGAAGCTGAGAGAGAGGTATATGGAAACTCTACTATTTTTCAACTTTCTATGTCAAAAAGTGGTTCAAAATAAAATTACAAAATAAATGTAGTGCCAGGATCACATACATAACCATTGCTTCAGCATGATAAGAAAGATTTCCCTAACCTGATTTTTAAAAATACTGTAGCTATCACAAATCAAAAAAGGTCAATCTCATGTTTATTGTGAAACACCAAAGATATTAAAGTTCAGAAAAGTATGCTTTCTTTGACACAATTACTCATGATTTTTATAATGTTGGGGAAGGACATAAATTGCTGTTATTTATAGATGATATAGTCACAACTTATAAAACATAAGTGAATCAATTGAAAAGTATTGGAATTAATGATGATTTTTAAAGGCACCCAGTTACAAAATAAACAAAAATCAATTGTTTTTCTATTTTTCACTTCAAACTATTACTGAATAAAGTGAATTCAATATCAGACAAAATATAAACCACATATCAATAAAATTAATAGAGTATCTATTTGAGAAAAACTGTAAATTTTACATAGTGACATAAATGTGATTTGATTATATTAAAACACAATATTTCTCTTCATAAGAATACTATTTTTAAAAATATGTATTTTGTCTAAATTTCTTATTTATTTAAGTTAGTTACAATTTAAATTAGAATCAAAGTATATTTAAAACTTGAAAAAGTGACTCTTAAATAACAATTTTGAGTAACAAAAATAATGAGGGAAGTGGTACAATTTTTAATACTAAAATGTAACATAAAGGCACAATGGCGCAGAAGAGAAAAACAATAAAAAAGGTTACTATAAATAAATACCCAGATATGATAATTGTGGCATTTTAAGTTAGGGAGTAGAATAAATTATTTATTAACTACTGATGGAAAAGTTGATAAGCCATTTGGAAAAAATAAGCAAGATATTTTACCTCACGTTATAGATAAAAATAGACTCCAGATGGATTGTAAAATTAATCTATTGAAGAAATGAAGGAATAAAAAGGAGTTTTTGACTGACAAGAGGATGTTCACAGTGAAGAAATAACAAAGACAGTAGAGTTATATCTGATTGCATGCAATTTATCCTTCACATTAAAACAAGCTGAAAAATATTAAAAGGTAAGAAATGCATAATATATGTCACAAAATATGAGAAAAATGAATTATTAACTTCTTCAACAAATATAGAGATCTTATAAATAAATTTCAACAAGGGTGAACTTCTCAAAAGAATAAGGAATCAGCAAAAATTAATGGTCAATAAACATGGAAAGTATACAACCAGTAGAAAACAAAGCAATGTAAACTGAAATACATAGCAAAAGGCCATTATTCATTTATTGGACAACAAAGTTTATTTTAAAAGTGTAAAGAAGTTAAGGAGTAAGCATTCCCATACACTGTTTAACTTATTGTAACCTCCTGGAGTACAGCAAATCAGTAGCTTTAGAAATGCCTAAATTCTAGGGTCTGGTAAATCCAACAATTCTAATGCCTAACAATAGAGAATTGGTTAAATTATTCTTATCATCCATGGAATACTAAGTCATTATTAAGCATGACTTCTAATAGCAGTTTTTAAAATGAGAAAATGGACTGTGTATCAAAATTACCCAAAGTGATCTTAAAAATACACACCTTTTCATGCTGCTCTAATCTTGATCCATACCCTCTCTTACTGATTTTTAAAAGTCCTACAGCAGGATTTGGGAATGAGAGCTTTTATATAAGTCTCCAATGAAATCTGATGCAAACTTTCCATAGCACAACATTGTTCTGAAACAATATTCAACAATTGGATATTACTCTCAGTATAATGTGAAATTTAAAATACACATTTATTTGCTTGCATGAGTGTATGGTATTACGGGTGTATTTATGTAAAAAAGAGTTCTTTTCATACTTCTTCATTATTTCCAAGTTTTATGAACACTCTTTAGGAATAATCACTAATAGTCATATTAATTTTAAAAAATATTTTTAAAGGAGTTACTATCTTCTTCTTTCCCATCTCTCTTGTGGCCAGAGATACCTATTCACCCTCTGCTTGTGCTTACTGAAATATGTCAGGTCCTCAGAGAGCACCTCAAATTTACCCGTAGACAACTATGGCATTATTTCCATGTGAATACTGGAGAAAGAAAGGAAGAGAGAAAAAAGTAAAACATTGTGCACCAAGTGAAATGTAGAGTTTAACTATTATCTAATGAATTTGATCACAGTATGCAGCCAATCTTGATAATTGTTTTAAAAGATTTTTCCTAAATTTCAGCCCATGGAGGTTAGGGTGGATTGGGTAGGACAAAGGTGGTTGATGCGAGGGAGCTAAAACTAAAAAAAATCTCTCAATGACAAAACTCACATACAGAAAACAAAAATCCAAATGTCCCCTGGGCTCGAAGGCAGAGGACCTAAGACCTCTAAGAAAATTTGCATTTTGCATATACTAAAGTCACCTTTGAAAGGTATATACAAAGTCTGTCCAGAAGGTATCCAGTATATAATATGAAAAACAGAGATGTTTACCAAAGAAAATACAAGATACAAGAAATATTGTATATAGGAAAAGGACTCCTCAAGTCCCCCTTCAAAGTAGATACCTTGGGACCTCACACAGTTCTCCCAATTGCCATCAGCTGCCCTGTCATATTTTCCTGATCTCACCAATGGTCTGAAATCTCTTCCCTTTCAAAAGTGATTTTAGTTTTGGGAAAAGTCAGAAGTTGCAGAGTGCCACATATGGTCTGTAGGGGGTCGAGTCACCTGGGTGATCTGATGTTTCACCAAAAAACTCTGCAAGAGACATGATGCATGAGCAGGCGCATTGTCATCACGAAGCTGCCACTTACCAGTTGCCCAGAGCTGTGGCCTTCTGAGCTATCCGAATAATTTGGGCAGAGGAATGTTCAAACTTAACATGAAATTTGATGCAGATTCATTGCTCTCCTCACTCAGACATTTTGAATGAGATGGCCACACAGTACACATGCTCACTCAATAGTGTCTACCACCCCCGCTGACTAATACAGTGAAGCTGCCATTGTGCACACATGTACATTCCAGTCCACTCACCTTGGTTGCCAGGTTACATTAATGTCGTGCAAACCATTCTCATTATATTAATAATGGCTGGACTTTTTCTGTACAGAATATATATATATGTCAGGAGAATCTCTCCAACCAGACGGTATGGTGGCAGGGGAAGGTTCTTGCAGCAAGTGCTCCAGAAACCAAAAAGATGAGTGTATAGGACCTGACTGTGCCAAAAGCTAGAAAGATAAAAAAATGAATAAGGGGGAAAGCCATTGTCCCTACCCTTCTGGTGCCAGATTATGGATGGGACTGGGGGAAGTCAGAAATAGGCACCATAGAGGTCAAAATGGCAGCAGGGAAGGTGCTTGGCCTAAGAGGCCTATCAATCTATCCTGGGGAAAGAAGGGATGTTGTGGGGGAAGACCCAACCAAAGTGCCTGAAAGTTAAGAAGTTAATTGGGTTTTCTGAGACAGCACCTGGCCAATCCCTCACCACAAATGGATATAGCTCCAGGGAAACTAAGTAAGGTTCTCCCTTTTGCTCATGGCTCAATGATAGGAGCTGCATTCGGACAGTGCCCTGGCCTTTCCTCTTCAGGATGCAGACTCCAAGAGGGAGTCTGTCTCTGTCCCTTGCCAATCTGCTGAAGCACTCACAAAAGTGTTTACATGCTCTCCCACCTGGGAGCAAGCAACCGTGCAGCCCTTGTAGCTGCATGGCCACAGCCACTGTGCCGGCTCCACACTCAGCCTCCAGGAGGAGGGCTGAAATGGACAACAGCTGGGAACCAACTAAGCCACCTAGATGACTGCTTAGCAGCTGCCTCCAGCTACAAAGGGTGGTACTTTAAAATGAAGCAGGAACTCTGAGCACTACCTTTTGTTCTGGACTTGCTGAGGATGGCTGGACTTTGTCTGGATTTTGTGGAGCAGATGAGCTTTGAGATGGGGACTACCAGATTTTCCAAAATGGCATAGCATCCAAATAAAACATTTTTCCTTTTGCATTTTGCATCAGCACCCACCTCATGAGTTTGGTTTTTGTGGCAACAGGCAGACAAATCTCTGGTTTTTGTTTGTTTGGTTACTTGTTTGGTAACAGAGAGACAGGGTCAGATTTTTCTTTCACCAGGATCATGGGCTGAAGTGTGGGTTATGGAATGGAGAGTGAAGGGAGGTGTAGGAAGAACAAAAATTTCAGACAGAAAAGATAGTGGTCCACTCTGTAAAATCAGAAATCAGTATATTATGGAGAAATTTAGACAGTAAAATCAATCAGCCTGTTAGATAAATGGCATTGGGGGGAAGAAGCAAATTAAAGGCTCAATAATGAGAGGGCATTTTCATCTTGAGTATAATATGGATGGTATGGCCATAGAGTTCTGAAATGTTTCCATCTTTGGGGGAACTACTGCATCAAATCAATGATGTCCTAGAAATTTCTAATAGGCTCAAGAGTTCTCATGACATTACAGAACTGAGGTAGTTTGAGTTCAATCGATCAATCCATCAATGTATAGAAATGCAGGGGAAATAAAGCTTTTTGACATAAAATTCTAAGCATCTTGTTTAAACTGTGCAATCTAGTGACATATTTACAAGTGATGATGTCTCAGGTTTTTAAACAATTTATTTTTTCAAACACTAATATCTCTGCCAGAAGCATAACAAAATGAATGAGATTAGAAAGGCTATAAAAATATATATTTAGTAAGGGATTCGAGAAAGGGGAGCTAACTTCCTTTCTATTCATTAAAGTAGTTCAGATGAAAAGTTATAGTTGGTATATACACAAAGAGGACCTGATACAGAAGAATCCCAAATGAAATATTAATGTGTTTGCCAGCCAGAGGGCATACACATGGTTTGCCTCAAAGTCTCCAGTAAAGCCAGGATTGATGTTCACAGCCTTTTCCACAAGACTTTTTATTTCAAGTTCAACTGTTTTCCTGCAATTTGGATGTTTTTCAAAAAGGTTCAGAAGAAACTCTATTCTAAAAAGTATGAGGTCCAAGAAAAGAAAAGAAAATATTTCTGCAACAAATATCTTTATGGAGAAGATACCAAGAGTGTATGTCTAAGATGGGACTCTGTTCCAAAGCACAAATCCTAGGCTGAATGGACAATGCAACCAGAAAGAAGAGGAGGATGAAGAGGAGGCCAAAGAAGAAAGCTCCATTGAGAATATATCCTTGCATTTTTACAAAAATTTAGGATGTCAATAACACATTCAAAGTCAGTCAGGTAGTTTTCAGAAACCAAAGTCTCCAGAACTCTGTCTCCATTCCCTCTTGTCCGTCTGAATCTGCCCCAGGGAACCCTGCAGTAAGCCGATGCCGAAGGGAACAGGCCTGGCAAGAGCCTGAGCCATTTGATTGTGTGGCCTTGCCTCTGCCGTGTCCCCACTCATATTACAGTGCTATAGTGTGCACTGTCCACACAAAGGAGCAGTGACTCCCTTCTGAAGACTACCTGGAGCACAGCCACCTCTGTGCTGTCTGCCCCAATCCCCAGTCACCTCTTTTTTCTTCTGTGGGCCCTCCTCTCCGAGTTTATTGAGTAAAACGCTTTGAAATCAGTAATCAGCCCTTCAGTGGACTTAGCAAGGCCCCCAGACCTGGAACCCCCAGTTTCCCGCACCTCTACCCCAACTGCTGGCCAGCAGATTTCTATTTACCCTTCTGAGTAGGGTATGTCCCTACTCTCTGGAAAGAACCCTGGGGATACAAGAGAGGGAGTGGCTTTCATTCTTAAGAAGATACTTAGATACTTAGTAACATCCTGGTACTTTTTTTTTTTTTTAACTATTTTAATCCAGGTGTTTTGTATTTCTAAACAAAGATTTGTTGAGTGGATGAAGTCAGGTAAACTTAACAATTTTGCATGACTTTAAATGATGATACTCTTAGATCTTAGAACTTCAGTTGTGCTTATGTTAACTCTGTTCGAAAACTTTGTATCTATCTAAACATTTAATCCTCATGATGACACCATGAAGTGGTGCGTTTTTCTCCTTACATCACTGACGAAGAAATGTATGCAGAGAGGTGAAATGCCTTGTTCTGTGTTATGCAACCTCGCCACTTCTGAGGGCTAGAAAGACCTCAATACTTGGGTTCACAAGGAAAGAACAGAAGCAAGAGAGAGCCCTTCTCTGGCTTCTACAGTTCATGCTTCTGACAATTTGCTTCTCCTTTGGTCCTTGGCCTCTATGATGTTTTAGCTTCTGGTTTTCTTCCCATTTCTTCTCTCCTTTTTGGCCTCCTTTGCCAGATTCTTTCCTTTGACTCACCATTAATGCAGGCGTTCTCTGAGATCTTTTCCTTGGTCTTTTTCATTCTACTCTCTCTTTGCTTCAGCCATTATTTACATAAACATTTATCACAAATTTTTGCCTTCATTCTTAGCCTTAATCCAGCTGTCCTCTTTTGTATTTCCAATTACCTCTTGAAAATTCTCACCTAAGCATATCACCAGCACATCAAAATTAATGTCTAGAATATTCTACATTACTGTCTAGGTCCAAAGATGTCTCTGCCTCATATTTCCCTTCTTTTGTTAACAGAAACAAGATCCATCTACCCCACAGAAGCTCAGGATTGCAGAACCTGATCCAAAGTAACTTTCCTTCCTCCTGGCTCTGAAGTCATAGATGCAGAATAATTTGGCTACTTTTCTTTTACTCTCATTAGCTGTCTTTGCTCCCTCTCTTCCCCTGTTTTTATATCTCCACAATGTTTTCATTCTGACCCTTAGTCCTTTGTTTATTCTTTGACATTGTTGCCAAAACACTCCTCTTATCATAACCCTGCTCTTCTCCAGGGCTCCCCCAACAACAAACACGTGATCCCAGGACATGCCTTTTCAGATTTTTAGGCCACAACTCTCTTGCTTTTTTACTATACTGCACCCATGCCTGACTACCACATGTGCTTCATTTATGCTCCAAATTTCCATAACCACATCTTTGCCTTATCATGTTTCTTCAACATGGAATTCCTGCTTCTCTTTCACAATGTCCACTTAAAGAAATCATGTCCACATTTTATGATCCATTTCAAGTCCTGCCTTCTTTATAAGTATTTCCCTTGGGAGACATCTTCTTTCTGTGAAGCCCATTCAGTTGTATTTTTCAGCTTTCTATTGTAGTTTACTTGAGCTCTCATTATGGTTTTAGATTATACATTTCTCGTGGGTCAGGGTGGTGTCTCAATTATTTTTATTTTCTTTGCAGTTGCCAGAATGCCTTGTATACTTCATCAATAAGACAGAAAATAAGTGAATCAAAACAATCATACAAAAGGAAACTTAACAAAATGTAATTAAAGTTCAAAGAATTAAAGGAATTGCAATACCATGAGACAACAGGCACCATTGAGAAGAGGTGGTCATTTTTTTTAGCATATTTAAGGTAGTTGTAGCACTTTTTAACTCTAGTTCAGTAAATAGGTGAGTTTGAGGGTGTAGATATAATTGGCACTAGGTAAGAAAATATTTCTGGTTATAATCTTTGATATTATTCTGTACTTTCACTCCAAAGATCATATTTATATACTGATCATATGTAGCTTACAGGAACTCTGCTTTTTCTGTAATAAACCAAAACAGAAGATTCTACTTCATTCTGTCCTCAAGAGCTTTTGTCTGTTTATTTTGCGTAGGAAGAAATAATGTCAGCATAAGTGAGCTCATTTCGAAACATGAGTTGAACAGTAATTCTCCTTCATTCATCGTAGCCTTCTTCTTCCCTTGCTCTGGCTGATTTGAACAGAGGGAAATGTACAGGCTGAAGCAGTTATCCTTCTGCCTTATGTATTAGTAAAGCTCTAACTGTATGGAGCAAGTGAAGGCAGAACTCATGCACCACAGCTTTGCAAGGCTCTGTATAGTTTTAAAATCTTCCTGTGTTTTGGGAAATAATCTGGCCATCCAAACAATTTGGTTTAAAAGCTGTTCTAGGTCATCTTACTCATCTTCTTTAGATAATGAGAGCTAAGAAACTGCATTGCTGTTATGAAGGCCATGACAATATGAATGTAAATACAATATACATATTTTTGTATTGCAGTGGCTTGAGGAATTTACAAAATTATAAGTCTTGGTGTCCTGAACAGAGTTACTACCTCCCAGATTCTTAGTGGAGCCCTACAAAGCATAACACCAGATGCAACCAAACAGCAAGATGGATGATTTTAAAGCATGGTGACAATAAGTAGATAAGGAATCAAACCTCTTTTCTAAGGTAAAGTTATACTTTCTTAAATTTAACCATGTAATCCTTCCTAATCTCCTGACACAACTTTTGTCCTAATTCCAGTAGGACTTGCAAATAGAATGTTACTTATAACTTTATCTTAGAGGATAAAGACATCATTTGTTATAAAAATCATTGGAGTATAAGAAATACTGCAGTCCCTTGCTAGAAGAATAGAGTGACAATACTTCTCAGAAATTGTGTCACTTCAGGATGAGATAATGATTGGAACTATCTGGAGAGAATAATTAGAAGTAGATCAATCTTTATTGGATAAGAATCAACCTAAGCATGAGGCTTAATTGACCCCAGAGCCCCACATTTTTTAAGGATCAACCACATACTATTATTATTATCTTTTTTGTAAGTAAATGTTGATTAATTCTCTCCTTTTTAATGCTTTTATTTTGTGAAGATAATAAGTAAAATATCAAGTTAGGAATGACCATAGTAGCAATTTTTAAAATGAATCGAAGGAGTGGAGTGGGAAATGGATATAGCTGAAACAACAGATATGAGAAATGTGACATAAAACAACTTAGAAAAAGAGTATTCCTGAGAGTAGATATTCCTAAATTATGCTCAGCTCTAGCTCTATTTGGACATAATAATATGAAATCTCTCCTAGAGATCCCCTTATTCAGTCTTACATTAAGGTAGAAACCTTGCTGAGTATGGTTAGATCATAAAGAACGGGTGGTTGAACGCACATGCCATTTAGGAAAAAAAAAAAATTAGACTCTACTTGCTCCGCTCTCTCTGTTCCATTTATCCAAATTCTCTTCTCCCTCCCAACCTCCAACCACTAGTCTGAGCCTATTATCATCCTTAAACCTGGGTGTTTTTCCCTCCACCTACTTCTCTTGCCATCCTTCAGGTCTTAACCAATGTGACCTCAGGAAAGCTTCCCTTGATCCCCAACTCTAGGACAGTCACTTTTTGAGATGCTTCTACATTCCATACTTTATCTCAACACTTATCATGTATAGCATTATCACTTTCAAGTTAAGTATAATGGGTTAAATGATGGTCCCCAAAAAAGATATGGTCTTGTCCTAATCCCCAGAACCTACGAATGTGATCTTGTTTGAAACATATCTCATTGTGGTTTTAATTTGCATTTCTCTGAGGATTAGTGATGTTGAGCATCTTTTCATATGTCCATTGGCCATCTGTATGTCCACTTTGGATAAGAGTCAATTCAAGTCCTCAACCCACTTTTTAATTGGATTTTTTTTTTGGTTTATTTATTTTGTTGTTGTTGTTTTTAATTGTATGAATTCATTGTAGATTTTGGATATTAACCTCTTATCAGATATGTCATTGGTGAATATATACTCCTATTCAGTAGGTTGTCTTTTTGTTTTCTTGATGGTTTCCTTTGCTGTACAAAAGCTTTTTAGTTTGAAGGAGTTCCATTTGTTTATTTTTCTTTTGTTTCCCTTGCCCATGGAAATACATTAGAATAAAATATTGCTAAGAGAAATGTCAGAGAATTTACTACCTATATTTTCTTGTAAGAGTTTTATGGCTTGGGGTTTTACATTTAAGTCTAACTTATTTTGAGTTTATTATTGTATATGGTCTAAGAAAGTGGTGTAGATTCACTTTTTTGCATGTATCTATCCAATTTTCTGAACAATATTTATTGAAGAGACTGTCTTTATTTATCCCATTGTATGTTCTTGCCTATTTTGTCATGTATTAAGTTGGTCATAAAGGCCTGTGTTTATTTCTGTGATCTCTATTTTATTCTATAGATCTATGTATCTGTTTTTTATGCCAGTCCCATACTCTTTTGATTATGATAGCCCTGTAGTATAGTTTGATATCAGATACCTTGATGCCTCCAGCTTTGTTCTTCATTCTCAGATTACTGTGTTTATTTGGAATCTTTTGTGGTTCCATACTATTTTGGGATTATTTGTTCTACTTCTCCAAAAAATGCCATTGATATGTTGTTAGAAATTCTGTTGAATTTATAGATTGCTTTGGGTAGTATAAACATTTTAATGATGCTAATTCTTCATATTCATGAGCATGATATATATGCTTTTATTCATTTGAATTTTCTTCAGTTGTTTTTTTTTCCTTCAGTGTCATATAATTTTCTGAGTACAGGACTTTAACCTCCCTAGTTAAGTTTACTCCTAGGTATTTTAATGTGATTGTAAATGGAATTGTTTTCTCAGTTTTTCTTTCTGATAGTTCATTACTGGTTAGTTAGTTATTTTTGATACTTCAAAAATGCAACTAATTTCTGAATACTTATTTTGTATCCTGCTATCGTACTGAATTCATTTATTAGTTTAGTAGCTTTTTGGTGGAACCTTTAGGTTTCTCTGTATATAATTTTATGTCATCTGCAAATAATGACAGTTTTACTTCTTCCTTTCCAATTTGGATGCCTTTTATTTCTTTCTATGGATGGGATGTCCCATACTATATTGAATAAGAGTAGTGAAAGTGAACATTCTTGTCTTGTTCCTGATATTAAAAAAAAGACACACATTTAGATTTTCCCTGTTGTGCATGATGTTAATTGTTGATTACATGACTTTATTATATTCAGATATGTTTTCTTTATTCCCACTTTACTGTGGGAATTTTATCATAAATGGCTATTGGATGTTGTCAAGTGTTTTTCTGCATATCTTGCTATAATCATGATTTTTATTCCTTATTTCCTTTTAGAAGTATATCACATTAATTGCTTTGAGGATATCTAACTAACTTTGCATCCCAGGAGTAAATCCTACTTGATCATGGTGTGTGCTCTTTTTAATGTATTACTGAACTCAGTTTGCTAATATTTTGCCTTCTTGCCCATGCTTAAATATTTATTTTAATATATTTTATTGATAATGTTATTAAGTTGTCCCTGTTTTTTCCCTTTACCTCCCTCCACCCAGTACACACCATTCTCTTCAGCAATCCCTCCCTTAGCTCATATCCATGGGTCATGCATAGAAGTTCAGTGACCACTCCCTTCCTATACTGCTCTTAACATTCCCCATCTATTCTGTACTTACCAATTTGTACTTCTTAATCCTGTCACATTTTCCCCATTCTCACCCTCCCCTCTCCCAGCTGAGTACCCTACAAAGGATGTCTATAACTATGATTGTTTCTATTCTGCCAGTTTGCTTAGTTTGTTTTTTAGATTCAGTTTTTGATAGTTATGAATTTATTACCACTTTAATATTCATAATTTTGATCTTCTTTTTCTTAAATAAGTCCCTTTAGCATTCCATATAGGAATGGCTTAGTGATGATGAACTCCTTTAGCTTTACCTTGTTTGGGAAGCATTTTACCTGCCCTTCAATTCTAAATGATAGCTTTGCTGGATAGAGTAATCTAGGTTGTAGGTCCTTGCTTTTCATCATTTTGAATACTTCTTGCCAGTCCCTTCTTGCCTGCAAAGTTTCTTTTGAGAAATCAACTGACAGTCTTAAGGGAACTCCTTAGTAGGTACCTACTTGATTTTCTCTTGCTGGCTTTAAGATTCTCTTTTTATCTTTAACCTTTGGCATTTTAATTATGATGTGTCTTGATGTAGTCTTTTTTGTGTCCATCTTGTTCGAGACTCTGTGCTTCCTGGTCTTGTATGTCTCTTTCTTTCACCAAATTAGGGAAGTTCTGCTTCATTATATTTTTCAAATAAGTTTTCAATATCTTGCTCTTCCCCTTCTCCTTCTGACACCATTGTGATTGGAACTGTTATATCTGAAGTTGTTCCAGTGGCTTCTTAGCCTATCCTTGTTTTTTGGATTCTTTTTTCTTCTTGTTGTTCTGATTGAATATCTTTTTCTTCCTTATATTTCAAATCATAGATTTGATTTTTGGCTTCATCCAATCCATTGTTTGTTCCTTATAATTTTTTCTTTATTTGAATTAGTGTAACTTTCATTTCTGCCTGGGTTTTTTTTCATTTTGTTGAAGTACCCAATGAGTTCCTTGAGCATCCTAATAACCAGTGTTTTGAACTCTGCATCTGAAGATTGCTTATCACCATTTTCTTTAGTTCTTTTTCTGGAGGTTTGTTCTGTTCTTTCATTTGGACCATATTTCTTTGTCTCCTCATTTTGGCTGCCTCCCTGCATTTGTTTCTGGGTATTATGTAGAGCTGTTTTGACTTTCTGTCTTAGTAGTGTGGCCTTTTGTGGAAAAGTGCACCAGCAAGTTGGATGGGGCTGAACTACTTAGGTAATCACCATAGCAGGGTTCAGAACCAGTTTGATGGAGTCTCTGATATGGTGTCACTGCTCTGTGGCTCAGTGTGGGGGAGGGCTTAGGAAGGAGATAAGGCCACTGCCTGGCCTTTGGAGTTTTGCCTGGGAAGATGTTTTCTCCCGGTGCTCGCCCTGATGCTAGACACTAACTTCTCCCCATATGCTGTTGGTGCCCTTCCAGCTCCTGCCCCAGTGCTGGAGTCCAGAGTGAGTGATTCTGCATAAGCCCTAAGTCTGTTTTGGGTCCTTTAAGAGGAGACACCTGAGAATCCTGCAGTTTCTTCCACTGCCACAACCCCCCACTGATTTTTACAGCCAGAAGTTATGGGGACTTACCTTCCTGACACTAGGACAAAAGGCTGGGTGGTATGGTGTGGTGCTGGGATCCCTCATTCTAGAGGTTTCTCTTCCAATTTTTATGCACCACATATGGGTGTTGGATTGCCTGTTCCAGATCTCTGCATATCTGCATTTCCTGTCTTCGGCCTCCACAGCCTCCTGCCGGTCTGGATAACTATGACTTTAATTCCTTGGTTTATCAGACTCCCATACAGCTTGATTTTCTTATGATTTTGGGTAAAAGCTGTTTTTTAGGTTAGTTGTAATTTTTGCTGTTGTTGTACAAGGAGGTGAACCATGTTTACCTATGCCTCTATCTTCCAGTTTGGCTAATCTTTTGTGAAGGATATTTGTATTTTTGTTCATCATGGATGTTGGCATATAATTTTCTTTCTTTGTAGTGTCTTTATCTGGTTTTGAAATTAGGATAACACTGGCTTTGTACAATGAGCTTGGGAGTCTTCCATCCTATTAAAGTTGTTGGAATCATTTGAGAAGGAGAGGTGTTAGTTTTTCTTTGAATGTTTAGTAAAATTCACCTGTGAAGCCATCCAGTCCAGGGCTTTTTTTTTCGTTGGGAGTTCTTTGATTACTGCTTCAATTTCACTAGGTGCAATCTGTCTGTACAGATTCTCTGATTTCTCCTGATTTAGTCTTGAAAGGTTGTATTTTCTAGGAATTTGTTCATTTCTTCTAGGTTGTCCAATTTATTGGTATATAGCTGTTTGTAGTATTTTCTTATACTCCTTTGTATTTCTGTGGTATCAGTTGTCATTTCTTTCATTTCTGACTTTATTTGTTTGGGTCCTCTCAATCTTTCTTGATATGTCTGGTTTCATTAATCTTTTTATTACACTATTTTTTCCCACTCTTCATTATTTTCTTCATTCACTCACTTTAGGTTTTGATTGTTTTTCTTTTTATAGTTCCTTTAGTTATAACATTAGATTGTTTAATTGAGATTTTTCTTGTTTCTTGATGAAAATTATGAATTTCCATCTCAGGACTGCTTTCACTATTTCTCATCAAATTTGGTTGGCTGTGTTTTCCTTCATATTTGTCTCGAGGTATCTTTACTTTCTTCCATGATCTCATGTTAGCTCATTCATTGTTTAGTAACATGTTCTTTAGCCTCCATGTATTTGTGTGGTGTTTTTCTTGTAATACATTTCTAGTTTCATACCACTGTGATTAAAGAAGTGCTTGATTTGAGTTTACTCTTTTTAAATTTATTGATATTTGGCCTTATACATGGTCTATCGTGGAAAATGTTTCATGTGCACTTAACACAAATATATATTTTGCTTCCTTGAGGTGAAATGCTCTGAAAATATCAATGAACTCCATTGCTCTAATGTGTAATTTAAGACCATCATTTCTTTGTTGATTTTCTGTCTGTAATATCTATCCTTTGATGTCAGTTGGGTGTTAAAGTCCTATACTGTGACTATACTATGTCAATCTTTCTCTTTATGTCCATCAATATTTCCTTTATATTTAAGTGCTCCTATGTTGGGCATTAAATGTTTTCAAGGGTTACATCTTCTCTTTGGATTGATCCCTTTATCATTATGCAATGTCCTTCTTTCCCTCTTATTATAGAGCTTGTTTTAACTCTATTTTGTCTGATATAAGTATCATTATCCCTGGCTTTTTTTGTTATGATTTGCATGAAATATCTTTTCCTATCTCTTTCAGACTGTGTGTTTTCAATTTGAAGTGAGTCTGTCATAAACATCATATATGTGGTACTTGCTTTATTATCCACTCAGCTACCCCATGTCTTTTGAAGCATTTGATCCATTTACATTTACAGTAATTGGTGATAGGTATATATTTATTGCCTTTTTATTATTCACGTTCATGGTTTTTTTCCCCCTTTCTTCTTTTTAAAAAAGACCCTTTAACATCTCTTGTAATACTGGTTTGGCGGTTATGAACTTCTTTAGGTTTTGTTGTCTGGGAAGCTCTTTATTTCTTTCAATTATAGTTATTATTTTTCTCCAGTTTTAAATGATAACTTTTCTGGATACAGTAGTCTAGAGTAGTCTTGGTTGTAGGTCCTTGCTTTTCATCACTTTTAATATTTCATGCCTACCTCTTCTAGCCTTCAAAGTTTCTGTTGAGAATTCAGCTGACAGTCTTAGGGGAGCTTTCTTGTGGGTAAATTTCTCTTGCTGCTTTTAAGGTTCTCTGTTTGTCTTTAACCTTTGCCATTTTAGTTATGACATGTCTTAGTTTGTGCCTCTTTGGTTCATCTTGTTTGACTCTCTGGACTTGTGTATATATTTTTTTTCCTTCACCAGGTAAGAGAAATTTTCAGTCATTCTCCTTCAAATAGGTCATCAATCTTTTGTTTTCTTTTCTCCTTCAGGTATTCTTAAGATGTAGATGTTGCTACATTTAATATTGTGCCAGAAGTATCTTAAACTATTTTTTAAAATTCTTTTATCCTTTTGCTGCTCTGATTGTCTAACAAATTGCTGATTCAGTCCTCTGCTTCATCTAATATGCTGTTGATTCCTTCTAGTTTATTATTAATTCCAGACATTGTATTATTCATTTCTGGCTGTTTTTTATAGTTTCTTTGTCTTTTTTTATTGCTTACTATCATTTTAAATTATCACTGAGTTAATTTGTTCTTTCCTTGAGTCCCTTGAGCACCCTTATAATTATTGTTTTAAACTCTGTATCCGATAGATTGCTTGCCTCCATTTCCCTTAGTTCTTTCTCTAGGGCTTTATTTTGTACTTTTTTTCATTTTGAGCATGTTTCTTGTTTCCCCATTTTTGATACCCCTCCGTATTTGTTTCTATGTATTAAAAGTAAATCTGCTATGTCTCCCAGTCTTGGCTGAGTGACCTCATGTAGTAGATGACCTGTGGGGCTCAGTGCTTCAGTCTCCCTGATCATCTGAGCTGGGTGCTTGTAGTTTCTCCCATGTAGGTTACGTGAACCTTCTGTTGGAATTGGGTCTTTATTGCTGTTGGCCCATCCATGGGTGGAGTTTACTCTCATGTTGGTTGAGGATTTACCCCAACTGCAGTGAACAAACTGCTGTGCAGGAGCTGACTCCACAAAGCAGAATTTGCCTCAGCAGAGTCTGGAGCCTGTTGAGACTTCCCTTTGGGTGTATCATTTGTGAAGCTAATTGGGTCATGCTTTGATATGGCGTGAAGCCAGCCACCAGGGTCTGTTGGTTCTGGGACCTCTTGGGAGAAACTCCAGTAAGTTTAATGTCAATACACTGGCTGTAACTGACCCTGAGCTTTCTGTTAGCAGCTACAAAGTGACCCATGGTTGGTAACTGCCTGTGTTGGGTCTGAATGTACATGAAAGGGGCCACACTATATAAATATATATAGAGAGAGAGGCTGGCTGCCACCGATACCAGGACTGGGTCAGGTCAGCAAAAGGTACAAGGCATTCCAAGACCTGCTGCCACTTGTTAGGCTCAACCACTGAAAAAACCTCAGGCAATATGTAGTTGTATAACAGCAAACAATTGACTTTCATTATTTATTTCCTGAAATCAAAACCAATTTTTGTGAAGAGTCATAGTTAATGGGATAGGTCATAAAATATTTACTTATATTGAATACTTGGAGTGAGGGTCATTGATAAAATGATATAGATTTATTACAAAGGTTGATCTCTATTACAACAGAGTAACTTAGAGATTGACCTACAGTAGAGTTTGTAACTTAATATCAACTTCTTTCAACAATTCGTATAAAACATAATTAGTACATAGAATTCAACTTATCAAGTACTTTCACATCTTTTTGTTAAGTCATTATAAAATTATTTAAAATAATAATTATTTGAGATAAAATATAAACTTATCTGTTCAAAATTTATAAGAATTCTTATATTACAATGTCTCTCCAAATTAATTGGTTCCTGAGTTTAGTGAGTGAAAATTGAGATAGTGAGAGATAACTATTATCTAGTTTTCACCTGTACCTTGCCAAGTTCCTATTGTAAGATGAATAAATTTAGACTTAGAGACAGTGGGTGACTTTCCCTTGGTCACACATTTATTAAACATCAGTCTCATGTTGGAAGCAATTCTTTTAACTCCACATTTAATTTTCTTATTATTTATTTCTATTGAACTTAGCAATCCTACTTTGCTCGAGAAAATAAGTGCAGAAAGGCAATTTATAGCATGGAAATTCAGAAGGTGATAAAGCTGGAAAAAATAAATTACAGAGTGTAAATGGTCTTTAATGTTCAATTGGTCCTTTCTGCTAGTGACTGACTGCTAGTGACTGACAAGAAACACACTGGAACCATTGAATGGATGGAACTAGGGGTCTTTCTCCCAATTTCATCCAAAACTGCATTGATTTTATTTATTTTGTGTCACATGGATCTTTCTAAAATCTTATTTCAAGGAAAGATCCAACTCTTAAAAAACATCAAATAAAAGAAAACACAATGACATAATGAAAACCACATATCCAGTTCCTAATTTCAAATGTAGAGGTACACTACACCTGTGCAGTGGCAGGACTAGAACTCAGGTTTCTGCATTTCTAGTCCTCACTACAGGATCTGCCAGGACTTTTTTTTTGTTTGTTTGTTTGTTTGTTTTAATCTCCGTGCGCTCAGAGAATGTGTTCCCAGGGGATGTGTTCTTGTGGTTGAAGGACAAGGCCTTATGAATTGTCTTTTGCTTATCCCTCACCACAATCTAGAAGCATTAAACCTGGCTAGGAGAGACAATGTCATAGTGGCTGCTGAAGTCTGCATTTTCTGGTGCAAGCTGTAATTTCAGGCTCAGCTGTGTATTCCCCAGAAAAGTAGACAGTGAGGTCTGTGGGAAGATCTGCAGTGCTTTTCTTCAGTTACCCTAAGCTCTGCTTCACTGATGCATGGAATGGACCCTATTTCATTAGTAGAGGAACCTTCCAACCAAAAGCACGTCAACCTGGGCTTTTCTGTGCCTTGCAGTTTATCTTCAATGCCTGCTGGTTTTAGAACTAGACCAAGGTGTCAGCAAAGGGAACAGAACTTTCTCCTTGCTTCCTTATTTGGGAGGATTGTTATACAGCTAACTTAGGGGAAATATAGGCCCAACAGGAGAGCACAGCTACTGAAATGAGACTAAACCTTGTCTTCCTCAGTTCTGAGAATAATCTAGGTAAGCCATATGTATGCTGCTCGGTTGAAATTTGGCACATATGATCCATGTTTTCTAAGAAATATTTGGGGACTTTTAATGACTTGATATGGACTCCTTTGAACATCCTTAGAGCACTCTGTACTGGTGATGCATGACATGTGATTTTTTCCCATAGCTCTTGGATAATATGTGTCCAGACCCCTACTGAAATTATTTGGATTTCATCGGTAAAATCTCCACTGATTAGCAAAATTTCAAACTGAATGAGAGATAGAACTTTATTAGAAGTTTGTAAGAATATTCTGCAGCATTTCTGTTATGAGAAGTTGAACCACATTGGCTGTAAAGACAGGAAGAACACCCGTTTACTTCAATGATAAGTGGTAAGAATATAAGGACAAGGTTTATAGTAAGTCAACTTGGAAACAATATACTTTTGATACTGAGAACACTTTCTATTAAATTTAATATTTGCTAGCATATCTATATGAGAACTAGATTTCTTTTTAACCTTTTTTTTAACTTCTTGCATCTTTATATCTGACTCTGCTAAAGATCTCCACCAAAAGTGACTCTGTACCAATATTTAGGAATCACTGCATTGGACAACTAATGAGAAATCTTATAAAACAAATGACAAATTAATAAATTGAAGAAGTCTACTCCATTGGATAGAAGTGAAAGAAAATTTTCCTTTTTGTTCTCTTATCAAATATGCAGTGTTTTTTCCTGTTGCTTGTCTCGCTAAGGAACAGCAACTGTTCTTACAACAGATCTAACATTTACTTGAAACCAATAGTTTCCAGTAAAGGGTTTTAGGATAAATGCAGCTTACTAGTAAATATTGGTTTAATCTTCAGGGAAAATGAAAAGCTTGTGGTTTAGGGCTGACGGCAGAAGGCAGATGCATTAGGACCAGGGACTGAAGCAGTGGTAAAATTCCCAAATAATGTCCTTCTTTCCAACTCCAGGCAAAAGGACCAGAACATACCCATTCATTTTCTCTTAAAGGGAAGAATTATCTCAAACCCATGAGTTCTGAGTAAAATTCAATCAGCCTTTTCAATGCTTTGTTTAGTAGTGCTATACAGTGAAGTCTTCTCATAACTTACCCACCCAAATGCCTGGTAGAATAGAAATCATGGTAATTTGTGCTACTTTTTGTGGAGACTGTGTCTCATAAACTGAGTGTAATAGCATGTTGTGTGATTCCACTTATTGCCCAATTATATCTCATGTGGGCATGTTTAGCTGAGTATGTTAGTTGCTTTCTTTCATATACAGCTTTACTGGAGCTTTCCAAAAAGCTTTTGCTGATCACAACTTAGGAATTGCTTATACCTTATTCAATTCACTTATCATAAACACAAGTTGCCCCATTTCCAATAAGTTCCTAGTCTCTTCTGATGTTGCTACTTTTTTCCATCTTCTTTTTTTGTGCATTTTTTTCTGAAAGAGTTCAAAATAAGATGCCAGCAAGCACTGATCTGTGCTATCTCTATATTTTGAAATGGAACTCACCTGTGATGAACCAGAGGCGGGGGACAGAAGTTAACCCTTAAAAGTCTCAGGCTGCCCTCTCATCTTCTCTCACTGACCTCAGAGGAGAATATCAAACACTGGAAAAATGAGCCCACAGATGCACTGTCTATGTATGGTAAGAGACATTGTTTAGCCAGCCACTCAAAGAGGTTTCCTCTAACCATTCATTGAAGAGGTCTTGTGGTCAGCAAAATGTGTGAGACAACAAAATTTCATATGGAAGGATTTAATTATCACTGTTTGTGGTTCAATTCATGGTCTTTTCTTGTTCTGTGAAAGTTTCTATAAGCAAAATAGGTTAAATTTCATAATGTAGTCCCTCCCAAAGCACATGAAACAATCCCAAGCAGAAATGTCCTTGGCAGAAAGCTTACACTCCTTGTAGGAAACCTGAGGGTTTCTGTGTGCCTTGGAGGCTGTGTATTGGGCTCTCTGAAGCCAGGGAATCCTGCTGTCCCTTTGGGTAGTAAGGACACACCAAGAGGCTGTTTTCTCCCACTGTGGGGGGTGAAGGGTTCCCTCAAGGTGCAGTTCTCAACAGTCACCACATGAGGTGGTTCCTGACATCAGTGCAATGTGGACAGGTGTTTCTGCTTTTGAACTTGCCATTGATCTATAGCATAGCAAAATAATACTTTGGGGTAGGGAGTAGACAGAACACAATTGCCAAATTAAATAGTCTCTTTGACTTAATTGCACTATGTATATTACCAGATGGAAGGGAGAAGCTTTAGATTATAGTTAACTTAATAAATATCTTCATAGATTCAGAGGGAAAGAACACACAGGATCATACATTATTTGGTAATCATATTCATATTGATTTTGCTTTGTTACCTGAATTAGTTATATTCTAAGTAGTTATGCACTAATTAGTTATGCACTAATATAGCATGTTGGGTGCCCAAATATTTCATTTTTACCTATTAGATCCTGCTCTAGGACCTTCAACCTAGAAGCTAGGCTTCATTCACATCTTTAAGTAAAAACCTTAACTTCAGCAAGATAAACTTAGGGAAATATAGTCAACCTCTGACATTCAGTTTCTATATTGTTATCTGGCTTTTTGCCTTTATCTTGAGGCCTGGGCACCACTACTTCCCCAAGCCTGATAGTAAATATTCTCCTTCCCTCTGTGCCAACATCATCTCTATCTTGGGTTCTGATGATCATCCTAGTCCTTACTGAGTGGGAAACACCACAGACTTTGCCAGAGCTCTTCATAAGAGCTGCCCCTAAGTTCCCACTGGGCTGTGGTTGCCTCATAGATCTTTCTAAGACTTCCCATTTTTATGAGTATTACCTGCTCCCAAACTCATAATCTTTGTGTTTACCCCAACTATGAGGATGCCCCTTTCTTCCAATAGGCTTGATAACATTGCTCATTGCCTGCCCCCTCTAGCCACACTGTTTAGATACTCACATCCACCTACTACAGGGGACTTCTTCTCAACATCTGTGCTATGGCTTCAGCTTCAGGGCCAACCTAACCCAGAAAGTGTGTTCTTGACTACCCTGTCTTTCTCTGTCTACTCTGGTTGGCCAGGTCAAGTTCTGAGATGGAGCTTGAGGTAACAGTATAAAGAAATATCATTGTAAAACAGTATAAAGGTGACATCATTGATGCGTTAGACACAATTTGGAGGTACAGGCAGGCATGAGATAACTAGCTGCTCACAGCAGAGGTGTCCCAGGATTGAGTGGGGAAGTTAGCTGAATTCTCCAAAGAAAAGAGCCAGCAGGCACATTCCATGTTAGGAGAGCCCAGGGTTTCTCAGGCACATGATTAAATAAAGGCAAAGCAAATCTCCTTCTCTCCTGTGGAAAATACACTTTAACTTCAAAGACAAACTGAGTAAAGCCATTGGGGCTTGTGACGAATATTACCATATGAAAAGATGCTCATCAAGCCTAAGATAAATTATGCTTATTATCTAATTCTTATTTTCTAGCATTGAAAATCCCAGAATAAAATTGTACTGATAAGACTTAAAAATAACAACTAGTAGTAATTTTTTGTTTATTATGTGCTAGGATCTAAGATAAGTGATTTATATATTATGTTATTTAATTTTCATAAAACTGTTCAAGGTAGGTATTATAATACTCCTTGTTTTAATGAAGAAAGTAAAATTCAGAGAAATAAACATCCTTCTCAGAGTCCCACAGCTAAAAAGTAAAAATTGGGGGCTTGACCTCAAGTCTTCCCACACTAAATGCATTGCAAAGTTGGCACAAGATGTGACGTTAGAACTTGCTGTTTCTATTCAAGATGTTATAACAAAATTTTAGCCTACTGCTTTTCAAGATACTAAGGTAGGTTGTCAAGCCAAACTGTGGATCCTGCTGCTTCTGAGTGTATGGCCTGTAAAGAGAAGAATTCAGTACAAACACCCAGGCTTAGAGAGAAGTATGGAGTGTAAGAAACCATAAGTAAGAAAAGTAAAAATTCATTGAAACAACCTTGTGAGAAAATTTAATTATCTATTACTATCAAAAAGTAGGCGCAGGGTTAACTTTATTGCTAGAGTGAAATAGTATGTGAGTTGTGTTTCCTGTGTACAAATTGTTCTGAGTGAAGCATTTTCCATTTTTCTATAATGTCCTTTGTTCTTTTGACATTATTTTTGTATATAAATAAAACCCCTTGTTTACATTACTGTTTCAGAAGATTTGGGATAGAAAAAGAAATATTTTTCTTAAATTATTCCACCCCCAAATCATGCCACATCTGAATGCCATAGTTAGAACAATAGAATGGAGAGAGCAGGGTGGCCCACTCTATCTTGCACAATTTTGACAATAACCGAAAAAAAGCTATGGTGGTAGAAACCAAGATTGTCACAAAAAAATCAACATAGCAAGAATCTTGGCTTTGGTTAAAATGGCATCCATGGAGAGGATGCATGTGATACCAGAGCTCAGAGGTGGAAGATGGAAGAGGTCACTTGATGGTTTCCTTTTGGCAGCATGAGTGGTTGTTTTAAATCAGTTTAAAAGCTTTGGCGAGGTACCTACCATGGGCTAAACATAAAGTTGTGAGTATGGTCCTAGGCAAGGAGAAATTCATCTTGGGTACAAAGTCAGGAGAAAAAAAATGGAATAGTAAAACTGAGTCAAGCTGTGATGCCCAGGAAGTGGGGAGGTAGGGCAGTGGGTTGGTTTTCTGGGAGGGAGGGATTTCATTGCTCTGAGAAGATGGGTGATAACAGAGCTGGGGATTACTTGGCCACTGTATGTGTCAGGCTCCTGGCACAGGGTACTGCCTGTCTAACCTTGTGTAACATGCAAGGACCTCTCCATGAGGGTAGTACAGTTCACACACTGCATTTCATAGAAGAGGATATGAGGTTTAAAAAAATAATTTTCCAGGTTGTAAAACCAGTACGTTGAAAAGGCCAGTTTTAGATTGAGTATTAACCTGTATCTTAGCTGCTGTCTTGTACTCTCTCTTAGATGGTAGGAACATGTCTTCAGAAGCAATCACTGCTTCCTGGATATTACTGTGAGCCCTAGATATTTCTGTGGGGCTACCCATTTGAATTATCTTTGGAGAGAAGTTCTGGCTGGAAGTTCCCATAGTTAGTGACCTTGCAGAGTGTGCTGCAGGAAGCATGCTTAGCAGGGGTGCCTGCTCAGGTGAATGACATTCACATCTAGAAAACCTTCTTCAGAGAAGCCCTTTTGCCCTTTCTTCTTCATTGTCTCTTTCTTTGAGTCTACACCGTGCCTTCTGTTTCCAGCTTCCTCTGCTTTCGTGGCACTGAAGAGGGCAAAGAATATCTGTAATGAAATCATGAAAGAACTCAGGGAAAACATTAAAGATACACAGACAAACTAAAGAAATTAGTCAGAGAAAAAGGATGGATGTATGGAAATGACTATTTACTGAGATGGAAAATAAGAATCACAACTTTGGGGGGCAGGGAAGAATCCATTCTTGAACTTGTTGAGTTCAAATTGCTTGTAAGAGACATCTCCTTCCTCCTGTGTCTAGCTGTGCTTTGCTTTCTTCAAGTTCTCTTGTTCTGAAACAGAAACTCAGGTCCTGGGGCAAATGTTACTTTTAAAGGAAATTCAAGGGGCTTTACTGTAGAATTTAGTCATTTTTTGTCACTACTCAAGCTTCCTTTCAGTATTAACTTGTTCTTGATTTAGGCATTTCTCTTTTGGAAAGCAAATTCTTCCTCCATCATTTTTTCTTTCTTCTCTCCATCTCTAGCTCCTTTCTTCTTTTTTCTCCCCATGCCTCTTTCTTTTCCTTCCTTCCTCTGCTCTTCCCTCCTTTTTCCTCCTCCTCTTATCCAACTCTTTTTCTCTTTCTTATTCCTTTGATTATTCCCTTCCTTAATTCTTTTATCACACTTTATGGAGTTGATGTAATGAGCTTGGCACCTACTATGTGCTGAGCTTATAGACATGGGCAAGTCTTTGGAATCTCAGCGTTCTTGGAAGAAGTGCCCAGTTATGACTTCAAAGGCTCTTGGATTTCTTCTCTGCCATAAAGTTAAGGATCCTCTTTAGAATGACAGCTTCTAGAGTGAAAGTGTTCACCAGAAATCTAGCAGCAAATTTTCCCTGTCAATTTCACAGGGAGCACACCATTTTCTATGGATCTGGGGAGGGCTTTTCTTCTTCTGTTTGAGAGACTTTAAAGGGGTTTATTTGGTATAGGTTCCAAACCTAGATTGCTCAAAGTCAAAACCCTGACCACTGGCAGCAGCTGTGCCCTTAATCAGACTGTGAAGTCAGCCAGATGCCACCACAGGGCTCAGCTCTTCTGAATGTCTTTCTCATCTCTTCATTTGCCAGAGCCTCTTGCAAAGCAAGATTGATAGAAAGAAGAAGATCCAGACTTTGAAAAGGCCTAACCATATTAGGGAATCTATTATTTATTAATGGCCAATAAACTCATATTTAATAAGTGAGAAATACCTTATTGATTAATCTTAAAAAAAAATTTAGATGTGAGTGTCGCCCTATTTTAAGCAGATGAGTAAGCTTCTGGACTGAGAGAGCAGAGATTGGAATATGTCTGCACTTCCCTGTATCCTCCCAATGTCAGACATCGTGTTGTGCAAGATTCTGCATTTGAGTGCTTGACCTTGAAGCTATGGATGGCAAAAGTATAGGGATGCCTTATTCTTGGATTCTTAAGTAACCCCTATTTATGAAGATCGAGTCCCATCAGTCCCTATCTCAAAGGGGCAAGAGGTGTAAATGTTTAAAATAAGCAGCTGACTTTAATCTGTTGTAACTAAATTGCTATGAGATGAAGTTCTTCCATATAATACATCATTGTTCTCTGTTTATATCTCCATTCCCCTCCTATTTGTGTATGTGTGTACATTTATATAATTGCACTCTCATGCACCCTCACAATCAAAATAATGTACAACCTCACCTGATCCAAGAATTTCCTATGGAAACCTACACTACCTGATCTTCAGCTTGGCTGGCCCATATAGGGACTGGCATTCCTCTCAGAGGTCCTGCAGGGTATGTCAGCTCTGCTTCTATGGCTCTGACACAGCCTGTGCAGAATTTAACAGCTGATAAACATGAGCTTCTCTGCAGGCTCTGCCATCTAATTAGACTATTTCTTTCTGATAATGCTGAAAATGATACAACCCAATCACAAGAGAGCTCCAGATCTCAGCAGTCCATAATATTGTGACATGAACTATTTAAAAGGGCTAAGGGATATGGTGGGGATTAAAGCCAGAGCCACAAAGGTCATTGCACATCCAACATCTTTAAAGGTGAAAGGGAGGCAGGAGAGGGCAGCAAGATCCTTCACCAGCTCCAGGGAGGGCTTCCCAGGCAATGAGGCTTGCCCTAGAGCACGAGTGTGCCTTCCTTCTGCTTCCCAGCAAGAGTAATACCACTAATGGCCTAAGAGATGTAGTACATCTGCTTTTAATGCTTGCAAATAAACAAATTAATTCTAGTAAAATTATGGCAAAAATATGAGTTTGACTGTTAGATGATTAGTAATTTGGGAACTACTCCAAAATCATTCACTATAATCTACTAGCTCATGCTACTATTCAGTATTCTTGACAATCCAAATACTGATCTTGGAAAGGGGAAAAGATATATATACTTAAGAAAATAACAAAAAAGTTCAAAATCAATATCTTAATTACATGAAATTGAAACCTTTTTATGACAAAAATGCTCATAAATGCAATTAAACATTTAATGCAAACAAAAAAAATACTGGCAGTAAATTTGACAAGAATTAATATTTTAATTAGACAAAAGTATCTTTAACAACAAAAAAACAATGCTCACACAAATTCTACTAAGATCAAGTAAAGGACATGAACAACCTATATCAAACAAAAAAGAATACAAATGTTTTACAAATAGACAACAACTTCAAGCCTATCATTAGTGACAAAAATGCAAATAGAACTACAGTGTTATTTATCCCATGTAATTATCTAGAATTTTTAAAGAAATGATTTTGTTCAGTGCTTGCAAAAGGGTCTTGCAGTGATCATTTTCAAACCTGTTAGCTGGAATTTAAATAAACATTTTTACTATAGCCAATTATGTCTTTAAAAAATTATTAGATGGTCGAGGAGTGAATGAAAGTCACACTGACCTCCTTCCAGGACCAATCTGGAATTATAACTAAATTGTGGAGAAATCACCCAGAACAAACAATTGAACAATAGCAAGAGAGAAACCTTATAACCTCGGGCTGACAGAAGAATCCCTTTCACACAACCTGATTGGTAAAGAGTAAGGTGGAGAAGTGAGAAAACTGGCTGGGGAGCCTTCAGTCGACAGCACCAGAGGGATATTTAAGCAGCCAGTTTGGTCCCCCTGAGAAGAGTAGGATCTGAACCATAAGTGGGGATCCCAAGCTTGCAGCACCAGAGCCCAAAGAGTACACAGATAACAGCCAGCTGCGAAAAGCGGCAGGGTTGCACTCTGCCAGAGACAGGCAGTTGGAGACTGAAAGATTCATTTAAAGGGCCAATGCATAAATTTTCCTTTGCAGCCACTTACCCTGGGCTCCAGCAAATACGGGGGCAAAGTAGGCTAAAGACATCAGAGGAGAGACAGGGGACAGAGGCTTTGGGGAGAGAGCTGAGAGAGTAGCCACTGGGATCCCAGTGATGAGTCATTCTCCCATGTGGTAGCAGCCATCTTGCTCAGGCAGAACACTTCCTTGAGACGTGGCAGCCTGAGAGGAAATAATAGCCCTGCCACCAGGAGGGACTCTTCCCTGGCCCTGTGGTGCTTCAGCCAGACTGCAGAGTAGCAGCCACAGGTAGCAGATCCCTGCAAAGGGTAGTGGGGGCAGGGAGGGAGGGAGAAAGGAGAGTAGACTAGAGATGCTTGAGGAGAGACTGGGAACAGAGACTTTGGGAGAGAACTGAGGGAGTGGCCTCCAGGATCCTAGTGCTAAATCATCCCCCATGAGGAACAGCCATTGAGCTCACACAGAATGCTCCCCTCCAAACAGCAGAAACCTGAGGGGAACCATTAGCCCCAAACCCAGGAGGGATTCTGGTCCACCCTATTGTGCTTAAGACTGACGGCTGAGTGCAGAGTAACAAGATTAACAACTGAAAGAGACAGCCACATGCAGTAGATCCTGGGAAGTCTCAAACAGACTGCCTAAGGTCAGATGGGGTCACCATCTGACATGACCAGAGCTGGATCCAGAAAGAAAAACCAGCAGTAAACACTAATGGCTATGGGGACAAAATCCACGGTGGTCTTCTCCATGATTTGTGACATTTTCTTTACTACCATAGGTCTTTAACATTCATTTTTTGTCCATCAAGTTTGTACATATTAAGTCACTAGATTTTATACTACAGTTTATTTCTCTCCTTTCTTATAATACTCTTCACCTCTTTAGAGGCTTATTAATACTGGTTCATTTGCTGTTGATAGTGGGATTGCAGGGGGTAGTTATTTTTGCAGATGTGGGTTTGTTTCCTGGGCTTTGTGTTTTCCCCTGGCAGCCAAATAATGGGAAGACAAAGAAATGACCACAATCAAAAGGAAAGGAGGAATCCTCAGAAAGACTAATAAATGAAATAGAGGAAAGTAAACTATCAGATACTGAGTTCAAAATAATGGTTATAAGGAAGCTCGATGAACTCAGTGAGCTCAGTGAGAATTACCAAAAACTACAGGGAAACTACGAGGAACTTCCTGCAAACTATATCATCATGAAAAAGGATATGGAAACTATCAACAAGAACCAAGAGGAAATGAAGAATACAAGTCTGAATTGAAGAACACAGTAGAACAATCAAAAGCCAGCTACATGAAGCAGAGGATTGAATCAGCAAGCGGGAAGACATGGAAGGACATAGAGGACATGGAAGAAAAACACTCCCAGAAAGAGTGAGAAAATGAAAAAAAGACTCAAAAAGAATGAAGCGGGGTTAAGGGAAATGAAGGACAACAAGAAATGTAATAATATCCTTGTAATAGGAATACCAGAAGGAGAAGAGGAGGAAGGGATAGAAAACCTGTTTGAAAAAGTTATGAGGGAAAATGTCCCTAATTTGAGGAGAGAAACAGTCACAAAAGTCCAGGAAGCACAGAAGGTCCCAGTCAAGAGGAACCCAAAGAGAACCACTCCAAGACACATCATAATTAAAATGGCAGATATGAAAGACAAAGAGAGAATCTTAAAGGCAACAAGGGAGAAAGAGGAAGTAACATACAAGGGAGCCCCGATAAGGCTAGCAGCTGATTTTCCCACAGAAACACTGCAAGCCAGAAGGGAATGGCAAGAAATATTCCGAGTAATGAAAAGCAAAGGCCTGCAACCAAGACTAT